>JAFIRS010001566.1:0-332607 GCA_018342105.1 Gonioctena quinquepunctata
GAAATATCAACCCAATTCAATATATTTCCTATGTCTGATATCGGAGAATACACCGACAAACAATCAATGATATTACCATTACTAAACTTTATCCGATCACTTTAACTCCTACATTCACTCGAGTCATGTCCAAAACAACTCCATATATTTTGAGTCGAGTACTGGTAACCCGAACGATACATCATCCGGCAATCAATAATAGCAACATCATTAAGCACCACTCTAATATCTCCACTCGAGGAGTGTTGAGATCAAATTCATATACTTTGTGTCAAATACTGGAGAATACAATATACCGAATCCATACGCTAATCAGCCATGCATATTATTATAATTAACCATCATCCCAATTTTCCCAATCGAGTAATGCTCAAACATATGCATATATATCTATTCAGATCACAAATATCAATGAATACCATGAACCGGAACCTACAATCAATAAAAGTATCATTATTATGTTTCAATGTGATTCTCCTAATCATGAAAAGCCCGAACCTACTTCATATTATTCTTGCGACAAATATCAAATCCATTCGCCAATCAACAATCGTCATATTACCATTGATAAGCTGTTGCAGAATCCCACCAATCTAATTCCCACAATCGAGGAGTGTTGAGAACAAATTCATATACTTTGCGTCAAATACTGGAGAATACAATATACCGAATCCATATGCTAATCATCCATGAATATTATTATAATTAACACTCATCCTATCGACATGCAAATATGAATTTTATTTCAATGTGCGTTATCGATAAATAGAGCACATAATGCAACAGGTACCGGGGGTCGGCGGTACGGACCCTTCCACGCGGCGCGATTGATCCGAACACCTGCAAGCGCTTGACGCGAACACGCTGGGAGATTTTGGACAAAAATTAACAGCTTGGACCTTAGAAATCCTTATGGGAATTAACATGGGAAAACGGACGATTTTGCGCCGGAACCGGTGCAGCACATCTACTAGAGTCCTGATCAATTTTGTTACGTTTGTGGGGAGTTTCAGCCGGTAAAAAACCGCAGAACGTTTTCAGATAGATTAAAACAAAATCCCAATTTTCTTCGATTTTTGTAATTTTTGATGATTTTTTACAATTTTTTTAGATTTAAAACGGTTTATGATTGAAGTACGATCGAAATTAGTATTTAACAGATCAAAATACATGAAAATTATGCTTGCATTAGATATCAAAATTTTTTTTCTTGCCAAAACATCGAATTTTCGTTTTTTTTTTTGGGGTTTTTTGCAATTTACTCGAAATTGAAGCCCGGACGGCCTAAACTGACTTTAAATTCGTGTTCAGCGGGTCGAAAAACATGCCCGTAGATAGGTGGCGCCCGGTGCACAGACAACTTTTTTTTTTGTGTGCCGGTGTTATCATCGATATCACCGACAAGGAGGAAACGAGACCCAGATATATTGAAAACAACAATCGCTGGACCAAAAACCAAAACCCGGACTCTAGCAGTGCCGAATTCTGTCGCACCACCCCAATTCAACCCACACAAAGGGCAGTACATTCCTCAGAGCTTACGACAAGACGTCCACGGCAAATGTATAGACCGAAAATATGATATCTGGGAACATACCTCTTGGGAGTAGCAAAGATATGATGCAACCATCTGTCAAGCCGAAAATAAACCTTGAGCGTCAGTTGATGAGACGACAAGGAAATTATGAATCGATAAAATCATATATTCTGGACTTGAACGGGCTGTTTAACGAATACGATCAAACGTTCGACGCAGAAAATTTCAGAAAATTTTTCGAGATCGGAGGCTTCATCGAACAGGATAGCAAATACTATCAATACGATACCTCCGTAATGATAGCAACCACCGCAATGGAATACCAACAGAGGATATCATCAAGAGATGTCCTATTTCAATTCTTCACCCCATGTTTATGAACCTAGGAAAGGCAAGAATTATGTGCGAAACACTGATAATGGGAGATACAACAATCGATCATACCAAAATAATCCAGTGATTGCCGCAGCGCCAAATACTAGAACATTAGACGGACGCCCGGGATGTTATAATTGCAAAGGACCAGGACATTTTGCAGTAGCTTGCCGCAGTCGGCCGCAAAAAATACACCCTAACGACGCCTAACGTCGCAAATAGCCATGAGAGCCATCCTGTCTACATTCGGGGCAGCCGAATACAACATTGACCTGCGCCTCCACCATATGTTACAACTATATTGCCTTAGGGGCCTCAAAAGGGGGTTGGTAGCTCCAGATAACTTTCGTAATAACCAAATTATAGGAGATTATAAGTTACTATTCCAAAACAAATATTAAATTCAATAAATACATAAAATAAATATATCTACCTCACTATACGAAGATCTCACAATCTGCCACTCGGAAGCGACATAACTCTGTTTGAGAAGAATACCCACTTCTTCAAAACAAACTGTTTTAAACTTCTAACCTCGCGCTAGTGCCAGCAACACTTTTTATATATAACACATTGAATATGGGTCGATCAGTTTTGGAGGGCATATTCCTGATAATATGGCTTTTCTGCCTCTCCGTATCTTGATCAATAAGATATTTTGTACATTACCGTTCATCAATTCAAGGATTAGGATTCCAAGACTCCTTGCGAAATTTATCAGTTTCCTAGGAGCTAAGTTCCTGAAGTCTGATGGGATCAATGAACCCCTTCGATGAACTCGAGACTTTTGCAAAACAGCGCTTAGCAGTCGGAAAGCAGGTGCTCTTCAGTTTCAGCAAAGTTTTTGCAGTAACGGCACATTTCACTGTCTGATATATCAACTTTTTGAGGTGATACCTCAGAGGACAATGTCCAGTGAGCAGTCCCGTTACCAGTTTCAAGTCTTTCTTGTCCAACTCGAGCAGCTGTTTAGCTTTCCTTGGCGATGGGCTCAGAGGACTTTTCATCCTTTTCATCCTGGAACTTTCTTCCAGTGGTTTTTCCGAAACTCTTCTGCAATATGGGCTTTGGAGAAACCACAGAAAGGAGGTAATGGACCATGAAACTGGCAAGGCTGTCTGCTTCTTCATTACCTTTGATTCGCTTGTGACCTGGCAGCCGCATCAGAGTGACCTGATTATTCGTAGCCAGTTGTCTTAGAGTTTGCAGTCCTAAATCAGTCCAGACTCACAAATGTGTGACTTTAGAGCCTTTTGTGCCGCTTGGCTATCTGATAGGATATAGATTTTTGCCTTCTGGTGCTTCTTGCAAGGCATTCTTGGGCGCAACCATTCGACTCTGACTTGATGGTTTCTACAAAAAACAAAGTGAAATCGCTAGTAATTGAACCCACAGATTTCACCCACAGATCGAGAGTTACACGGGAAATTTGCAAGGGTTTTTTTCATTTGTATCTGAAATTATATTACAAGGACAATTATTTTTGCGAAAAATCCAAATTTGAAGATATAGTGATTCATAAGTGGAATGTTCACCAAAAAATGAAGTGGGAAAAAGGTAATAATCATATCATCTGAAAAATTCCATAAATATCTCATTCATATCTTTGACAAAATGAAAAATCTACCATTTCAACTTTTCAATTATTTAGAAAATTCCATTGCCTTCCACATAATCAAGCTTTTGTCAGAGGTGACCGATATCTCATCGTGCAAATCGACACTGTAAAAAAAGTTCCCGACTTGAGTGAGTGAAAAAATTATTGACGATACATTTTTTTGAAGGACAGTTTTCAAAATTAAATTTCTATCAGCCTGTACTCTCAGTTTTCAGTATAGTCGTTCCAATTCAACCAGTTATAATTGCTTGAAATTTTATGGACTTTTTTCCGGTAAATCTATCAACCGAAATATTATGTGGATTTCCAGGTTCTTTTTTTTTAGCTGATTTGCTGCTGGAGACTGTGATTTATCGTGTTGTCTTGTATATTTGTCTCAGCAAGCTCATGCGTTTTCCATAAAAGACAAGTAAAGAGCTGGAATCCGAACGAACTTGGCACCACGCCATATCCTGACTGAAGCAGCACTTCCACAGCTTTCATCCATCATTAAATATCTAGTATTCTTATGCCCGTATCTCAAAGTGCACATTAAATCGGCGTTTCTGCGGTGAATGCAAATTTCATTCACTGGCGATTGAAGTTTGAATTACTGCCTGTCATTTTCAGCAATGAAATTGCTGCATTTATCGAAGACATGAGGCATTATATGCCCGTTCATTGAAATCCTGAGTTTTGTTATACCATCTAGATAACCATACAATATGTGAATACTCCCCAGAATAATTTTCCAATGAAAGAAACGGCAACACTCTCGCCAAACGGCATTCTTTAGATTTTTTCGGGACAGGTGCGTTGACATATGGAATAATTAGAATGGTTTGCTACTTTAGAGGTCGGTATACAAATTGCGAAAATATAATCCGCGAATTATATATAAAAAATAGACAAGTCGGGAAGTGAGTTACCTGCGAAAAATAATTCCAAGTCTCCAAAAAATATAAGCAATGGCTCATTCGAGTCGGGATGCAATTCTGAGAAAGATTTTTTTTTTCTGTTGATGAAAATTGTAATTCTTTTTAACAAAAAACGATAACAGAAAAAAAGGTTCAGTTTTTTGGGAATCACTCGAAAACTCCCGGAACTCTATCTCTATTATTTATGATTTTGATTTAACACTGAAAAGAGGGCTCTGCGCGACCGCTACGGCATGCGCGGAGTAAAGAGAGTACACCCACACATAATAATTTTTTTATAGTATTAAATATCAATTTAATTTTTTTTATATATCATGGTGTATTTTCAACACTTGAAAAAACAAGGTAACGTTGAGAAAAAATTGTTTATTTTTCAACAAGTTAGTCCTTATTTTTCGGTCCTCGGTTTTCATAAAAACGGTATGAATGTTTGAATAATAGCTCTAAAAATTGTTCGCTCCTTAGAGCCTGCTAATATATATACTTAACAAGATCACGTTATAAAAGTTTTTGAAAGATGTTTATTTTGTTTATTATAGTTTTTTAAAGTTGACAAAATAGGAAATAAAGAAAAATTATTAATTTTTATTTAATCGTATGTATTGCTAGTGCTGTTTTGGCATTTAAAAATTTGTTTAGGACATTTGTTTATACATTTTTTATTAAAAAATTGATTAGTTTAATATTTTAGAATATTTTTTCTGCCATTTTGTGTAGAGAATATAATTATTCTACAGAAAAAAAAACTTGAAACAATTTTCTTATTGTTTATATTTTTTTTATATTTCCATTTTATTTAAATAATTAGTTTAGAATTTTTTTTCTTCCAAAATCATCATTGGCATTTAAGGAATAACAAAAAATGAAAAAATCATTATTAAAAATTTAATTGTTTATTTAGTTAACAATTTGTCACAAACAAATTCCAAATCTTAAATGAATGATTTCACAAAAAACTGTATATCTTGATAATTTATTAACAAATATGTTATTAAACACCGCTAGAATACATGATGAAGTTGACATTATTTAAATAAATCCGTGTATTTCATGAACAAATAATGAACAATTAATTTAATGACCAACTAATTTAATGACCAAAATTTTTTTTATAAATCAAATACTAGGGCTAATTTTCCTAACTCAAAAGATATAAGCACTGTTAGAAGTAGATAACGGATTCTTTTTACAAACAAATGCATATAAACAGAAAACCATGACAGATACCGACTTGGTGAGAAGTCTATAAAATCATCTTGGATGTTGATAACTGTATCTTCAATGATTCAGAAGTTGGAGTTTGTCACTTAAAAAATCAAGTGGCCGCTGCAGCTTTTATATACTGTAATTTTAGAAAAATCAATAAGAAATAAAAAAAATTATCGATACTTTAAAAAGTTTTTTATATTTGGTTTTAAAAAAAAAATGAAATTTGGAATTTTTTATAAAAATTGTTATTTAAAAATTAAATTAAAAAAAAAAAAATGTCTCAACCAATTATTTAAATAATGGAAATATTAAAAAAAAACACAATTAGAAACAATAAAAAAAACAAGTTTTTTTTTCATAAAATGGCAAAAAAAATTATTCTTAAACAATATACTAATCAATTTGTTCATAAACAATTCATAAACAAATGTCCTAAAATTTTTTCTCCGAATGTTATTAAATGCCCTCCTTTGGTGCAAAAACAGCAATAGCAAATCATATGGATTGAAAAACCTTTAAAAAAAAAAATTTTTTAAACTTTTATAATGTGATCTTGTTGAATATATATATATATATATATATATATATATATATATATATATATATGAAGAAGGGCTTCAAAGAGCTACAAATTATTTAAACATTCATGCCGTTTTTTATGAAAACCGAGGTTCGAAAAAAAAAGGACTAATTAACAAATGACTAACTTGATGAAACATTTTTTTTTTTCAACGTGCCCTTGTTTTTTCAAGTGTTGAGAAAACACCATATTTCATTTAAATTTTTGAATTGATATTTAATACTATAACAAAAATTATTTTATGTGGTGTATTCTCTTTAGAGACGCACGCATGCCGTAGCGGTCGCGTGGCGACCTATTTTCAACGTTAAATTAAAATTATAAATAATGAAGATAGAGTTCTGGGATCTGGGGCTTTTTTCATTGGAAATTTACATTTAATCGCTTATAGTTTTTGAGTTATCCTCCAAAAACTAAACCCCTTTTTTTGTTAATAACAATTGCAATTTTCGTCAGTAGAAAAAAAACCTCTTTCTCAGTATTGCATCCCAAATCGAATGAGCTATTGCTCATATTTTTGGAGCCCTAGAACTATTTTTCGCTGGAAATTCACTTCTCGACTAGACTGAAAGTAAGAGTGGTCAATAACGAAAAAGAAAAATGTAGGAAATAAATATATACAAGTATGAAATATGAGTCATCGCAAATAGTTCGTTACATTACATAAGTTACAAGTGTGAGATAACAAAAAATAATTTACACGAACAAAAAACATGAGAACCAGGTATAAACCACCTATCATTATTGAGAGAATAGAAAACATACAAATCAGATTTTTCATTCAGTAAAAAAGAAAACGTAACACCAAGTATTGGAACATACGACCTGGATTAAGATTTATGTTATTCAACACTTTTGTAAGAATATTCATAACTGTGATTCTTTCGATCTGAGAAACTATTAGTGATTCCTAGAATGAACATTCCAAAAAAAAAAATTTTGGGTTGATTCCTGTCACATGTTACAAATGGTTCACATTCGGTTCACGTGTATAGAATAGTTTGAAGCGTTATATAACAAAAAACACGGTGAATACATTTTCAACCTCAGTTATCGTTCTTCCTTGATTGAATTCGAATTCAAAACTTTGGAAACAATTAGAAAAGTGGCTATTGTACTATTTTCTCATAAATTTCTGCATAATGAAGTGGATATTCCACATTCGCTGGTACAAACTAGCCTAAACTGTAGCATTTATTCCAATAATAGAAGGAGAAATATATTTATCTCTCCTAAACCTCGTACATGCCTGGGTCAGAATTCACCATTATATAAAATGTGCTCTCTGGCAAATTTATTGAGGAATATAGATTTTTATGTCGAATGTGATATAGGAACAAATTTGAGAAGGAATTATTAGCCCTAGAAACATAATATGTATATATTTAATGAGTAAAATATAATTTGTACGAAAAAAATGTAATGTAACTACTGAATTGAGCTAGGATATAATGGAATTCTTAGTTATATACTAATATTGTTATAAGAATGGTTATTGAGTTTTAATATTGTAATCACTCATTGAAACGACCTGTTCTGTAGATTACTTAATGGAATAAATAAAATAAATAAATAAACCAACATGTTCTGAGTATACGGAAGGAAGAAAATACAAGAAGTCATTATCAATACGTGAACTTTCTCTAAATATTATTTATTCGCCTGAAAAAAATTTCACCAAAGGATAGATTCGAAAGGGAACCAAATGTAACCATTGACTTTCCCTTTGAATAACTGGATATGAGTAATAACGCAGCAGATAATGTACGAGGATAGTCCCAGAAGTGCCTGACCTAACATACATCTTGGGTATGGTGGTTTCATGAGAACGTAAAGAATACTTGTTATATGTTGAGAGAGCATTACAATTTCTCCTCGACTCGCTCGAGGAAGGGATATCGACGTCACGACACAGAGATAGGAGAGTCAGGGCGGTTAGCTCAGGACGTCAGTATCATACCAGCAGCAGTCGGGAGAATGTGTGCGCTGCAATGAAGAAGAATTTTTGACAATAATTTCACATCAGATAATTTGAACAAATTAAATTGAATCAATGATTCAATTTGATCTGTCGGACGACAGGTAGATCAAAATATCTTTGTTGCCGTGGTGGCCGCGAAAACAAAAGAAAATTCTTAAACTTGAACAAAAGCAAACGATATTTCTGTAAGAATAAAAACAAAGAACTTATTTCTAACAGAAAAACAATAATTTCTTGAATGGAGAGAAAAAAAAATATTTGCAAGAAAAGACAAACCAAATTTAATATTTTGTGTACGGAATTATTTTATCAAATGTTCGAACAAACCACCATTTTGGGCCAAACAATAGCCGAATCTATTGTACAATTCTGTTCTGGTAGCCGCAAGGGCAACTGGTGTTACCTGAGCACACAACTGAATATTTTTTGCCCTCAGTTCATCTAAATTGGTGGCACGTTCGAACTCATGCCGATATACCTCCGATTTCAGCATGCCCCAGAAATAAAAATCGATAGGTGCTACATCTGGTGATCGAGGTGGCCAGTTGATTGTACCTCGTGTACAAATAAACCGATCGGGAAATAATTGATTCAAAAATGTAACCACCGTGCCTACATTGTGGCAGAACAACCATCTTGTTGAAGTCACGCGTCGTTAAAGTCAATCGGAAGAGCGCAAACTGCAGGAATAATTTGATTTTGCAAAAGTTGCAAATATTTTGCTGCATTTAAATTCCCTTCAATAAAAAATGGGCCTATGACGTGATCCCCTAAAAGTTCTTGTGTGGTCTTGACTTTGAAACAATGATAACCGTTTCTCTCCAAAATATTCCTTGCAGTTATTTCATTCAAATTCACTTCGTCGGCGATCTGTCTACTCGAACAAGGTGTCGTTTCTGCTAATGCACACACTTGTGTTTCTCGTTTTTATTTCCCGTTCCTCGGGTATTTGTCTAGGATGCGGTGGTGGATTTGTGGGACAACAGTTTTTGCAACGACTGATTTGGATATTTGGATACTTCGAATTGAACAAGTCGCATACCTCTTGCTGAGTTCTTGTTCTATCTCCGCATCCAATAAAATTTAAAATTTATGTGCGTTGGGTTTCACTTGAAGTAGCCATAGTTCACTTTTAGAACCTTTTCACTTAGAATTTGTGAAGAATATTTGTTGATATTTCAACTGACATTCATTGGACACTAACTTGCCTATTATGGCATTAATTTGTGATTGTCTTTTGTTTCCATTTTGGACTAGGAAATAGCTAACTATTAATATTTGAAAACGATCCATTGGTGTAGTAGAGTACTGACTCACTAGTCTGCCAGGGCAGTCCAAGGGAGTAGAGCCTTGGCTCAAAAAAGTAAAATTTGGCATTTTTTAACACGCTTTTATTATCTTTACTTGTAACTAAATAACTCACAATGTAATAAAATCTTGGAAGTAAATCCCACTTCCAATCTTCCGAATAATCTGAAATTTGTCACACATATCAAGGGCCAATGACAATACAAGAATTTCATATTCATAATGTAATAATAATAAAAATATAGTTTTCCAAACGCCAACAATCCTGACTCACCAAATGAAAGTATTTGGTTGCAACAAGATGGTGCACCCCCGCACTATGCATGTGATATTCGCGAGTTTTTGAATAACTGTTTTCCTAGGAGGTGGATTGGTAGACGCGGACCGATAGAGTGGCCCCTAAGATCTCCAGATCTTACGCCCCTGGATTTTTTCTTGTGGGGTTATTTGAAATCGAAGGTCTATGTAGATAGGCCGCACAATCTACAAGAGTTGAAAAATCGAATTAGGATCGAAATTAACAGAATTACTCCGGAAGTTATTCGCAATGTGCAAGAGGAATGTGTCCGTAGATTTGCTCATTGTCAAGAGACTGGTGGATGGCATTTCGAACATCTTATTTAACTGTTCTATTTTGTTGGATATAAAGTTATTCTCTTATTGATATAAAATATTAATTTCTGTTCACCCTGTAAAAAAATATCTAATTAATTATTATCATTGAATGCAGTATTGAAAGGTCTTTCAGATGAGGTATCACAAGACATCTATTCCAATTTGGAAAAATTACCGATTACGTCACCATGTCAAAACCAGTGACATAACCTCTTTAGAATATACATAAAAAAATCGGCATTTTAAAATAAAAATCGACCTATTTTAGGATTTTTGTCAAAAGTACATGGCTTGCGAAATATCGAATTCGTTCCATAATTTTGACGCGCAGTGTATGTATGTATACCTGTGCAAATGTCCGACGAAAATAGGAATATTTATGAAACCTTTACTCTTAATTTCATGTATTCTTCTAGGTTCCGGGAGGAATGAAAAGGAGAGTTTTGAGATGGTACGACTATTCGTGGTCCAGGGGACGGATACAGGGTGGCGGAGACATCAACACTGCTCTTGGTTTACTTCCAGATAAACTCAAAACGGAGCTTGCCTTACATGTCAATTTGAGTGTCCTAAAAAAAGTAAGTAGGAGAAATATTTCAAATTCGATAAATCCTTAACAGATAAAATATCGAAAATGAGAAAATGAATGTCTGGAACGGAGAGATCTACCTATGATCCGCATTGAAACTTCCAAAACAGATTTTTGAGATTTATCCGGGAAATATCTCGATATAGTGATCATTTTCATCATTTTACTTTTTGAATATGTGTCGAAAAACAAAGTATGTTATTACGATGCTGGGGTTTGTGGCTGAGATGCTGAACTAATTATTCTTCTATTATATACACCTCACAACACGATAAAATTAAATAACTGTATGGAAATGTACTGCCAAAAATACACCGCTAACTACACTGAACAAAATGTTCCATTTGACTCGCGTTTCTGAATAAAAACCTGACTAATATCAGTGATCCGCTGTCTACTATAAAGAATAATCCTAATGAATTTCTCAAACATTCTAGTCATCCAGTGCTTTTTTAGAGTTCTTCCGGGAATTTCACAATGTCAACCAGAAGCGAAAAAAATATTCATTGGCGACGGGGAGTCTTTATCGTAACACTATCTCTCTCCCCCCTCTCAATTTGATCGTCCCGGTTGAAAGCTATCGTGTCACTGTGATAGGGCATCAGTCTGTTCAAATGTACAACTTTAATTTCGGAACTTCGTTGAATTCTATTAACCACATCACTGATCATATTCGTCACCCCATAAGTTCCTTTCCACAACGTTGTTTGTTTGGAAAAATATACCTTTTTTTCTTAATGGATAGTACGTCCAAACCAGGTCGACCTCTTTGAATCCTTCTGATTTAGGTTTCAAATCACAACGAGCTCTCTCCCTGTCATTTGTCAATATCTATCGCATCCGAACTGTTTTGTGAATTTGGAGTGTGCTGTCCACAGTTTATTTGCGTATTTCCGCAGTTCAACCTCTTAGGTACTTGGTGATCCGAACCTCAATTCATGGGATAAATGGAGTTCTCTTTCAAAAATAATGCTAGCCGGAGTGACCTTGGTTGAGTCGCGAGCAGCTGCTCTACATGTCTTCAGAAATAATGGAAGGTGCCTGTCGCAGTCCTTATCCTCAATTATTGCCATCTGACTGAGGGTGGAGCGCACTAGTTCTGTTCTCGCTGATACTCTTCAGCTCACAAATTTTCTTGAACTTGACTGTGAATTATTTCCTTGGTCGAAATGAAACTCCATCGCTACTCCAAATCTTGAGAACAAGTTGTCCACAAATGACCGTGCTACTGTTGATACCTCTTAGTATGAAATGGCATAGGCTTCTACACATTTGCTGAAAGAACATATGTAAACAATGTTGTATTTATTGCAATCACCCGTCACAGGAAATGACAATTTGTTCGAATAGAGCACCAATATCGTATTTCTCCATTTCACTCCTGGACCTTGTTTTCGGACCTATAGACCCAGTAGATTCTGTCACAACCACACAATTTTCACATCTAACTTTTTTTCTATAGGCAATAATAACGATGATGGGGAGTGGGTAATTTAGAGTGTCCTCATTTGATAATATCGTCCATTTCACATTGACAACTTCCACATGGCATCCAATTCGGTCTTCTAGGCGAAACGTCCGTATTACTCTTTGGACGTTATAGACGATGTATGATATTGAAATGGTACTGGTTCATCTCATCTCTCATGAGTTGATCATCACTAGTTCTTCTGATCCTGTTAATTTGGATGGCACCGGGAGCTCCGCTTTCACTAGCCACTATTCTCGCCGATGTATTCGTTAATCTGGTTTTTTGGTATCTGCCTGAAAACTCTCTAGATGATCCAGTCCTCGTCGATGAGAACAGACATGTTCTTGCAGGTGATGACGTACGTGATGGGAACCCCACCCTGCAATATCCCGTGAAATATCCGCTCTTACATCTGACATAGTCCCCTCTTGATCGGTTCTCTCTTGTATCCTGCTGACCATCTGTTTTATAGCATCACCTTGTGTCTCTACCTGCCGTGGATCTTCAATCGATAGCGCTCTTTCTTTCGGCTTGGAGGTGTTGGAGGCCGATTCCATTGTATTTCTTGAGGTGTGTTAATCTCAGAGTATTTTGATTTTTGATATATCCACCCATCAATGAATATCTGCACCGCCAGTTGTTATTTGACATTCTCCGGAGCAACTGTGTAGGCAAACTAGATACGTATCTGGATGTCTGCTCAGTTCCAGAGCAGCAATCAGATCTTCATAAATGCCATTTTGGTCTTCTGGGGTGGACTGTAACATTGCCAAATTGAGTCCCCCCAAGGTCACTATATTCATTTCGAGTATTACTCCCGTGAGTGAAATGTATTTGAGTGCACTCACTGAATTATAACAATTATTCCTTCTTTTTTTCTTTGTTCATAATAAACACATAGCACTAAATATCTTGTAAAAAGACATATTCTTTGGATACAATGAATCATATTGATTGATTGAAGTCCCCTCAAGGTCACTGAGGCCATGGTGAACAACCATCTAAAGTCGGAGGTTTTACGGAATTGTTCGATGTGGCAACCCTTTCGCGGTAGTCTCGGATCTTCGAAGGTGCAATTCTTTTTTCGACTCCTTTTGAATGTCGCATTGTTTTCTCGTTCACTACCCACATTTATTTCTCTGCTTCCCCTATCATACTAACTTTTTTGTTATTTTAACGTCGATACTGTCCATCGTCCTCCAGACTGTGTTGATTTTTCCACCATTTCATCAATTTTTTTTCCTGGCCTCGATTCGCTCCTTGGTTTGTTAGCCAGAATGCTTCCCATTGCTCTTCCAGAATTACTCCCCCTCTTGCT
This sequence comes from Gonioctena quinquepunctata, assembly GCA_018342105.1. NCBI lineage: Eukaryota > Metazoa > Arthropoda > Insecta > Coleoptera > Chrysomelidae > Gonioctena > Gonioctena quinquepunctata. Next base: position 13,519 of record JAFIRS010001566.1, read on the forward strand.
TCATTATATTTCGTTATACCTCTTGCTTGGCAAACTGCTACTTGATTATTTCCATAATGGGCTCCATACGTTGTGGATGATATTTCTTGTGCTCACCATGAATTGTTCTCAAATGGACACTTCTCTCAAATGGACACTTCTTTCTTCTCGTACCTTCTCGATCTTTCTGTCAGTATTTTTTTGTATTCCGTTTGCTTCAGACAAGCACCAGACATACATGCAGTGTCGAATTGTGTACGTTTTCGTAACAATATCATAGGTTATGTTGTCAGAAAAAAGGGAGATTAGAGAACGGGAAAAATCAATTTATTTCATCCCAATCTCTTCTTTCATGTTGGAATCTGAACGGTACTTTTTGTAAAATACGGTGAAACCTGTTATTTCCCGTGAGGCTCAATGTTCAATACTTGAAATTACGAATCTCAAGATGTTCTTACAGGTTTTTATTGGAATTTTCATCATTATATGAAGTCGTATTTTAAGAAGTTATAAAAGTCATATAAGCCTGATCTCGGTTTTCGGTCGTTACAATCACGTCGGAAAAAACTGAATACATAGGCCAATCATTTGAAATTTTTTCGTAACACAAATAGTACCCGGAAACCAACTGTGCCATCATACCAAAGACGATCGGTTATATTTACGAATCACAACTGTCATTGCATGATTTGTTATGAATATTTAAGGGCAAAATAGTTATTTATTTATCAAGGGAATTATAAAGGCCTTAATTATCGAAGGCAGAGTTTTCGTCCCGAAGTAATTGCCTGACGTACCTAATTGAGGCTCATTGATTTTCATGGTACATAGATAATTTTATTTCTGACCGATTTTAATAAAATTCTGTTTATTTTTAAAACGGAATAATCGTTTCAATTTATTACCTTTCCGGTATATTTAAAACAGGTACCGTCGCTTATAGGAGTTTTTGTTGTTGCTATGTTACTTGTTATCAATCGCTGTTTTTGCGTAAAAAACGTGTTTTTCACCCCAAATCGACGATCTTTTTCCAATATAATGGATTTTCTGAAAAAAGCTGAAAAAGCAAGACAATTATTACCTACTTTCATCAAAAAGTTAAGCCCTATATCAGAAAGAATACAAGATATATCTGAAGTGGCTGACACGGAGAAATGTCTACTTTGCAATTAGAAGAGGCAGGTACCTCGACTGTAGTGAACGAAGCCCAGCCATACAAAAGAAGAAATTGTTTCCAGTGGCGGAAGTAATTTTCATTTCAAAATTGTACCTATGTCATTTGTAATGACGTGAATAAATAAAATGTGTTTTGGTTTAGCATTTCTAGTTCAATTTCTACCTGTCAAAGGAATTAAAGAATATTCAATATCCTAAGGGAGTTATAACAATCCAATTATATTTATTCCTTCATATTTACATGGTAATTTAAAACTCAATCAACATGTACAATAAAACAATCTCTGCTCCTCTTCCTAGATGTTGTGAAGGAAAGGGTTGAGGAGGGATGTGTTGCAGCTTTATTTGTGCTTGGGGAAATGTAAGCCACCAGCTTGCCCTCCCGAAGAGGCGGCCCCTGTTGATTTGACAGGTAGCCTTTTTTCCATATTCGTTTTGTGTTCTTTATAGAAATCACAATTCTTCATACGGTGCCTCCTGCTTGCGCTTATGCATCTATTTTCATTGTAAATGGAGTTCCAAAATTCAAAATGATTTAATTGTACGTGTTTCTTGTTTCAACTTGTGACAACTATCTGGAAAATAAAATTAATAAAAAAAAACCGGCTTACGATACTTCTTTCCCTGCGACATATTTACCCACTGTGTTGGGCGTGGCTTAGGTACCTGACCTGTGCCAATTCTAACAGCAGCCGGCCGACGAGCATAGGTCGTTGACCTGCCAAGCGCCGGCCGGCGCTATTTATTTTTTGAGGTTTTTAGACCACAGTTCATGCGGGTCGGATTTTCGACCTTTTGATTAATTTTGCAATGGCTTGCGATAGAGTTCCAATTTTTCGAAAATTACCCCATGTTTCCTGGGCATTCCTTCTCTTATATTCGTTATATTTGCCGTGAGCGGACTTTTAGGGATATGGAATCGAAAAAATGTATCCCATATTTTATTAATATAAGATTCGAGCGTTTCAACTTTCGCCAGCTCTCGCAGATCATCCAACCGAATGTATCTGTTACTGTTTGTAACTATACGAAGGGCCTTGTTCTACAGCCTCGATATTTGGGTTTTTGGCAGGCTGCAGAATATAGGACAGGCGTATGTCATGGTTGGTCTAGTTATTTGCTTGTAGATTCTTAATTTATTATCAGTTGATAGCTTGGAATTACGTGCAATGAGGAGGTACGTACGCTTAATTGCGGCCGCCCCCCTCTGTAACGTCAAGGCTATATGTGCAAGTACATCCGTCTGTCCAATTGCACTCCCAGGTATCTAACAGTAGGTTTATCCGTCACTTTGTTATTTTCAATCGTTATCTTCCCGAGGATCTTCACGTCAGTTATTTTCCTCGTGAAGTGAACGACTTCCGTTTTGTTGAGATTCAACTTAATCTTATTTTTCTCCAAATATGGTGTGACCAACCGATCCAGATGAATCTAGAGCTGCCTGGCAGCCACTTCGCTTTGGAACGAGTGGTCATAGATCGCGGTATCATCCGCGAACATAGCCGTACTCGTTTTAGCGATGGTCGGAAAGTCACTGGTATACAGAGAATATAAGATCGGTCACAGCGAAGACCCCTGTGGGACCCCCGCTCCGATTGCATAATCTCGCGAACTAGGGAGTTTTAACGATTAATGTTATGAGCTTATAATATCCCGGTCAGGAATAAAATCATTTTTGCTTGTAAAATGAATACTAATGAAGCAATCTCAATGTACGAACTGTAGAAAATCAAAATGCGAAAAAATGTGTCTAACCACGACTCGACCGTATTATTAGTGACGGAGAAAAACCGAAAAATACGGAAAAATCTCCGTTTTTTTCCATAACATCACCATTTTTCAATTTGTTTCGCATGCTCTCTGCAACATAGTAGTGCAACATAGTGATCGATATTTACTTCATGTGTAAAAAATTCAGGGGCTGCACAGTGGGACGGAATACCAAAAACATGGCATTAACTCGAAAACGTTTTCAATTCGAGTAAAAGTCTATACTCGGGTGTTTTTGGGGCCGCTGATTAAAATTTAAAAAAAATGGTGGATCCAATATGGCTGAAAATTTCTTCAAAATAAAATTCAATTCGAGTGTAAGTCTGTACTCGGGGGTTTGCGGGGTCGCTGACTACGAATATGAACTCAAAATCTGGAAAAGCAAATTGGCGGATCCAATACGGCTGTAAATTTCCTAAAAATCTAATTAAATTCGGGTGAAAGAATATACTCGGGGGGTTTACGGAGCCGCTAATCTGAACTCAAGATTTAAAGAAGGGGTATCAAATATGGTCGACTTGTATGGAAGAAAACGTTTTATTTATACTCAAATGACAATGATTTGCTTAAAATCAGGATACTACAGAAATATCAAAATTATATTGATGTATAGATACTATAAAAATTTCAAGTAGGTGAATATAAAATAAGAAAATGCTCTAAAATATGAGAAATTCTGAAAAGTTCATTCATTGACTAATCTAGTTGGTTACGTACAACTTTAGTAGTCACGACTAGTCATCGGAAGAATCACTTGATCCACAGTCAGTGGATTCAACTGGCTTGAGCTTTCCTCACTTGTTGAAATACTTGGCGCAGTTAATAACTGTACTGCTTCCGGCAGCAATGATTTCAATTTTTTGCAAGGTAATTTGCGCATGCTTGAAATATATGGGTCGGATGCTAATAAATAAAAGGTCTTCCATAGTTTTTACTCGTGAACATTTCCTCGTAAAATCTGTTCTGTAATTATTACTACACTCTTGAGCGTCTTCAGACATTTGTCCGATTGGTAATAGTGCAGAATTTATTACTTCCGCACCATGAATTGAAATTTTATGCACTGCAGTTGGCATATGATACCATGGATACAAGTGTACGAAGTCGCGAGCAGTTTGTAGGGCCTAATCTTAACATCTAATCGAAATAATTTCATGGCCACTCGAAAGTGCCTGCATTATAACATGAAAACGTTTAATTGAATCTTCATTCACCCCTGTAATGGAAGCACAATTGATACAGTATTCAAAAAATCGTCGAGCAGTATTCCCATCATTCGAGCTACCAAACCCAGGCTTCAGTTGATTGACTATCAGTCCCAGTTTCTGAAATCGATCCGATATATTCTCTATACTATTCAGCTTTTGATGGGCTTCCCAGTGTCACATCTCGGACAACTTTTGCAGCATCTGATTCGCCAAGTGCTCGAAGGCTCATTTGAGTAGAATGAGACAATTCTTCAGTACTTGTCCCTGCACGCAGTTCTTCAGTCTTCATCCGTTTTGTACGCTCACTAGCTTTGGAAAATTATGAAGAAGGTCGACCCATATTGCTGGACTCAAATTTCCTTCTATGCTGCAGCTGCACCATCATTCAGCTTGTTTCTGATGAGAAGGAAAATATCCTTCCTGGATGAACCAGGTACTACAGAATCATCGACAGCAGATTCTGAAAAGTGTAATACATATAAATAGGCAATTAGATATGCAATATATATTATATTATTATCATTTTATTATTATATCTATTGTAATGAAGACACCCCTTATTCACATTCATTCGAACAACCGTAATATAATTTGCAGCAATAGCATGGATCGCTAATTAACTCAAATTTCAGTATCAAGTACCTGATACCAGGTAGTACCCAACGGTACCACACCATACCATTGTTTTTTAAATTTATAAAGGGGCATAAATTATTATTGTACATACCATACCATACAACTTTCATCTGAATCAATTCTCCATATTTCATGTATTAATTGTTCAAAATTGAGAAAAATGCACTTTTCATTACAAAAACCTGCACCAATACCAAGTCCAAAAGTATTTATGGGGTACTATTTACACATTGTTCTTACATAACTTAAATAATTAATTATTAACGAAATATATACATATTCAATCTTCCTTGTTCTCCTTCGGGGGAGGCTGGGAAGAGAGGGACAATTGCGGCTTTTGATAGGGGAATGTATGACTCTCTCCTTCCCCTCCTAATGGGGTGAAGGGACAGCCCCTGTTGATGTTTACAGGTTGCCTTACATTTATAGGTCTCGTTATGCTTAGATTTAAAAAAAATTTGGACGCCTCTTGCCTAGGCTTATGCGTCTCTTACGTATTTCTTGGTTTCCAGCAGTTAATATTGAATGTTTGATGGGCTTTTATAATTATGGTTTTATGTACTGGAAAAGTTAAAAATAAAAAAACAGTTTCGAGAATTGTGTGAATACCGGTGTCGCAAACAATCGCATTTTTTTTTTTTTCATTAAACAATTGAATAATCTATAACCTGAAACAAGTCCAGCCACTTAACAACAGCCAGCAATTCAACTTTTCCTCATGTGTTTACAATTTTACGTTCATTTTCTGATAAAGCATTCGTTTATTTATATCATATATCATTACTATACATTTTGAAAGATATGATGATATTCTACTTACTTTTCCCTTTGGAATCCATTCTTTAGATTTTCGATAGACTTGTTTTTATGTTTTTGGCGACGTTCTAAACACAACACTGTAAATTCGGCTCAAGCGCCACGCGTCTGACTCCAGCGAAGGTCACTTTGGAACTGAAATACAAAATACAATAAGCGGTGTAAGAGATCGTCCCTCCTCCTACCTGGAATATGACCCTGGGACTATTTCTTTGCCTAGCCCCTCACTTCAAAACCTCGATATCTTAACTTTATTTTTAGACTAAATGCCATGTTTTTGGTATTCTGTCCCACTGTGCGCTGCCGGATCATCAGTTATTGCAATTTATTAGAATTGCAATGTATACTTATTTAATCAATTAGTGTATTAATGGCGGCGATTAATGATCGAGATATTTTAACGCGCTCGCTTCGCTCTCGCGTTGATGTTTGGGATCATTAATCACCATTTTATATAGGAGTTGATTACAAAAAAAAACCGTCGACCTCGTTCCTGGGGTCAACGTGATATTTTTTATGTCCATTTGCGTCAACTAAGAGAAAACTTACAATATTTGGATTTGAAAATACATAAATTTGACAGCGCGAAGGTTATATGATTTGGAATTTGAATATTATTTGAATTCGTGTATGTTTAGTTGCCTATACCGCAATGATGAATTGATAGAGAAATCGACCATTGAGGTAGTTCGGCTGCTACAAACAGTGTCAAAATTAGGCTCGATTGTAGCGCGACGCGATACATCTGCAAACGCTGAATTAGAGGGTTCTTTTCTTAGGGAACTGTACACACAGAATCGCAACTCTCGTGCGTGATACAGCAAATAAGCCATGACTGGAGTGTTGGCAACGTCGCAATCCAACGATCGCTCGCATTTAATAGTTCAAGATACTCTTATGAACATGAACAAGCAGTCAGCTTTGGATTGCCGAGGAAGAGCGCAAACTAGTAATTGAGAATGTCGAGAATTTATGTGATGAAATGTGAGTTTACGGCGTGATGGGTCAGGGCTTTTTCCATAGATTTTGTTTTGCGTTGATGGAATATATTGACATGTAGATTCTCTTCGATACAATATTTCTCATAAAGCGATGTAAGAATTTGTATTCTAAACTCTGCTGCGAAGAACTTTCATTCCAAGCTCTGCGGCGCTTATAGCGGAGTTTATATCATATTTTTCGATCCATCGCAGTCAGTGCAGTTTGCTGCGATGCAAAACTGCAGTTTTTTCGAGGATCATTTTTCCGACTTTATATATATCGATAAATATTATATGTGTGTATGCAAACTTTTCTGTAACTTTATATAGAAATATATTTCTGGGGATACCTAGCTATTACAGTCCCTCATAATTTGTACATCGTGGATTGTTCACAACGATCGTGTGAAGGATCAATAAAAATTGTTCATAGTGAAGACTAAGCGCCGATAGAAAAATAATGAAATACTAAACTGTGGAATACACTACGGATTTTTTTCTACGTTTACTATAACTCATTTTGTAGCATTCTATAATTGTATTATATTGGGAAAATCGATAATTTTTACAATTACAAGCTTTTATTTAGTTTCACCTGTCCCGATGTTTGTCATCAAATCTTGCAAATTAAATTTGATCCACTTCTAATCGTTCCATTGTTTTGAAATTTGGCAGGTGTACATAATTCCGGTGACAATGCATTATTAAATTTTTGTCAGGAAAAAATTATAAAAAATACATCTTTAAAGACAAGCTTTTATGTAAATGTACTAAAAAGGAAAAAATAATTTCTTTCGTTGTTTGATCTAGGTTATTCTGTGAGTAACAGATTCAAAAGCTTGCCGTGGATACAAAATAGGTAATCTTGCGCGGCATTCTAAGAAAGCTTCATCCTCAAAGGAAAGGTCCCGGCATGTTCAAACTTTCCAGGCTCTACTTCACATTGAACCGACGACAAAATTTCACGAAACATCATACGACGTCGATATTCTTGAAAAAATCGCTTCCACTATTCCGAAAGAAAAATTAATTGCGAATAGCAAATCTTTCACGGAATGTTTCGTTCACGAAGCTCGTTTGCAAAAGGCAGCGGTACTCGAACGATCTTTGAATGTTTTCAAGGGTGTTATTTCTGCAGGGATGATTAAGAAAATAGCAAGTGCGGGGATAGACAATACAAAAATACGAGAAGTATATGCAGAAAGTCGAAGAGACGGTATAGTACAATTATTGTCATATACTAGAAATCAATGTAAACAATCCATTGTATTAATGAAGAGGGTATAAATGCATGAAAAATAAACAAACCATCCCCGATCACTTCAAAGCCACACACCTACAATAACGTTCATACGATGCGAACACAGAAATTCAAATGAAGTAATTTGTAAGTGAATACTCATATATATTACAGATATTCTTATATTGTGTTGAATACCGTGTTATATTTCGAACCATATGTTTTTAAATAATTATTCTAGTGCATTCATTTTGATATAGTGTTGAGTTAAATATGTCTAAAACTCCATATTTTTAATTTTAATGTTTTAATCAATCAGACAAAAAACCTCGTGTCACGAAAGACAAGAAAATCTTGGAAAATATTCTTGTATTCTTAGAAACCAACCAAAGCTTAGCAATCGTCTAGTGACAAAAGAAAAATGTTGTTTAAAAAAACATGTTATTATTAATATATATATATATATATATATATATATATATATATATATATATATATATATATATATATATATATATATATATATATATATATATATATATATATATATATAACATTGTTACGTTATGTTTTATGAAAGAGAAAAAGATTTTTGTTTTAAATATAGGTACGTTTGTTATTTTCAAGCTATCTTCAAAACAAACGTGTTATTATTAATATATCACGTTATTACGTTGTTATATGAAAAAGATCATTTGAAAAAATATACGTTTGTTATTCCGGAGCTAACCTTGAATTGATGTATGCTCGAATCACAAACATTGTTAATATTAAAAGAAATATTAACTATAAGTATGTTCAAAGTGTTTCGGCAATTTTTGCAAGTACCATTTTTTCCCTACGAGACCGATATGTGAGGTGTTCAAACTGAGCGCCTGGCCGTGCGTAGGTACACTGTTGCCGTCTCTCCGGTCCGTTCCCCACCATTCGCTCGTTCGCTTGCAAAATATATCGTATGCAGCCTGAACCTCAGTACTTCTCGAGATTATATCTGTCAAACTAGATGGTCAATCACTTTGTTTTTTTTTTCACAATATCTGTGATATCCTGCTCTAGCTCCTCCTCGTTTTTCATGAACTTCTTAATTTTAGTACTAACGGTAGAATCAATGATGTGCTGTTTGCCTGTGCATGGTCCATATGTTACGTGTTAATTGAGTCAACTTCAATTATACAGGGTGTAACTGAATAAGTGTAAAACATTTAAGGAGGTGATTCCTCATCGAAAAAAAGATAGGATCTTTCATATAAAGAAACTTCATTGGAGCATCCCTTGTTAAGATACAGCCCCTTAAAGGGGGTACATAAAATTTGTATAACAATTTTTTTCACAAGCACTGAAAAAGTTACAATATTGAAATTAACCTGACGTTTTGTACTACCAAAAAACACTTAGCCAGTAATTTATTTGGTTTACCCCATGGTTGTAAGGGTGAAAACGCAACCCTAAAATTTATTTCCAATGTAACTTTTGTCTTATTATTTGTTTACCATTTATAAATTTATTTCCGATAGCCTGTTTCATTCTAAACAAAAAATGTCTCCTGGGTTTTTTGCCCAAAATAAACCAGTAAGCAGCAAAACATTATTTTACGAACAACTACAGAGATACATCGTCATAAATGCGAAAATACGAAACTAATCTATCTAGTAGGTCGCTATTAGCGATAGTGACAATTAAATTGGTATGACGCTGTCAGTTTGGGAATTTTCGAAATTGAATTAATACTAATTGTGTGTTGTTGTTCTGTTCTTAATTTGTTACTTTAATAATTCACTTGTTAATAAAATGGCATACACAAATGAGGAAATGGCTGATATGCATTACGTTTACGGTCTGTCGCAGGGGAATGGGTTAGAAGCTTCTAGAAGATATGCTGAAATGTATCCTCAACGGCAGCATCCTTCACATAGAATATTTGCTCGACTTCATCAACGATTACGAGAATATGGTTCATTCGACAAAGAACGCAGGATTGTGGTCGCCATCGAGAAATACGAACACCACAGCTTGAGGAAGCAGTACTTAATTTGATTGAAGAACAACCTACTACCAGTACTAGAAAGATTGCTTTCCAGCTAAATGTTGATCATATGACGGTATTTCGAATTTTAAAGGAACAACTCTTATACCCTTACCATCTGCAACGAGTACAGGCACTGTTACCGCGAGACTTTCCGAACCGTCTTGAATTTTGCAATTGGATGCTGGAAATGATTAGAAGAAATTGTGACTTTCTGAAGACGATAGAATTCACAGACGAATGTAGTTTTTCTCGGGACAAGATTATTAATTTTCATAATTACCACATATGGGCTGATGAAAACCCTCACGCTATTGTCGAAACTAGCCATCAAGAACAGTTTTCTTTAACGTGTGGCTCGGAGTTATTGGGGATGATTTAATTGGGCCTCATTTTCTACCTCCTCGATTAAATGGTGAGGCATACGTTCAATTTTTAAGAGAAGTGCATCCAGTACTGCTGGAGGAAGTTCCTTTGGGCGTCAGAAGGGATATGTTTTTATGCATGATGGGGCTCCCGCCCATTTTAGTCAAGTAGCACGTCAGCATTTAACTGAAACATATGCAAATCAGTGGATAGGTCGAGGAGGACCACATAAATGGCCCGCTCGATCCCCGGATCTCAATCCTCTCTATTTCTCTATTTGGGGCCATTCACAGCATTTGGTATATCGTACTCCTGTTCGCGATGTAGAGGACTTAAGAAACCGCATCATCGATGCGTGCAGGGTAATCAGAGAGACTCCAGGAATATTTGAGCGAATACGTGGCTCAATGCGCCGACGTCTAGACGCATGCGTAATGTTTGAAGGTAGACATATTGAACATTCACTATGATTTCTACATGTTGTGTGTTTTGTTATTAATAACTTAGTTTTGTTTATTACCCTTTAATCGTTTAATGCAGGTACTAACTACAAAATAACAATAAATCCAGTTCGCATTTATGACGATGTATCTCTGTAGTTGTTCGTAAAATAATGTTTTGCTGCTTACTGGTTTATTTTGGGCAAAAAACCCAAGAGACATTTTTTGTTTAGAATGAAACAGGATATCGGAAATAAATTTATAAATGGTAAACAAATAATAAGACAAAAAGTTACATTGGAAATAAATTTTAGGGTTGCGTTTTCACCCTTACAACCATGGGGTAAACCAAATAAATTACTGGCTAAGTGTCTTTTGGTAGTACAAAACGTCAGGTTAATTTCAATATTGTAACTTTTTCAGTGCTTGTGAAAAAAATTGTTATACAAATTTTATGTACCCCCTTTAAGGGGCTGTATCTTAACAAGGGATGCTCCAATGAAGTTTCTTTATATGAAAGATCCTATCTTTTTTTCGATGAGGAATCACCTCCTTAAATGTTTTACACTTATTCAGTTACACCCTGTATATATCTCGGGTTCGGGATAGTGAAACTCGTTAAAATTCCATAGAGTTGTTGTTCACATGTTAAACAATACGTATGACAAATTTTAATAATTTCCTAATGCAACTGTCTCGTGGCGGAACTACCTTAATAGGTCAATGGTCGATTTTGGTGTATGTTTGGCTGAATATATCACAATCATGAATCAATAGAGGAGTTGAACGTCAACAGGGATCACTAGCGATCGATTTCGTGAACATTGAACAGACTTGTTGATACGAGGTCGCCGGAAAAAAAATTAATGCACCTTATTGGAGCAAGCTTGGATGCATCATGGGTGGTCCAATTCCAATTTTTCAGAAACATGTTGCAAGTAGAAGTATAGTACTACGAAACGTCCCTTCTCATTTTGAAAGCGACTGAGTAGTGGGGGTAGAGAAGCAGATTCATAAGTTGCGAGCAGCCCGCTTGTACTACTATATATGCTTTCTCGCGGCTGCTGCCCTACCACACTACTCAGCCTCTTTCAGAAGCTCGATCCTGTTTGCAAGTGTTTCTCACCCATTTGGCAGCATTCTAACAAAAAATTAGAATAGACGGTTTGTGTTACTATACTTCTACTTGCAATATCTTTCTGCAAAATTGAAAGTGGACCACCAATGACGCATCCAGGCTTGCTCCAATAAAGTGCATTGAAAAATTCAAATAGCATTTATGCAAAAACTAACGATCTGGCGGCACCTGAGTATTCTACACTTAGAGTACATATCAATCACTACTGTGTTGCAGAAAGTCGGCGCTTCAACTGAAGAGATGGCAGTGTTATGAATTTTTGAAGAAAACGCAGACAGAATCAATAGAGCATAAAATCTCTATTGATTGGTCTAGAAGCATAACATTCAGCTGTGAGATGTAATCGTGGGAAACTGATTGGAATCTTATGTTCTGATGGTTGGAGTGGGTTCTTTTTGGGAATTACCGAAAATCATTGAGTTATTTTGTGTTCAATGATTTTGTGGATTTATATCAACACAGTGTTCATGCAATGATTCCAAAAACAATACAGAAATTGCGATCGGAAAATTTCTCAAGTGAGTTACCAGTATCGTATCATCTCAGTTATTTGGTTTTTGAGCAAAGCAAAGAAGAATCGAAAATAGAAGAAAAATCAAAAATATATTGTTAATCAGCACGAAAAACCACTTGGGAAATGACAAACCATGTCTGATGGAGAAAATAGTTTTATTTTGTCGACCAATGATATCTAAAAAACAGCTTCAGAAAATTATAGTGACCCGGGAGGATTGATATCAACTTGTTTTCAATTTAAGCCATTGTGGATGCAACGGCGTAGAAACACATTTTGAATTTTTCTGAATGTCAATTATCAAGGATTGAATGTGTTTTAATTTCGTTTATAAGTACTGCTGAAACAAATATCTATTACCCACTTTTTTTGCAGTGACTCATCAAGATTCGGTTTATTCTAATCACAGAACGACTTTTCATTGAAATTGGTGCATACAACTATAGAAAACTTGATGAAGGGAGCAAAAGGGGTGTATTGCCTAACCCAAATCACTACAATTTGAATATATGTTATTTGTTCCCAAAAAATATAAATACATCATAGTTATATTAACGCGAACATTTTTCATCAAATTATTTTTTTACTCTTACTCAGATGTTAACTTGAAAACACGTTTTGTGGTCGAGGTGGTTTGTTACTGATCCAGTCTATATTTGTTACTGGAGTTATGCTTTTCCATCACGGAATCCCAATTAAATTTAATAGTTTCATCCATAATTGGTCATTTATATGTGAGATATTTAGTGGTATGTCTCTATTATTGCTTTTTCTTATCAGTTCATGACTTATATTATGGAAACCCAGCCAATAATACTACAAACAATTATATATAATAATAATAATGTTTATTCTAGTTTTATACCCAAAATATACAAATCAAAAAATAATTTGAAATAGAATAAACACTAATACCACATGAAATGAACCTCCTCATTTCGTTAGGCATATTTAAAATGTATACAGGGTGATTCAAAAGTACTTTGACAAACTTCAGGAGGTGATTCCTCACAATATTCTAATATGAATTTTTCAAATAAATCTATGTCCGGAAACGCTTCGTTTCCAAGATACAGGGTGTTAAAGTTTTATTACGCGCTTTATATTAGCTTCACTTGTATAATTGTTTGTTTGTTTGTTTGTAACCGACTCCTTTGGGCGCGATTTTGACCCACTTCCAGACGTCCGAATGATTTGAAATTTGGCAAGTGTACATAATTTCGGTGACAATGCATTAAGAAATTTTTGTGTGGAGAAAAAACAAAATGGCGGCTCCAATATGGCGTACGAGTTTTGTGATTATGGTCTGATTCCATTCAAAATTGGTATGTGGAGGTTTTTGGGGTCGAATATTATGCTTCTCTTGTGAAAATTGAAAAATTCAAGATGGCGGCTTCAAAATGGTGGCCGAGTTTTGTGATTATGGTCTGATTCTATTCAAAATTGGTATCTGGGAGTTTTTGGGGTCGAATATTATGATTCTTTTGTAAAAATTGAAAAATTCAGGATGACGGCCGAGTTTTGTGATAATGGTCTGATTCTATTCAAAATTGGTATGTGGGGGTTTTTGAGGTCGAATATTATAATTTTTCTGTAAAAATTGAGAAATTCAAGAAGGCGGCTTCAAAATGGCAGCCGAGTTTCGTGATTATGGTCTGATTCTATTCAAAATTGGTATGAGGGGATTTTTGGGGTCGAATATTATGATTCTTTTCGTAAAACTTGAAAAATTCAAGATCGCGGCTTAAAAATGGCGGCCGAGTATTGTGATTATGGTCTGATTCTATTCAAAATTGGTATGTGGGGTTTTGGAGTCGAATATATGATTCTTTGTAAAATTGAAAAATTCAAGATGCGGCTTCAAAATGGCAGCCGAGTTTCGTGATTATGGTCTGATTCTATTCAAAATTGGTATGTGGGGTTTTGGGGTCGAATATCATGATTCTTTGTGAAAATTGAAAATTCAAGATGCGGCTTTAAGGCCGAGTTTTGTGATTATGGTCTGATTCTATTCAAAATTGGTATGTGGGGGTTTTTGAGGTCGAATATTATGATTCTTTCGTAAAAATTGGAAAATTCAAGATGGCGGCTTCAAAATGGCGGCCGAGTTTTGTGATTATAGTCTGATTCTATTCAAAATTGGTATGAGGGAGTTGTTGGGGTCGAATATCATGATTCTTTCGTAAAGATTGGAAAATTCAAGATCGCGGCTCAAAGTTTTGTGATTATAGTCTGATTCTATTCAAAATTGATATGTGGGAGTTTTTGGTGTCGAATATCATGATTCTTTCGTAAAATTGAAAATTCAAGATCGCGGCTTAAAAATGGCGGCCGAGTTTTGTGATTATGGTCTGATTCTATTCAAAATTGGTATGTGGGAGTTTTGGGTCGAATATTATGATTCTTTTGAAAATTAAATCCATCAAATGGCGGCCAGAGTTTTGTGATTATGGCTGATTCTATTAAAATTGATATGTGGAGTTTTTGGTGTCGAATATATGATTCTTTAAAACTGAAAAATTCAAGATGCGGCTTCAAAATGGCAGCCGAGTTTTGTGATTATGTTGATTTTATTTCAAATTGGTATGTGAGGTGTTTTTGGGGTCAATATTATGATCTTTTGTGAACACTGGAAAAATTCAAGATCACGGTTTGACATGGACAAGTTTTTTATGATTAATGGTCTGTGAAAATTCTATTAAAAATTTATTAGGGATTTTTGTAAGTCGAATATCATGATTTTTCTCTTAAAATTTTTATTCGCAATTTTTATATAAATATTTTCAAGATTTGGCGGCTATTTCAAATTGTTTGTTCGTTACTCAGAGGTTTTTTGTAATTATGGTCTGATTCTATTCAAAATTGGTATGTGGGGGTTTTTGGGGTCGAATATCATGATTCTTTCGTAAAACTTGAAAAATTCAAGATCGCGGCTTCAAAATGGCAGCCGAGTTTCGTGATTATGGTCTGATTCTATTCAAAATTGGTATGTGGGGGTTTTTGGGGTTGAATATCATGATTCTTTTCAAAAAATTGAAAAGTTCAAGATGGCGGCTTCAAAATGGCGGCCGAATTTTGTGATTACGGTCTGATTCTATTCAAAATTGGTATGTAGGGGTTTTTGTGGTCAAATATTATGATTCTTTTGTGAGAATTGGGAAATTCAAGATGGCGGTTCAAAATGGCGGCCGAGTTTTCTGATTAGGGTTTGATTCTATTTAAAATTGGTATGTGGGAGTTTTCGGGGTCGCAGATTATGATTATCTAATTTGATAAGATTATTCCATTTTTCAATTGGCAAAGAATTAATAAAAATAATAGAAAAAAAACTAAATAAATACGCTTTTATAAATAAACCACACTAAAAAGTAGGAAATAAATAATAGTTTAGAAAAACTAAAAAACACGCTTTAATAGGAAACCAGACTAAAAAAATTGAAAATAAGAAAAAATTTACTTTATTTAAAAAAAAGCGTGGGGTGCATGGTATCAATAATTATATTACATTACACACCGAGGCGATACCATGCACCCCACGCTTTTTTTTTAATATTTTTTTTTATTATTTTCAATTTTTTTAGTTTGGTTTTGTATTGAAGTGTGTTTTTCAGTTTTTATAAACAATTATTTATTTTTATCTTATAGTGTTTTGTGACCTCACTGGTTATTATAGCTTTGCCTTCATTCAGAAGCAAACTCTCCATCGATTTCGACATGTTAACAATTTTCCATTTATATTATAACTAGAGGAATCCAAGTATATGTAAATGTCCTTTTTAATATACATTTTATTACGACAAGGAACCTTTTTTTTTGTAAGTATCCTGTTGTTCTACTACATGATTTGTTTTACAACTTTACAATAATTTTTATTCATGTCAATTTTATATATAAATATTTTCATAAGATTTGACCTATTTACAGCTTAAGTTGTTTGTTCTTTATACCTCTATTGAGGTTTTTATCATGTAATTTATCATGTACTAAGCTACTCTACTATTGTGTGTAGTGTGTGTGTGTGTAGTGCCCTGAGGATGACTTCATAAACGGTGAAACGTCGGCAACAGATCCATAGTGGTTTCAGTTAATTGACCTTTTCCCAACCAAACTCCAAGTTTTATTTTTATTTTCGTTTTTTTTTTAAACAACTTTCGAAATACTAACCCTAATTAAACGAAAATTGGTATTGAGAAGTTTTTTGAGGTGTCGAATTTGAACCTGATGTTATCATTGCTCTTACTAGTAGGGTGCGCCACCTACACGTCTCTATCTTTTTTGATGATTTATAACTTTTTTGAGCGTACTTCTGGCACATTTTTCAGTAAAAAATCAATTTTTCTATCATATCTACGTGAAAATACTACCCCTGTTACAAGTCGCTATGAGCAACCGTTTTCTAGATAGTTGGACTTGAAAATTTCAAGTCGATTATTTGATAATCGATGCGTGTTGAAGTTATTCACATTATTTTGCATTTTTCACAAGAATGTTTAGGAAAGGAATTTGACGTTTAAGTAAGTAGTTTCGGTTTTTTGTAGGGGGCGCCGTCTATTCTATTTATTTTCACTCGTTCGAAATAGTTATTTTTGTACGGAACGGAAGAAAGGAAAGACCTATCAAGTAATTGTTAAATTGTTAATTATTGCCGCTCATACATTTACAGAAAATCGATACTGATAATGTCGTTCACTAACTGCGTGCGGATTTTCCATAGCCCACACATGGTTGTTAAGAAAGTTTGTGATAGCATTTCGGGAGAAGTTTGCCCCGTCCGTGGAGAGTACATATCTCAAGAATTGAGGATTTCCAGCCAATTTTCTCAAAAACCACTGACACATAGTAATGCGTTGGGGAAAGTCTCGTGACAAGAAAGCTTGTACCCTTTGAATATGTTATGGATAAAATTGTTGATCGTGGATAATTCTCCAAACTGTGAACTGATTAGAATTGAGAGCTTCAGCAATTATTCTTGTACTTGTCTCTGGATTCTCCTCGAGAGCGTTCAAAACAGCTTCTTTCAATTCTGGGGTTTTGACTGCTCGTGGTCTTCCAATATCAGCTGCCCTCTTAAAGCTACCCGTTTCTGCCGAACGACAGTGGAGACTGGTAAATGTTGGTGCTGAAGGCAATACTCGATTAGGAAATCGCTCCTGGTAAATACGTCTTACTTCGCGCGCATTGTCATCCGTAAGGCCATAAACGAAATGCATATCGACTAAATGAGAATTATTGTTTAAATAATCCATTTTTTCAAAATTAGTGTTTTAAAACTTACAGAAACTTCAACAAAACAACAAAACGTTTAACTGTCACAAAATATGTAATTACCAAAACTACTTACTTAAACGTCAAATTCAGTTCCTAAGCATTCTTGTGAAAAATGCAAAATAATGGTAGTAACTTCAACACTCATCGATTATCAAATAATCAACTTTAAATTTTCAAGTCCAAATATCTAGAAAACGGTTGCTTATAGCGACTTGCAACAAGAGTAGCTTTTTTGCGTAAATATGATAGGAACATTGATTTTTTTACTAAAAAATGTGCTAGAAGTACGCTCAAAAAAGTTATAAATCTTCAAAAAAGAAAAAGACGTTTAAGTGGCGCCTCCTACGAGTAAGAGCAATAATAACATCAGGTTCAAATTCAACACCTCAAAAAATCTATCACTACCAATTTTCGTTTAATTAAGATCAGTGTTTCGAAAGGTATTTTAAAAAAACGAAAATAAAAATACAACTTTAACACCCTGTATCTTGGAAACGAAGCGTTTCCGAATATATATTTTTTCGGACAATTCATATCAGAATATTGTGAGGAATCACCTCCTGAAGTATGTCAAAGTACTTTTTGAATCACCCTGTATATGAAGCCTAAAGATAGCCATTCCTCATATTTCCGAACTCGTTGTGAATATTCTACAAATAGAAAACACAGAAACAATTATGGGAAAACGCCGAAGATCAGGTAGTCATTGCAACATGTCCAAAGTACAACATAAACCTCTGTTTTTATTCTTTAGTGAAAAAAATGTTAATTATGATTATTATGATCAATTTAACTTCCAGAGCAGATTCTTTGCATAATTGATTGTATCATTTCATTTTATTTTATATTCCCAGCGATTTATTCAGAACTTTTATTTTTCTAGGTAACTATTTTTCAAGAATGCCAACCGGAATTTTTGAGGGATTTAGTTCTGAAAATGAAAGCCTACATCTTCACACCGGGTGATTCAATATGCAGAAAGGGTGAAGTGGCGAGGGAAATGTTCATCATAGCTGATGGTATACTGGAAGTTCTGAGTGAGCACGGGAAAGTTCTCACTACTATGAAAGCCGGTGATTTTTTTGGTGAAATCGGCATTCTGAATTTGGATGGACTGAACAAGTGAGTTAATCAATTGACATTTGAAATGTGCTTGGATAGTTTGTGGTGAAAATCTACAATGGAAAAGATGTCTGAAAAACATTTTGTTTTGATCGCAGAAATATTTCTCAGTTTTGAATGAATGATCAATTAAAATCACATACGATGTATGTAGTTCAACCGCTTTTGGATGTATAATCGTATATCCTCGAAAAATGAAAAAGGAAAATATTCAAATCAGTTGAACTATATTAGATGGGAACTGTATGAATCAAGAACGTAGGAATAACAATAATTTATACACTCAATAAAAACTACGAAACATCAATTATCCCACCACTATCTCCTGAAGTATCAATCAGAAAAATTTTAAAAAAAGTGTAGCATGACGTTGGCATTGAAATTGAACTATATGCAACTTTTTACAGTTCAATATTCTGAAGGAATAAAGGGGAACTGTTTTGTGTCCGATATAAATACATGGCATGGCGAGCACTTAAATATCTCATTTACCGATATAAAAAGATCATAAAGGTGATTATAGTCCACTTTTTGGTAATAGCAATAATATTAGAAAAAACTTCGATAGTCGAAACTGTTGTATCAAATTTTAATCAAATGTTTTCATGTATTCAATGTTTTGAATTCAGTAATAGTAATAACGAAACTTTGAAGATCCCAACTTCATTTACTACTTATTATTGTCTGTAATGCAAGTCTCTCACATCAACTTCAAGATACAATTGAATGTTCCATGTGAATTTTTATAATTGTCAGTTGAGTCAGAGCTGCTATTGGAAGGCTTACCTTATTTTTTTTTCAAATTCCATAGTTGCAAAACAAGATTGAGAAACTTGTTTGAATTGGAATTGAAATTGGATAAAGCTAATATTTTCCAAAACACAGAACTGCGCGTATACTGTTGGTTTGTCCTGTCATTGTCAGGAATGATCTTAATAATGATTAAGGTCATTCTTTAAATCTGAATTTCTGTTCTCATTATTGCTATCATGAACCGAAGTTGATTGAATGCACCTGAACTTGAACATGTACCAAAAAAATATATATTTGTCCTCTTCGAGTTCTCGAATGAAGGGTATCATTGAAAAGTTTTTTTATATCCAAATTAGGTCGCTTTCTTAACAGTTTATGTACCGGAAACCTAGGCTACCGACATTCATATTTTATGGCCTCATACACACCAGATATTTTAAATGAATCCTAATATCAAATCGCAAGAGTCCGCCGTCTTGTTGCTGCTATTTTGAATTTTTGGAATTCGATAGGATACTCGAATCAACGACATTGAAACTTCCAAACTTACAGAAACAACTGATGTATCAGATATTTTTTATATAGGTTCCAATAGAAATAGAAAATAGGTAAATTTCAACCAAATGGAACGAAATTCGGCCCAAAAGTTCAAAGATGGGACAAATCGGTCTAGTAGTTTCAAACTGGTGATTGGAAGATTGACAAAAAATAACCCAATCTCTCATTTTCATACCAATTTTTTGATAGAGTTTAATGAGCTCCACAACTTTTATTCGAAAAATTTGTCTCTAAGATTTACACACAAATAGAAGAATCGCTGTTAATCACCATTCATGAAAATAATAATTTTTGTTTGCCCTGTATGCTCCTTTCATTTGAAGTTCATTTGCTCCTGTTAATCAGAAACTATCTTTCTTTCGCCGACAAACAGAACATAATTTCTTGATTTCAAAGTGGAGCTATATAAGTATTAGTTATTGAAAAACTCAAGTAAATATATCTATCTATATTCTTGTGTGCTGGTTATACTTCTTTCGTTTGATTTGAATCATAAAACATAGAAATTGGAAAGCATTTGAGGGGATTTGAATCCTTCATCAACTTTTGATTGAGAGGTTTGAGGTTCACAAAGAAATAGAAATGCTGTTTTGTTTCCAATGACAATTTCTAATTTTTTCTCACAATTGATTCATTAGCTTGACTGATGGCAATTTCAGAATCAATAAATGAATTCTGAAATCTACCTTCCTGACTGGCCGCGCCATGGGATTCTTTTATTTTAAACCCCAATTTTTAAGTTTTTTACATATTATATATTGACTGGGAACTTTTCAAGGCTATCGAATAAGTATACATTTAAAAAAAATATGTTCTTTCATAATTTTTACGAAAATTTCTATGGATTACACAGGTTTCTTTTATTCTCTGTATATTCATCGTTATATTTTATATTAATATCATCAGAGGCAGAGCCGGATCAAGAGGGGGGCCAGCGGGGCTGCAGCCCCGGGGCCTCCACAAGAGAGGGGCCTCCACAATATGAATTTCTAGGTAAAATTTCCTAACAAATACCGATGGATATGCAAAATTATATAAAAAAAAATCTGACAACGAAAGATCAGTTCTCCCACTTTTTCCTCTCATTTTTCGTTTTAAACATTCAAAAACATGTTTCGTATTCTTGTCAAAATCCATGGTTAATATTAATCTTCGATCTGATGAATAATGTGTATATGCGAGAAACAATCACCAAGTAAAACATCATACTATTATACAAAATATTATATCGTATCGAAATTAGCTGTAAAAACAAGAACAATTGAATTTAAAAAAAAATATACATTTTTTTTTATTAAATGAAGGATTTTCTGTCGATATATTCTTCGAATGACACAAGCGATCTAGAAACACAATGAAATTCAATAATCATAAGCAAAAGAAAATAATATTTCAATTTATGAATATGATTGCATCAAATTATTTATAAGAGCCCTGTGCGCATTCCATAATAGAACAAAAGTTCAAATTCTGTTGACTATTTTTCTGCCGTTTCTACAAACACTTTGCCCGTCTCTACCTGTTTTTCCTATTAATTGGCGTTGACAAGTGTCCGCTGAGTGGCGGCGCGCTTGTAACAGAGATATCCCCGAAATCTGAAAGTGTGAGTCTAAGAGAAGGATAACATTTCGCAACAAATGTAAATCCTTCTGAAAAAGGACTATCAAAAAGATGTTCTACTATCAAATTCTTGAAAACCAAAATTTCAGAGCTACATTCTCAATAATTTGAAATTACAGTTATTATTTTTTGACATTGCTAGAAACCAATGGAAACGTTCAATTCAAATAATTCATATACGTTTTGGCCAATCAATAGTGGGAATATTCTACCTAGGGAATTGTCGTGGGCATAATTTGAGGTATTTTGTTTTTATTGTCTCACAACCTATATTTTTAATTTGACGTCTGTCATCAATTCGCATGAAAAGTGTGAAATGAATCAAAACAGGTTTAGTACATTATATAATTTAACAAGGAAATGTGTTTATGATCGTAACATCAAAAAATAATCTAAAGAATACCACACGAGAATTCGATATAGTAGAAAATAATTATCTAGATTTCTTTCTCAAACTTGTTGGCAATAGCCACTCGAGCCAGTTGGTCTCTCTTGTCTATAGCCTGGCAACAAGTTTTCGAAAATCTGTCTCATTATTTTCACTCTCTTGTGATATTACAACTGAGAATGTGATGATGTCAAATTGCACTGGAAAGCGCTCATTTTCCAAAATGAAAAAAATAGGCCAATTGCGATGAGACAAAGCCGCCTATCAAAGTTATCGCTTCTTAGCATTGAGAATGATTTTCTCCGGATGCTGGATTTGACCCAAATCATCAATGATTTTCCGTCGAAAAAAGCTCGCAAGAATCCATTCGTTTACGCTGTAATTTAATTTATTTCTTGTATTTTATTATACCTTCATATGCTCGTGTCGAAATAATTTGATTTGTTCCGCAATAAATGAAAAAAAAACTTGTTTGAAAAATAATTAGGGGCCTCCACTACTTTGTTGCCCCAGGGCCTCCACACCTATTAATCCGGCCCTGATCAGAGGTGTCCCACGGATTACGCTATTCACGCAGTTGAAAAACTTACCAAAATTTTACTAAATCACTGTTAGTGAGTTTTCGAGGTCGCTGATTTTACTGATAGTTTCCTATAAATATTTTGGTCTGGACGCTAGCCCACGTCACGTCTGCAGTTGTTTGTGCCCTAAGATTTGTTGCGGGGCATTGTCAAACACCTATGGGAGTATATAAAAATGGTCACATTGTCCAGATCATGGTTGTTTGGTCGCCATATTTGAAAATTGACACCAATTTTGTTTTTTGTTTGTATCAGTATATCTCTTAACCAGTGGTCCAGTTTTAATTTTTTTAAGATCGTTTTACTGCTTTTTTGAAGGCTAACAAATGTTGTGAGTTAAAGAAGAACCTAATCTGGTATCTGATCATGAAGAAGCAGATGACAGGATCCCAATATCTCACATGATACTGACTTGTAAATCTGAAAGTAGTGTTTTGAAACCAATATACATAATTCTTTATCACTGAAAGATTTGTAATAATCGGTTTAATTTTTTTCTAGTATATTATTGATTCCTATCAGTATTATCCTCTACTACATATCTATTTAGAAGCACCTATTTGTTTTTTTTTTTAATTTGTGAAACAGACCATAAAATTAGTCAAAGACTCGTATTATAGTGAGAGGTTAAATCAAGCAGAAAACAAATCGAGAGAGATGTGGAAAATAACTATTGAGTTGAGAGGTAAATACAACAAAGTACAACCAGAATTGGATCTAGATCCCAATTTATTAAACGAATTTCATTGCTCAATAGCCGATCAACTAACCGAGAATATCCTTCCAACGATTGATCCACTTGATAATTTACAGAAATTGATTTTTCCGAGCAATTCTATGTACTTGTACGAACTGAAGTCGGTAATCAACGATATAAAAAAAATCCCCCGGTGAAGACCACTTGTCAGCAAAATTGATATTACAATTACCTGACGAAGCACTTAATGCCTTGGTAACGGCTATAAATACTTCTTTTTCAACTGGTGTCTTCCCTTCAAGCTTAAAATCTGCAATAGTGATACCTCTTCACAAAGGAGGAGCTATTGATGACCCCAACAACTTCAGACCAATATCTATTTCATCAACACTATCTAAAATCATTGAGAAGCTTGTTAAATGTAGAATAATGGGTTCTTTAGAGAGACACAAGATAGTGGCTAGAGAACAGTTCGGATTCTGTAATAAGAAAAGCAATGGAGACGCCATTTTCGACTTTCTTGAAAGAATCTACACGAACCTGAATGAAAAGGAGGCAGCTGCAGCAGTTTTTCTTGACCTTTCGAAAGCGTTTGACTGTGTAAGTCATGAAGTTCTGTTGCGGAAACTTACCCATTATGGTTTCCGAGGTACAGCTCTTGATTGGCTCAGATCATACTTTATTGGTCGGAATCAAAGAATAATAATGGGAAAAAATAGTTCCGAGAAAAAATCAATTGTGAGTGGAGTCCCCCAAGGGTCAGTATCAGGCCATATTCCATTTTTACTTTACATCAACGATATGGCTAGCCTTGATATTTCTGGAAACTTTACGTTGTTTGCAGATGATACTACAGTTTCTTGGCACAATGAGGATCATAATGCTCTAGTCCAATCCATCCCCGAAGATATAAAGAAAATCAAAAATTGGTGTAATGCAAATTTGCTGACTCTGAATATTTCGAAAACCAACCTTATAACATTCAAGTGGGACTTAGAACAAGTAACAGTAGAGTCACAAACGATTACCTGTAAACCTGTTACAAAATTTCTTGGCTTGCATGTTGCAGTTAAAAGTTTGAGACTCGCATAACATCTCTCAGAAAAAAGTTATCTTCAGGTTGTTATATTATTAATGTTATCTCCCGCGAACTTGGACTTTCAGCCTCACTCACTGCCTACTACTCATTTTTTGAATCCCACTTACGGTATGGAATTCCATTCTGGGGTACTTGTAGCCAGGGTCTCTTGCAAAGTATATTCGTTTCACAGAAACGAGCTCTGCGAGTTATATTCAAAGTTAAGGTGCAAGAATCATGTAGGCCTATTTTTTCCGGATACAAAATATTAACACTATTTGAATTATTTATTCGTTACATAAATACAGAGATAAGTTCGTGAATGCCCATGTAGAAAGGCACACTCGTCAGGAGAAGAAACTTGTTCTTCCGTTTCCCACTTCCACCCTGATGAAACAATCCTTGATTTACAGAAGCAAACAAATTTTTAATCATTTACCCAAGGTACTAATAGACATAAATAACATCAAGCAATTTAGAAAATATGTTAAGAAACTTCTCATAGGAAAATGCTTCTACTCTCTAGAGAAATACTCAGCATATGAGTTTTAGTCTTTCTGTGAACTGTGAGATGCGGAGAGCGGTTCATTCATACTTTTAATGTGTGTTGTTCGTCATTACTTTCTATATTTTACCGTGTGACTGTTAAAAAAAATATTATTAGTAACAAATGACTTTTGAAAACTTTTAATTTTTAATACTCAATATGTTCATACTACGAAAGTATTTGTTATATTCTTACCATGTGACCTTTTATACAAAAATGTCAATGTCTTTTAGTATAAGATGATGTTAATAACTTTTAATACACATACTACAAATGTATGAACTTTGTCGACAAAATGTAGAATTTTAGACAATGAAGCTTATCTATCTATACTTCAGAAAGTATGTATCTTACGAAAAACGTATCATTACAAAATTTGTTTGCCATAAAAAAAGGAGTAGTTAGTTAGGGAGCTGACACTCTGAGAATTGTTAAGAAATTACGTTTCAAATAGGCAAACAGAATTCAGTTGATATTGAGAAATTATTTGTCAAATGGGGAACTCCTTTAAATTATATCCATTGCAAGCGAGTTTGCTGTAATGCAAGTTACGTGATTACAGTGAATAGAATAATGACAGCAAAGAAATATTTCATAATAACAACACAGTTCTTCGAAATGAATAAAAAAACTCAAAAACACAAAATATAATAAGTTTTCCTCAAACTGAGAATACATGATATCACTCATCCCTTCACACTTTTTAATGGAATGTTATCAAGAATTCATTGTATTTCAACAATTCTCGCTCGTAAGTTCAATATTGGATATTTAAAAAAATCTATCGAAGCATTAATGAACTGAAAACACATGCTTTGACTTCTAAAATAATGGAGCTACTGCGCCTATGTTCATCGAAAACAGAGGAAAACTCAGGTGGGGACACCCCAGAACTTGACCGGGCATCGAGAGAAGGGGGTTATTTTGAAATAAACAATTGATAAAACATTTTTAGGGCTGTACGAAGTCAATTTGATCGGTCAATTCAACAGCCAGTTTATCGGTCAATTGACTAAGTGAGATATTGAGCGGTCATGCACCAAACGCGGTCGTCCTAGTCAAAGCCCGAGTGAGCGGTCGTCTCGAATGGTTACGCCCAGGTGAAAAGTCAATCATTTGTAGCTCCAGACTGGAAAACGGTGGAAACTGCAGATTCAGTTTGTAACCCTCTCAATGCTGACATTATTAATATGAATATCCAGTGACAGTTGTCCATCTTGCAGTTGTCTAATGCGATGTTTGCTACCTATCAACATAAATTTTGTTTTACTAACATTTAACTTGAGGCTGTTGTCACATAACCATTCATTTATATTTGATAGGTCCTCATTCAAACATTCTGTGATTTCATTAGGTGTCCCAGTACAATACAACATAGTGTCATCGGCAAACAGTTTGATCTTACACTTTTTAACATGCTTCACAATGTCATTAATGTACAGCAGGAATAGTAATGGACCCAATACTGACCCTTGTGGAAAACCTGAATTTATATTTGAAGTACTGGAGGTCACTTGATTGTATTTAACTAACTGCTTTCGATATGCAAGATAATTTTCAAACCATTTTAATACATTTTGATCAATCCCATACTTCAATTTTATCAAAAGTAAGTCAGTGTTGACCGTCTCGAATGCTCTTTCGAAATCTAGGAAGACTACACCTATAATATGTTTTTTAGATAGGTCAATTTTCCATGAGGAGATTAGAAATTGTAGTGCAGTTTCACATGAATGGGATTCCCTAAACCCAGACTGTTCTTCAATCAAAATATTATGTTCGGCTATAAATTTCATTAGCTGATCTTTCACTGTGATTTCCAATATCTTCTCATAAATCGGTAGGGTATTTATGGGTCTAAATTCAGATCCCAAAGAGGTGTTTGTAATTTTTTCAATAGGAACAATGGTAGCAATTTTCCAATCATCCGGAAATGTTCCAGTGGTTAACGATAAATTAATCAAGTCCAAAAACCGATTACCGATTATTTCAAATGTTAATTTAATTATATTCAGATTAATTCCGTTATCATCTGTATTATTTTTCTTAAGCGGAAGAATGATCTTTTTTAAATCACACATATTTAATGTTTCAAATTTCCCAAGTATTACATTTGTTGGAGTAATATAACTGAGAACATGCTTATACTCATTCATTGGTATTATACTTACGGTAAGGTCTTTCAAACTTTCAATAAAAAAAGAATTAAAATTTCCTGCTACTTCAGTTTGTTTTTTCTGTTTTGTTGCTCCCTGCCGAATTTAGTTCTAATTCCTCGGATAGATTTTGAATAATTGAATGGCGAAGTTTTGAATTCTGACATTTTTGAGTTTTTGATAGATGTCAGTTGGAGAAATAATTTGCAATGTTCTGCATACAGTTTTTCAAGTGCTTTCAAATGACATATTGCAAGTCAAGATCCGTGCGATATAATTTGTAATTTTTTAATAGTGACACTTCCGTTTGACAGATGACAGCCAAAAATAATTGTCGCATTTGGGGCAGGAACTGTATCTTCATTTCACATTTCAGCTCGTTTGGTCAAACGGTTCGGCAGTTATCGTGAAAGATTATAGACAGATGCACAGACTTCACACCGGAAATGGACTCACTCGTCTCGGGGGACCTCAAAACGGATATTTCCGTGGATATCTCAATAAATTTTTTTCGCACGATTATATTACTTGACCACTGGGGTGGCCGGACAAGTGAAACGGTGCAGTTATGGAGTTTGACCTTGAATTGTTGGTTTTTGCGTGTTTGTATATTTTCATATAATATAATAATGATAATAATAACAACTTCATTCATCCCAAGAAATAATACAATTATTTATATTAGGGATACAATACAAAATAAATAACATATATTTTCAAACAAGTGTATGAATTATTTTTTATATAATTAGTTAAGATATTTTTTTTAAAAAAATAATAAATTTTTTTGATCAGGAATTAAATTGTATTCATTATACCTTGATTAAATATTGACTTCCGACAAAAGTTTGATTTTATCGGAATAGTACATACATTTTTACACTGACGAGTATTATAGTCATGGATATAATCAATTTGTGTGAATGTGAGGTTAGAATGTTTAGCAGAATTTTTTATAGAGTGGATCAAACAGCAGATTTTGAAATTATATAAATTTCCGATATTGAGTAATTCATTGGGTTTATATAAGTTTACTGATGGTACGAGGTACTGGTATCTGAATATACATTTTATTATTCTGTTTTGTATTACTTGCAATGGTTTTATGATTTTTTTATTTGCAGTTCCCCAGACTAATATAAGGTATTGTAATTTTGAATAAAAAAGACAAAAATAAATGTTTTTTGAATATTTCAAAGGAAGATAGTCTCGAATCCTGAATAGAATTCCAACCATAGGTAATAGGTGACGTCTTAAATTTTCTATATGTGTACTGAAAGAAAGAGTTTCATCTAAATATAGTCCAAGGAATTCAATTCTAGTGGAATATTTGAGATTATTGGCGCCGAATTTAATTGTATGATTTTGAACATTTGCAAGTTTGGTTTTAGTAATGAACATAAACGAAGATTTTTCAATATTTAATGTAAGCTTATGCACATCTAGCCAATGTGAACTTATTTATAAATTGTTTTTCATATGAATTTTGATGGAATCTATGTCATAACTATTGTAAAGTAATGTAGTATCATCTGCAAATAATTTTAATGATCCGCTTAATTTCAATTTTGAAGCCGAATTCATTTAAATTAGAAAGAGTAATGGTCCCAATATAGATCCTTGAGGTGCGCCACAAGATATATCTCTAAAAGAACCATTGAAATCTCCAATATCAACATATTGTTTCCTACCTATAAATAATTTTCAAACCAGTTATGAACCACTCCACGAATTCCTATTTCATATAATTTTTTCAATAAACTTTTATGATTAACAGTATCAAAAGCTTTACGTAGATCCAGTGAAAGAAGTCCACATTTTTTATTTTTATCTAATTGTAATTAGATATCTGTTATGACATCTAATACTGCAGACTCTGTATCACTGTGTTTACGAAAGCCATACTGTCCCTCATATAAAAAAAATTTCGATTCCAAATATTCCTTTAATCTGCTGTAAATAACCTTTTCAAAAAATTTAGAAAAAACGTTGAGAATTGATATTGGTCTATAATTATTGGGATCATATTTTTTACCATTTTTGAAAATAGGTATAACTTTGGCCATTTTTATATTTTCCGGTAGTTTTCCACTCTCAAAAGATTTATTTATTAGAATACTGAGAATGGGTGATAATTCTGATTGAACCTTTTTCACAATATATACATTCAGATTATCAAAACCAGGTGATTTTCTAGAATCTAAGTTACTGATGATTTCTTCAATTTCTTGGCTAGTTGTTGGTTCCAGAAACATAGAAGATAAAGAACTATATTTATATAAAGAATCATCTTCAATATTGGTAATGTTACCAGATATTTTTTCTGCGATTGTTACAAAATGTTATTAAAATGAACACATATTTCTATTTTTTCTTCAATTTTCTTGTTGTTGTTTAATATATAGTGGATATCTGATGTTTGTTGATTTTTATTGTAAAGAACTTTATTTATCGATTTCCACATAGATTTTGGGGTCAGATTGTTATTGAATTCATTTTCATAATATTCCATTTTTGTTTTTCTTGAAGTTTTTTTTACAAGTTTATTATAATAATCATAGGATTCTAAAAAGTATACATTAGAGGGATTTTTCTTCTTCTTGTAATGAAATTTATCCCTGATTTCAATTAATGTTGAAATTTCTGCATTAAACTATGGTTTATCATTATTTGACAACCAATTTTTTTTTTTAAAAGAATGTCTTTCAAAAATTTGGAAAAGTTTTCCATAGTTTATATCAATATTATTATTTAAAAAAATATTAGTGTCTAAAGTTGAAAAGATCATTTTTAATACTTTTCACATTGTAATTGGTAGAAACTTTTTTATATCTCAATCTTTTTTTCTCACACTGAATATCTTTTGATGCTATTTGAAACTTATGGTCACTTAGTGCTGTATTTAAAATTGATAATTGTTTGAGTCGGGAAGAATTTGTTAGAACATGATCAATTAGTGAACTAGAGTTATTCATATCTCTGGTGGAGATATTGATGTTACACAATTTAAAATTATTAGCAACATATAAATCATGAAGTCTATTCACAGCACTATTTTTGTTGTTGAGTATATCAACATTCATGTCCCCAAAAATAAAACAGTCAGTTTTCAATTCATTTATCTTTTCTAATTTTATATCTAAAAATCTTAAAAATCATTAATATTATAGTTAGGAGGACGGTATATACCACAAATTATAAAATTGAATGATTCAACTTTCATAAGGGAATATGAGATAAGACTTTCTTCTTTCTGAAGAATCTCAAATTTGATTTTTTGTTCAATAAATATCCCTATACCACCCCCCTTTTTTTTCTAGATGAGTAAATTGATTTGTAATTTTTAATATTATAATAACATTGTTCTTCCTTGGTTACCCATGTTTCTGAGATTACTACAAGATTTGCCTTACATTTATTTATGAATATTTCAAGTTCATCAATTTTATTCTTCATCGACCTGGCAGTAATATACATAATCTTCAATAAATTATCATCTTTTGAAGAAAAATCAGAAAATGACTGAAATTCTTCAACTTCTATATTCCAATCCATTTCAACTACTAAAATTAATATTTGAAAAATTCAGCCTTTGAAGAAATTTGTATGTTTCACATAGTTCCTTTTCAGTTGCCATATGATTGCTTGGATGATTTTTTTCATATTTTTCATTTGACAAACAACAGTTATGACATTTTTAATCACTAGAAATTTTAGTGCAGTTTTTTCTAGTTGGAAGTTCATGTATGTATACTGTATTGTTGATTCTAATGATTCAATTTGTTAACATTCATCAACGGAAATTTTCAAACCTCTTCATCCGGAAATTATTCTTTGTACTGTATTTTTGGAATTCCATATTTTTTTGCTCAAACAATTTGAATATCTGAGTGTCCCACCCTAAATATTTCAGATTTTGAATGATTTAATTCAAAAAACATCTGAAAAAAATCATCAAAATCGAAGCTGTTTGGATGGTTTGAAGAGTAAAAACTTTCACTGTCTCGACTATATAAACATTCGTCATTTTGGAACCGTCATCTTGAAATCCCCATTATATGACAGTCAAATTGCACTGTCCCTTATACCTGTACCTATTACCTAATTTCAATTGAATTGAATAATAACAAATGGATTAATTTCCATTCTAAGATTGAATCACGACAGTAAGTTGTTATTGTTTATTACAGAGAAGTGAAACTGAAGAGCACCTTATCAAAATGAATCAAGTACCCCAAACCCCCACTGAGTAGTCAGACCATTAGATTTTGAGTTATAGGTTTTGGAGAGCATGTGGGTCACTGAATTTTATTGACAAAGAACCACGCACACACCTTATGGGAAAAAGTATTTTGGTGAAAATGGCTGATATGATATGTTGTAGCTGAAATCATCCTGTGTAAAAGTCTCCATTGGCCCAACTTGATCTTATGACGCCAAATCATGAATTTTCTGATTTTTCGAGGAATTCAGCTGAATAAAATGAAACAATATCTCATTTATATTCAATATTGAACTAGTGTGCGACTGGGCATTACTTAAATTCTTGAGAAATATGTTTCCATAATACTGAAAAATGGCGGCTGTTTTTCTACGGGTTAGTCGATAATATACTCAATTCTACAGTAAATGAAATCGCCTACGAAGTTATGAGTTGATTGAGTTCATCATTGATGAAATGAAAAACATTCAGATCCATTTTGTATTTTATATTCAATTGTTGTTCAACTGAGCGTTACACAAAAAAACGAAATTGGTTTCCTACATACAATACACATACATATTAAACTCGATTCTTAGGTGAAAGAATTCGCGTACGAAACTATGAGTTGACTGAGTTAACTATTATTGACGACCGATCAGAATAGAAGTTAATCCCTCAAAATAAAATGCAATTGAAAATACAGAGTGTTTCATATAATAAAAGCTCCATATTATTTTTAAAAGTGATTACTCTTCTCAAGGAATCAACCATGACTTCGTCTTCAATAAAGAGCTGAAGTCATCTCCTATCAACTCATCTACATCTCATTACCTGAAGGTTCGGCGATAGAAGGCGCCAAATAATCAATTTTGTGTTTCTGTAGGATTTATCAATACAATATAAATATATTTCGTGGTCAATCAAGCTGGATCCTTTTCAGTTGCGACTATTTCACGATATACTATAATATCCAAGAATGATGAAGATTTCAACGTATAATTGATGCAATGAACTGTTCTCGACATCGGCTTTCAACTAGCACATCCAGAATAACAATCATTCGTTTTTCGTCATATCAACAACTGTTCCATTTGAAAATGACTTGTCAATAAAGATTGTGATAAAATTGTGAAATTCAGTTAAATTATATTATAGGAATGGCATTTAGAAATATAGTACCCTGTTTCGTATGTCATACAGCATATAATTGGCAAATAATGTCCAGGATTGTCCCTGATGTCAATGCCCTGCGACGCGAGATTGCCATTACCAGACGTGGTGAAAATGGTTTGCCTTTGCTGGAAATTAATAATCTTACTAGAATATGCTTCAATTGCCGTCAATCCATCGATGATGAAATAGTCGAAGTTGAAGAGGATCCAGCGTGTTTGAGGATGAATGTTTTGACACCAAGCATGAGCAATTCGTGTGTCATTTGTAACAAGCATATCAATATTCATACAGAGATATGTATATTCCTGAATATGTCAAGCCTTGTCGACATCATCTGGATAACCGAGGGTTCTTTCTGCACCGGTTAATACTAGAACTGGGATATATTAATAGGCCCTTCATTATGAAGGGACGTGAATTGCAATCAGTTCTGAAGGAATTGAGGAGCTAAGCTGCGAACAAGAATTCTTATTCAGATGAAAACAATTCCTCTGACGATGAATTCAAAATAATCACACCAGTAGCAAGAGAGCAATTTCAAGAATCATTTACATATTTTGTTTCGATGGCCCAGCCTGGTGGCAGGAATAGACATATTTCTGAAAATGATCTCCTCACATTCTTGTGCAAATTCCAGGGTTTGTCCTACGAATTTTCGAAGATTATTTTCCAGTATACTAGCAGAAAAGATGTTTGTATGGCACTCCTGTACAGAACTGAACCAACGATTTGTTCCACTTCCACAAAATATCCGTTTTCAAGCTATATCTAGAGAACATTTCATCACCAGAAATATAATGCAGAATAGCATAGTTTACGTTGACGGAACATACTCCTAAATACAGAAAAGTAGCAATATCCGTATACTCCAACAATCTTTCTGCTTGCATGAAGGTCATTAATCAGTGAAACCCCATATAATTGTAGCACCATATAGCTAGATTTCAACAATTCAGGGACCTAATTTTTCCGATTCTCAGAATAATGATGAAGCAATTTTGAGGAATGAGTTTAGGAGAGTAGTTCCAAAATGGTGATATATTCATTGTAGGTCGCGGGTACAGCGACGCTGAACCCTTACTTGAGAATTAAGTTATCCTTTATGAGATGTCGCGATAAGTTATCGGAACCAGATGGATTGTTGAAGCTCGAAATGGTCGTATTAAATCCATATTCAAAATATTCGGTCAGGCCATTTCCATATATCATATCCATAACCTTGGAGACTTCTATCGTATTGCTGGAGCGATAATGAATAGATTTCACCCCACTATATCCATGTAGGAGGCAAATGCCAATTAGCAAGAGAGATGCTGAGTCGATTCCAGATACCCAACGTAGTACAATCTCGAGTGGACTAGATAATATTCGCTTGAAAAATGCTCGTTAGGTTCCACTTGATCACCATCAGTTACCAAACTTTCCTCGTCTCTCGTTACAATGTCTTGAGATCTCACAGTAGGCGTTTATTGAGTACAGTAAGCCCCTTCATACATTCGGATAAAGTGCAGCGAGGAGGAGTAGAAGAGATACATATTGACGAATTGACTTATGAACCTAAATGGATAAGAATAAGGATATATTGCCGATTTCGGAATACTACCAAGTATCCATTATGGATCGCATTCAATAATGTAAAACAGGGGGCTGAGCAAGTCCAGGAACTGAGTTGGGATGATTTGATCGATGGATATTACTGCACAATCAAGCCTCTAGTACTCTGGGATCATGTGCACATGTAGCTAGTGTGTTGTGGTTCCTCGGATATGCCGTTATGAGGCTAATATCAGATACCCTAGTTCGCAACTTCTCAACAGAATACATGACGCTTCGAACAGAGGATAACAGCTGAACCCAAATCATGCAATGGATATGTTTGCAGACCCGGCATAAGTAATTATGAATTGTTCCAAAATTTTTTTTTTAAATAGCTTAGGTCATAAGAGTATTAGTTCGGAATCACCATCTCTACTAGATAGAATACTGACCTTACTTCGAGGAACTATAAGAAATTCAACAAATTATGAACAATATACATTTCTCTTAGTTTTTAACTCGAAGAATAATTCAATAACTCCATGTTCAGAACTTGCCCATGATTAAATTCTGCTTGAATTCGAATCGGTAAACCCAGTTCATTCAGTTATGACATATTTATATATATATATATATATATATATATATATGAAATATATATATATATGAAATATATATATATATATATATATATATATATGGAAGAAAAAGCCATATGAAGGGGGATAAGATTTGAAATGAAATGCATAAAGCACACAAAGTCGTCTTCACAAAAGGTTCAATATAAATTGAAACACAATTGGTAGACCGACAGGCAAAAAACAACTACTTTCCTAGCAAATACCACGCAGAAGTTTGAATTATATTCGCCTGACAATCCATGCAAACTTCCATATAAATGGATATTGTTCGCAAATGTTTCTTTCTGATAAGCTCGATTATGTTCAAATTCATGTCGTGTCCGCCTAACAATCCGCATACCGGTTTCAGGCTCTTTGGCCCTCATCAGTACGGAGTAGTCACTAGCCAGAGATCCGGAGAGCTCTGGCCGAAGCGAGACACAATATAAATAAAATCATCATTGAGCTTAAAACATCTTTAGGTGCCTCGGAAAAGATAACTTTTAACCGGCGACACCTAGTGACAGAAAGAAACACTCCATACAATTCTCCCACCTCGATATGATTCTAAATGAAAGATTCCTTCTCAGTGGGAGTGGCTCAAATTGCCGGACTGGCATATTTTAATGAAAGAAAAATCCATATGAAATGAAATGGCATAAAGCACACAAAGTCGTCTTCACAAAAGGTTCAATATAAATTGAAATACAATTGGTAGACCGACAGGCGAAAAACAACTACTTTCCTAGCAAATACCACGCAGAACGTTGAATGATATTCACCTGACAATCCATGCAAACTTCCATATAAATGGATATTGTTCTCAAATGTTTCTTTCTGATAAGCTCGATTATGTTTAAATTATTTCTGTCACTAGCTGTTGCCGGTTAGAAGTTATCTTTTTCGAGGCACCTTAAGATGTTTTAAGCTCGATGATGATTTTATTTATGTTGTGTCTGGCTTCGGCCAGAGGTCTCCGGATCTCTGGCTAGTGACTACTCCTTACTGATGCCTGAAACCGGTATGCGGATTGTTAGGCGAACACGACATGAATTCAAACATAATCGAGCTTATCAGCAAAAAACATTTGCGAACAATATCCATTTATATGGAAGTTTGCATGGATTGTCAGGTGAATATCATTCCACGTTCTGCGTGGTATTTGCTAGGAAAGTAGTTGTTTTTCGCCTGTCGGTCTACCAATTGTGTTTCAATTCATATTGAACCTTTTGTGAAGACGACTTTGTGTGCTTTAGGCATTTCATTTCAAATCATATATATATATATATATATATATATATATATATATATATATATATTTATTCATTTACCTGAATTCACTCAAAAATAATGAAATTAGTGATTTGGAGTAATTACATATATATAGTATGGACCCTTCATTAGTTCAAACACTCTATCTCCATAGCTGTATTATATTTTGATCGATCTGCCATTCTGATTGATCGTCAATGATAAACTCAATCAACTTATAACTTCGTAGGGAATTAATTACTAAAGAATTGAGTATATCGTTGACTACGCTGTAGAAAAACAGCTGCGTTTTTTCTGTATTATGGAAACACATTTCTTGCGAATTCCAGTAATGCCCACTTCAATATTGAATATAAATGGGATATTGATTTTCTTTATTCAGCTGAATGCCCCCAAAAGTCACAACGTTTATGATTTGGCGTCCTCTAGTGACGAATCTCCAGCTACAACAAATAGAATATCCAGCCATTTTCACCGAAATACTTTTCCATAAGATGTGTGCGTGATTCTTCCAACTTGAAATATCAGTCTCTGATAACACATATGAACCATATAACCATATATGAACAAATTGTAAGGTCATCGTTTCAATTCTCTCGTTTGCTCCTTATACTCAATTTTGAATTCGATGAATTATATCCATGAATATGTTTGTGAAAGTAACGCAAGTTTCGTATACTATATTATCCTTTCATCTTCAGGCGGACCGCTGATGTTCGTTCCGTCGGATACTCAGAACTATTCTCTTTGTCACGTGAAGACGTCTTGAATGCCATGAAAGATTATCCAGAGGCCCAAGAAATTCTCCAGGCTCTAGGCAGAAAGAGACTGATGGAGGTTAAAGCTTCCGCTCGTCATCCGCCCCATAAAGAACATCATCATCATCACCATCACCATCACACTGCAGATGGAAAGGGTATAGTAGACAAAATCAAGAATGAAGCAAAGGTTAGTATTTTTCTATCAGTGACCTTTTTTTATTCACGACGCGGGTATGTCCATTTGAGGTTAGGTATTTGTGTGTTTCTGAGTATGTACCTCATACCTAGAAATGACTTTCTGAATGAATCTTTTCGAACATTGAAGATTTTTAGTGCAGTTTCATATACAGTTATCATTTTCTAGATCACAAGATATTTGCACTGGAATTTATAATATAATATACGTGTACTCAATAATATACTTGCAAGTGCTCAATAATGTGACTCGATCAATAGTAAGAATCGAATGAGACAACAAGGGAGAAATCACGATCGCTAAAATTGTCTGGAAACCTTCACGGTTATTCTTGTAGGGCTTGAGGAATGCTCTGAAGAAATCGAAGACTCACCGCAGGTCGGTGGAATCTCTGGAACTTCAACCATTACACTTGCCCAGCAATAACAACAACAAAGCCACCTTGAAGAGAATGTCTAGGGTGAGGTCTCATGACCTCAGCCAG
Source organism: Gonioctena quinquepunctata (assembly GCA_018342105.1). Taxonomy (NCBI): domain Eukaryota; kingdom Metazoa; phylum Arthropoda; class Insecta; order Coleoptera; family Chrysomelidae; genus Gonioctena; species Gonioctena quinquepunctata. The sequence continues at coordinate 50,819 of JAFIRS010001566.1, forward strand.
GACGAACCCGACAAAAAGGAAACGAGTGCCTCAGAAACCCATTATGTCTCCCATCGGAGCTGGGCTTCCATTGTTACACAGATTAAAGTAAGGCAATACGATTTTTTTTTTTCTCCTAAAGCATATTAATAGTTCGAATCTGAGAGGTGCAGCTCAGTCCTTGGGATGAGTGGAATTGTAATATTTAAGTACATTTCTGTATTTTCCTAAGGTTGCTCAAAGAAAAACAGGATAACGAAGAAATGTCCAAATGCGTGTCTCCTACAATTTTATCACCAACGTCTTCCACTGTTCGATCACCACCGCCAATCACCGAAGAAACACCAGAGGATATGATCGGTGCAGGTTTGCCGCTCCTACAACGCATCCTCATGCTGAAGGCTAAGGAGGAGAAGGCTGCAAAAGCCGCTAGAACAGGAGTAGGGGGGACCAAGAGCGTAACAGGCCAGTTGTTCAGTGGAATTAGTTTGAATAAAAGTTAGTTATTTTGTATATCATTGAAGTCTTTCATCCATTTATCATTCATATGAGCCTCGGAAAAATCTACACGTTTCAAAATGACTGTGATGTGAAATTCAAAATTATTCGAGGAAGTAATGGACCAGTTAGACAATTGGAATTAGTGATAAGGAAATGAATTCTTGTTTCTTGTTTCGTCTTCTCTTAAGACAAGAGAAAATGACGTCTAATTAAAGAAATTAAAAGAACTATTATTATCAAAGTATAGTTATTGAACTTTCATCTGCGTTTGATACTTCACAGATCAGTCCAATGATCCACTGACGTCAACCCGAGTAACTGCACTCAGAGGCAATGGAACTATTGCCTTTTCTGAAAAATAATATTAGGGTGCGAGATGGGATGAAAATTATTTCGGAAACGTGATCAGGATATCGAATTCATCACCACTTTCCTGAAAATAATTTTTTTACGCCTCTCTTGGAAACTCCTCCATATCTCTAGTAGTTATTGGAATAGAATTATGCAATTTTGAAGCTAATGTTGGAATTTTTGTCAATAAACAACAATTTATTTAGTTATTTTTATAATTTTGCTACTCTCGATGTTCGATTTTTTTAGTTATAAATGATGCACTTTGAAGGCAAAATTATCTTGAAAATAGTTATGAGAATAGTGATATCCTGGTTCTCCAGTTTCTAAGAGTGAATAAATATTGGTGGTTCGTTGGAATGGCATTGAAATATCCCTGAGGGTGACACATCAAACATTGCATATTTTCATCAGTGGTAATTCAAGGAATCAACAAACCATGATGGTTGCTGTTGAACTTTTCATTCGTAGGATAATACATTTCAATTTCGATACTCAATATAAATCTTTTCAATTCCCGTTCATTCATTTTTTCAAAATTGGTAGGTCAATTGCAGTGTATATGTCAGAGAATCCATAGATTTATCTCTGGATTCTTTAACGTTTTGAAATTATTTTCAATTCTGAAAATGACGGTTAGTTCTGATTGCAATGAACATAGTAATACTGAATGGATATCAACAAACTTATTATATATAATATTTCACGATATTTTAGAGGAAAATCATTGATCTTAAGATGACGTTTCGATGTTTTTCCTATAAAACTTGAATTACTGGATAATGACCGGAGATCTATACAAAATCGATTCGGACAAAAGAGTAATGATAGAAAAGAATTGAACTCTAAAAAAGATATAAGTTGCCGGTTCTGTTAAAATTCACAAAGAGATCAACCAAATCCATTTCATCGGAGAATCAGCGGAAAGCTGGTCTGGGTTTCAGTTACAAAGCGCGGTGGATATTATTTGGAACAGATGGCATTTTTCATACCGGTGATGTTAGATTCCACATGGTCCATTTATCATATTTTTGGTCACGATGTCAAAGAATGACGGATTTTTTTCCCTGTCGAGTAGTTCGGCAACTATAGTTTGGTCAATTCAACAGGTTGAATTTTTCTTTCCATCCAAAACAACATAGAGCAGTGCGGCAACCCGCACTTTTGCCACTCAACGCTGAGCATATGACACTTTATTTTCAAATATTGGGATTCCGAATAAATTACTTATATTTATCGAAATGAGTTATTGCTTATATTACTCAGGGATAGTTTGGCTTTTTATAAGTGAAATAATTTTCCAGGAATTACCCCCTACAAACAAACAAACAAAAATACCCCTTTATAATAGTAGTATAGATAAAGCAGTTGATAAAATGGAAGTCACTAATTACCTACCAATATTAAAATCTCGCAAAATTATTCGAACAACTGCTTTTCAGAATAGAAAGATACCTCAAAAAATATCAAAAAAGGCGAAGTTTCGATTTCTAAAAACTCTTTATTTTCAATATACAGGGTGTAATCTAACCTCTTGCACACCTGTGAATGACGAGTGTATAACGAACGGTAATTAAAAATTATAAAAAAGTTTGAAAAAATAAAAACAAAACATGATTTTTTGCAAAATTAGTCCAAATTCTGTGAAACGCAAAACAACGCAAGTTTTGGTAGAAAAATAAAAAAACTTTTTTTTTCTGGCTTATTGATGACCATTTGTAAAAATTTCAGAGGGAAAATTTATCTATTTTCTGATTGACTATCAACTGTTAGCGGATGTGCAAGAGGTGAGATTACACCGTGTATGTAAATTCATATTGTTTCATGAATGGTTTGTTATAGTTTGTATGCTTATCCATCCAATAATTTTTCAGCTGAATATAATTGTTCGCGATTTCGAATATATTTATGTAGCAGTTTATGTAAATTGATACTCTGAAACTGCGATGATTTCCTGACTGACATCCATCTGCTTTAACAGGCTCAACAACTACTCAACAAACCACTCAAATGAATACATTAACGTCTAGAACATCGTATTCTGGCCCATCGAAAAGTCCTTTGTTGATGGTTACAAAATCGGCAGCTGCTCCTGTGAAGTTATTGAACAATAAAATATCTCTAAGGTGAGTTGATGAATATAATTTTGTTTCATCTATTTTAATGTTCTCTTCATTATCCTAGAAAACATTAAATGTTCATTGAAACCGATCATGAAATGATATATGGAGATCCTTGAACCAGGAATATACAATGGTGTTTGTGTTTCTTGGGGTTCGCTCACCACACCATTCCGATATTCTCACTTCCATATCAACCAGCCCCCTCATGGAGTTGCTCTCGTGCTTTTTATGAAGAAAAAACAACAACAACAGAGTATTGCACTCAATAGCGACAACACTATGAGGATAAGGAAAAAAATATATAATTATGGAAAATGTCCCATTAAAAATAATTCATCTGCTGCTTATAACTCTACTTTCATTCAGAATAATGGTCCAGCGAATTTTTCCTGGGTAAGTCCATTTCAACATCAATATGTATCCTTGTGTCAACCAAAAATATATTTGTAGTCCCTGAAGAAGACCGTGGACACGGTCGAAACGTCGACAAATTAAATGTCTCCTGAAAGAAGACTTATCATTCACAAAAGAACCAAAACCCCAAGAAACACAAATTCCTATATATCTATACATATATATATATATATATATATATATATATAAATATATATATATATATATATATATATATATGAATAATCTAATATATAAAATTCTCGTGAAACGGTGTTTGTAATTAAACTCCTCCGAAATGGCTCGACCGATTCTCATGAAATTCTGTGTGAATATCGGTTAGGTCTGCGAATCGGACAACATTTATTTCTCATCCCCCTTAATGTTAAGGGTGGTCTACCCCTTCATTTTTTATTTTATTTTTCAGATAAAATTTGTTGTTTTTATTTTTTTAGGATACAGCATTCAAAAATACATACCACCCTAAATGTTCACCCTTCTACGATCAACCCCCATTTTTCCATCGCGATTTTTATTTTATTTTATATTATCCACAGATCCGCAATAGGGTTGCAAGATGGCAATCGAATATAATAATTGTACTACGATAAATTGAGAACGGTATAACGGGATGAAGAAAAAACGGGATAAGAGGAAAATGGGATAACGGGTTAACGGGACCACGAAAAAACGGGAAAACGGGATGACAGGATAAAGAAATAACGGGAAAACGAAATAACGGGATAAAAAAAAAACGGGATAACGGAAAACAGGATAACGGGAATAACGGGATAACGGGAAAACGGGATAACGAAAAAAACGGGATAACGGGATGACAGGATAAGGGGATAACGGGATAACGAGATGAAGAGAAAACGGGATAACAGGAAAATGAGATAACGGGATATCGGAAATAACGGGATAACAAAAAAACGGGATAATGGGATGACAGGATGAGGGGATAACGGGAAAACGGGATAACTGGATAACAGGAAAACGGGATAAAGGGACAACAGGAAGCGGAAGGAGTCAAAAGCATAGTCTAGATGGAACAACATAAAGGAAAACATAGAAAAAAAGAAATTCTACGCGGACGATGTACAATGTATAGAATTATGTGAATATAAGGCCAAAAATATTCTCCAAATCATTATGTTCTTGATGAAAAAATCCTCAGTACTATTTATGTTGTTTGCTTTTGTTTTTTGAGGAACAATTTCACTATGATACACCATCATCGGACGTAATTGTTCGATGTACAAGCAGTACATGAGTAATTCTGGTAGTGATTTATATTCAAACAATGTATCTCTCACCTTGATTAGAATCGGTTCGGCGGGCTGAATACATTATATAACTAGATTCTGCAAACGCGAATTAACACCAGCAGAGTTGATACTGAAAATATATTGATGGAATTGAATGAAAACTTTTGCATTGATAATCTTAGTTCACAAAAATAATGGTGCACCAATCTATAAAATAAAAATGAATCTCTGAAAAAATGGGAAAGTTGTCCGGAAATTGAAAAATTCGGGTTTATAATTATTTATTCATTCATTTGATACAAAAAGGATTTAGCTGAGCGGTTATATTGTCGCCTACCAAGCAGAAGGTCACAGGAACGAATCCCGGTCAGGGTACATTCTGTTTTATTTTATAAAAACAACGGTCGAACCGATTTGGCTAATTGTTTTTTATAATATTCGTAATACTCCAAAATATAATAAAATATATCTAATAAAAATGAATCTACATTCTTTGTAAGCGCAAAACGTGGGAACGGCTGGATCGATTTGCCTTTTATTTTCATTTTCGTAAAGGTTGATACGGAAAAATTAGGGAAGTTGCGCGGAAATTGGAAAATTCCGGTTTATTGAGAAAAAATTTATTACCAAAGAGGAATTAGATCAGCAGAGATACTTACGCCTACCAAGCAGTCGCCTACATATGGAAGTATTTTTATTTATAGATATAATGGAAATTTGACTTCGCAATCAGTTTGTGCTTGCAAAATGAGTAAAAAACAGCCTCTTCCCTTCTGTCAAATTTGACATTTTTTTGAAAAATCCCCGAAAACCAGGTTTTTTGTAAATTTCGAGAAATGCCAAAGAAAAAAGTTGCTCAGTTTTCAATTTTATACCTTTTCTCCAAATTTGGACTCTCTACTGTCACTTTTCGAATCTTTCGCTCTACCAATTCGAACGAAACATGATTCAAATTTCATAATTTTGATGAATACGAGACTTCAATGTCATATCTTGCCCAGAAAATACCCACATTGGCCTGTTACCAGAAAAAAATAATACTACTCCTGAAATTCGTCTTTGTTGTTGCAAAGTTTATCTAGTTTTTTCATTTCATTGTGAAACTGATTCGGACTTTCAATGTATGGACGTTAATATGTCAATAATCGAATAAACGAATTTCTCTTCATCTTATTACACTCGTATCCAGTTTGATTATTTTTCTGACCAATAATTCAGTTACGAACAAACCCGACATATCATACTTTTCTGTAAACTAAACAATGACCTACAGTTTCATAACTATTCAAAAGACTTTCGTTCTAGCGATTTGTACTAAACATGATATAAAATTTCGTGATTTTAAACAATACAAGACTAATGCAACATATCGGGAAGAAAGTAGTGCAATTGATCGAATCGAAATTAAATAATTTTCCCTTAGTAGGCTTTTGAAACAAATCATTAGTTTTAGTTAATGTCAAATTATTGCGTTTAATAAATCGAGTTGTTTTGTGTACAGATTTTCGTATATTAATAATTCATAAATAATTTTTATGTACAGTGTTATCCACACAAGACAAAATGGGAATCGTCTTTTAATGTGGTAAGGATGTGCCATATCGAGGTGTTGCTTGTATTTTCAATCACCAGCATCCAGGAAGAAATATTCACTTTAGTACCGTGGGAAGGATATTGAAAACATTCAAAGAAACTGGTTCTGTGGACAATCTTTTCAAGAAACCACATAATCCAATAATATATAATGAAGAAGAACAACTCAATGTTTGGTTGAGCGTTGTTGAAAACGGAAAAACTAATATTAGGAGTATTAGTGTAAATGCAGGGGTTGGCAGAGAAACTGTGAGAAGAATTTTGCACAAGAATAATTTCCATCTTAATAAGCCACAGTTCGTACACACTCTTGAAGAAAGAGATTTCGATAGTCGAGTAGGATTTTCAATGTGAGAGATAAAATGATATCACATGTCCCTACAGGATTTTATGGACGGTCGAGGCAACTTTCACGTCGAACGGAACAGTTAGTTCCCAAAATTGTCGCTGGTGGTCCAACAATAATCCAAATTTTGTAATAGAATGCCGTGACCAATATTCATTCAAGGCAAATGTGTGGTGTGGTTTATTACATAAACAAATAATTATACCATATTTTTTTAGGCAAAATTTGAACGCAGACATGTACAGAAATTTCATTATGAATCAGTTGTCTGAAGTTTTGAATAATCTGCCTCTGAGTGTTAGACGAAATTTGTGGTATGAGCTTGACGGGGCACCGATCCACCAAACGGTAGAAGTGAAACAGTCAGATGTTTAGGGGCAAAGTGATATGACGAGATTGGAAAGATTATTGGCCACCAAGATCACCGGACTTATCTCTAATGGTCTTTTTTCTATGGGGTTATCTGAAACAAAAAGTGCTAACATATATCCCCTATATATTAAAAACGCCACAAAGTCTGTGAATGAAAGGACTATAATTTGTATAGAATGGAAAGGATGGCATACTGAATGATGAATTCGGGTTCTTTATAAGATTATTGAGATAAATCAATGAATGTTTCGATGTTCTGTTGTGAATTTGGTTATGGTTATTTTTGTTTAATGTTTCTTAGACATCTAATAGTGAAAATAAACAAAATGCGAAAAATTATTATTTGCTCGAAAATTACATCTAACAGTTTACATCCAACAGTTTACATCCAACAGTCACACATCAAAATATTTTGAACTCATCTGCAGCTAACAACGGGATACAAATCTGTTAAAAAAAGAAATACGGGTGTAATAAGAATGAAGATAAATTCGTTTATTCGATTACTGACATATTAACGCCCATACATTGAAAATCCGAATCAGTTTCATAATGAAATGAAAAAACTTGATGAACTTTGCAACAACAAAGACGAATTTCTGGAGGTGCAATTTTTTTTCTGGTAGCAGGCCAATGTGGGTATTTTCTGGGAAAGATATGACATTGAAGTCTCGTATTCATCAAAATTATGAAATTTAAATCATGTTGCGTTCGAAACGGTAGAGCGAAAGAATCGAAAAATTAAAAAAATTGGAAAAAAGTCGAAGTGAAAGTAGAGAGTCCAAATTCGGAGCAAAGGTATAAAATTGGAATCTGAGCAACTTTTTTTGTTGGTATTTTTCGAAATTTCCAAAAAAAATCTAATTTTTTGAGGATTTTTGAAAAAAAATTCAAATTTGACAGGTTTAGAGTAGCACATGAGGAAAGAGGCTGTTCTTTACTCATTTCTCAAGCACAAACTAACTGCGAGGTCAAATTTTCATTATATCTATTAATAAAAAAGACTTCCATATGTTGCGAACTTTATGTGTGACACTGTATTTATATATATATATATATATATATATATATAAATAAAATGTCAAATTGTGTTGGTATGCGCATCACTTGAGAACGGTTCGACCGATTTGGCAATTTTTTTTTAATTGTTCGCTATAGTCTGAGAAAAAATTTAGAGAAGTTGCCGGAAAATGAAAATTCGAGAAAGTGCTTTTTTGTATGAAGTCCATAACTCTCGATTCGGACGATGGATATGCGTAATTCTGGATACTCTCGTTTCTGACGTCCATCGTTTCAATGGATTTGAAAGGTTTTCACGACGTTTCGATAGCTTGAATCTGCAATCGTCTTCAAGTGAATAGTGACAAGCTTGGGTGCTACTCACTTATTTATATGTCTGTCGGTGTGCGTGTAATTCCGCCATGTGCAGTGGTGCGTGTGTGCGTGGTGTGGTGGTGGTGCGTGTAGTTTCGCGACTCTGCAGTCCGCCAGAAAGAACAATTAATGGTTTCCATACGTTTTTGATATCCACGCTTGGTTGACTAAAGGCGTTATTGGCTTCGATATAGGCGGCCTCTTTGAACTTCCATTCGAACCAATGCTCCTCTCTATGTAGAACACTTGCGTCGTCCCATAGAATTCGATGGTTCTCAGTAATTCCCGATTCTGACGTTTCTCCACGTTGAGTCTATTTCTTGTGCTCATCCAATCTTACCGATTACGGTCTCTTGGTCTCTCCAATGTAGGAATCTCCGCATTCGCATGGAACTTACTGATTTCGTTTCTGTAGTCAGGTTTGGTCTTGGTAAAGAAACTCCTTAAAGTACTGCCAGATTGGAAGCAGCTCTTGATGTTGAACTTGTTTCTGACCCTTCTGATTTTCTCGGAGACACCTCTGATGTATGAAAGGCAGATCACTGTGCTTTGTTGTTCCCCTTCAGATGTCTTCGGTCTCTGGATTTGTTTCGATACCTGGGAGTTTCTTGGGGTATCCATTCCGGTGAATATTCTCTCTGATGTGTTTTAACTCGGCACCTAGTGACTCCTCGTCGATGCATATGTGCATTGCTCTCTCTACAAACGTTCTCACGATCCCTCTCTTTGTCGAACTCGGATGGTGGTTGGATGGAGGAAAATGGGATTGCGGAATAATAGGATAATGAGAAAACGGGATAACAGGATAACGGGATAACATGATAGCGGGTGAACGAAATGAAGGTATAACGGGAAAACGAGATGACTGAATGCGAGCAGAGTCATAGGTATAACCTAGATGGAACAACACAAAAAAAAACATAGGAATAAACGAATTCTACGCGAACGAAAGTTCTCAGCCAAAAAAAAAATTAGGGATTATAGAAATTTGGACAGGACAACGTCTGTCGGGTCGCCTAGTTATATAAAAATGAAATCTATTATGACCGTTCGTTTTGACGAAACAAGGAGCGAAAGAACTTTATATTGCGTATTCTCATTATTCAATGCATATCGGAATGAATGTACTGAATATTCATAGAATCCAGAGAGATACAAACTCACTGGAACCAGACCAGTACCTAATCTATACTGATATTATAGAGAGATCAAATGTATGTGTTTGTAGGGGTTAATCTCTGCAACTACTGAATCGATTTGAAACAATTATCCACTAATGAAAACCTGATATGATAGCGTGAGTAATAGATACTTAATTATTAAACAATCTAGACTGGGACATTGATAATAAAACAATTGGTCTGTATACGGAATAGGATAAAGTAAACCTCCCTTCACCCTATTATTCACCATTTTACCTAACTTAGGAATGGAGATAAATAATTATGGACGAATTGAATGTGCATGAATATTAATTTTGTGACAGTAGATAATGAAAATATATTTAATATCATCGCGAAAAAATTGCTATTACGGGCACGACCTTCAACGACGTCTGCCCTGACGCGCGTGACCCGTTCGAATGGCTATCTCAATGATTTTATTAGAATTAATTTTTCACACTGAATTTGCACCTTATTGAAGTCATCAATAATATGTGAGATTCTGAAATCATGGTCTATCTAATAGAAACAGAAACACAAAACAGGTGGGGTGGTGATTCTGTTGTTTTTACAATTGATATTGAGAACAGCCGATATAAAGCGCTAATAGTATTTATAAACGCTGAAATATTGTATAAAATTGTTTTTCTGTCGCTTAGTATTTTTTTTTCTATATTTAATATTGTACTAAATTTATGTCTATGAACTCGGAATTTTCTCCTCAATACGATAGCAGAAAAAATCAGACCGCCCACTATTTCACATCCGTCAAATTGATTTCATTCGTATAAAATGTAGCCTATGTTACCCGGACCATAATAACGAATCGATTGACACTCATTCATCAAAAGCGGATGGGTAGTTTGGGCGCTACGGTGCACAGTGATCTGGCTTGGTCGATAAACGGCCGAAAGTCGTTTTTCGTTAATATGGAAATTTAAAAAAAACTGTTTTTTGGTTTGAATAGGTAGTGCCTTAGCCTAACTTCCAACATATAATTTCTCTCTAACCAACGAAACCAAAAAGGAGGAGGTTCTCTAGTCGACGCGTATATTTAATTTTTTTTTTTCTTTTTTTTTATGTATGATCACGCATAACTTTTTACTGAGACGTCCGATTCCGATGATTCATTTTTCAGTGGATAGGGTGTACTTCAAAGTTAATGCAATTTGAATTTCAGAAATGAAATCCAGCCCTAAGGGTAGCAAAATGAAGGATATTGATCACTCACCCTCTGAATTCTGGTCCGTTAACCGATTCTATCAGGCATAACTTTGTACTGGGATCTTCGATTTGGATGAGTTTACCTCATAGTTGATTTAGGGTTTACCTCATAGTTGATCATATTCCAATTTGGAATCAAATGATTCACCCCTATGGGTACAAAAATAGAGGATGATTGATTTTTCCTTGTGAACAGTGGCACACATATGTAGTTGACATTGGCAGATCCTCCTACATCCGTCACAATGATAATTACATTCTATGAAAGTATGAATTATATACAAAGTGATGAAATCAACTAACCAGAACTTTCAAAAATAATGTATATTATATAACAATAAATAGTTAGAGTAGATAATCATATTATTTAACAGTCAATAGTTGAAGTAAGCTAGGTAAGTAAGTATTTTGTAAGTGATCAAAAATTAAGTAGGTAGTAATTAGCAGATTTCAGCCAACATACCGCGCATATCGTTCCATAGAGTAGTCCGATTTCTATGAATTTTTTTCTTTCAATGGATAGGGTGTACTTTAAAGTTGGTCCCATCTCAAATTGTTAAAAAATGCCACCCCTAAGGGTAGCAAAATGGAGGATATCGATCGTTCACCCTCTGAATTTTGGCCCATTAACGATCGTTTACCCTCTGAATTTCGGTCCATTAACCGTTTCTATCAGGCATAACTTTGTACTGGGTTATCCGATTTGGATGATTGTTTTTTAGACACATAAAATTGAAAAATAATAACTTTTTAACAAAAAATTGAACCGACGAAATAATGAACTGAAAAGAAAAAAGAAAATAAACCTTCTTAGTCTCAATAACTAAGCTCCTAAACCAATGTGAGTAACTAATTTTGAGTCGGCACAAACAAGCAAAAGATTTAGGTAAGGCGTAAAATGATGGCATCGAGTTGCGCGGTGACATTCTGATAATTTTTTTGAAGTAATTCAATGATCTTCGTTGACTGTTCGTTTGGCGCCGACTCAAAATTAGTACTTACATCAGTTTAGGAGCTTAGTTATTGAGACTAAGAAGGTTTATTTTATTTTTTACTTTTCTGTTCCGTATTTCGTCGGTTCAATTTTTTGTTAAAAAGTTATTATTATATTCATACCGAACTTGCGCAAATAACATATAATACATAATTTTTTTAATTGCTAATATTTTGATGATTTTTTTTTTATGGGAAACTAATTCACTGTGAATCGAAAATCAGTACAGATTCATCATTTTTGAAAGACAAGATGCCAGACAAGTTAGATTTTTTTATTAGTATCGATGTACTTTTTTTTCAATATCTTGAAACAATTTATGAACGATACGCTATGAACAGAGGTAATGATCATAAATTTGGCATTTTATTCTCATGACGAATAGCGGTGTATTTTTTCCAGTTGTAGAATACGATATTTTTCAAATTATGAAACTGCAAGTTATTTTAATTCTTTAGGTAGATTGTTCTCGTCATCGCAACAGGACTTTCAAAAAATGTTGATGAATCTTCGCCGACCATGGGCCCCATAACCCAAAAATACCATCAGTTGGAAAATTTATATATATATATATATATATATATATATATATATATATATATATGAGATATAACGAAATATGTCAACAAAGTGGAGGCCTCATTTTTCAACCGAATGGAACAAAATTCGGCTAAAACATATTTTCCATCAATGCTTCGAACAAGTCCGAAGATAGGCCAATCAGTCGAGTAGTTTCAAAATGGCAGCTCTCATTTTCATACCAATATTGGCAAACTATAGGTCTCTTGATAGAGCTTCATGAGTTCCACAACTTTCATTCAATAAGTTTTTCGCTGAAACAATAGCTGTAAATTACAATTCATGAGAATTAATAATTTTTGTTTACCCTGTATGCTCCTTCCAATTGAGGTCCGTTCGCTCGTGTTAATCAGATACTATTTGAGTTGTTCTTCGCCGACAAATAGAACATCATTGTATTTTAACATTTCTCGATTTCAAAGTGTTATTATATATATATATATATATATATATATATATATATATATATATAGTTATATTCGTTAGCTTGATTGATGGCAATTTCAGAATCAATGAGTAAATTCTGAAATCTACCTTTCCGACTGGCCGCGCCATCTGGTTTTTTCATTTTTATATTTATCGGCCGGATTCTATAACTGAAATACACATGGATATAACAAACTTACTAATATACATATAATTATTAAATATCTTTCAGGTTTTAATGATTTTCAATTCTTACTACTTTTTTCAGGAAACGAGTGGAATGAGACGAGAAAAAGATTATGATTTTCAATTTTGATAAGGCTGCTGTATATAAATCCAAGAAATTATAGTCAAGGTGAAAATGAATTTTCAATTTCTTTATTTCTCAGCCGATTTTCACAACTGATACGTCAAATCACTTCTTATGAAAAGTTCTTCCATTTTCATCATGAATATTGTATATAAGGAGTTTTGTTACAGTGTTACGGTATCATTCTCAGAATTACTTCTTGATTTTCATTAATTATTGATACCCCTCTCGATGTCAGGGGCGGGTCGGGGCGATAAAATTTTCATGTGAGACTTACTAGGTAAGCCTTGAGATATCATTTCTATATACCAGCTTGCTGGTCCAAGGTGGTTTTTGAAAGATCTAGCCTATGAAACTTGCATATTTTCTCTTAAAATAAGGTTTAATTTGATTTTTTATTGCGAAGACCAAAATGGTCTCAACATTTTTTTTCTGTACTAGGTAAAAGCACAGTCATATCCCTACACGAAGATGTTTTTGGTTCTTTCCGAAAATGATTTCTGCCTTAGTTATAGCCCATCAACTGTTTCAACTTTTTTTCTTCAGGCGTATGGTGCTTACACTTATTTAAATTTGAAATGAAGGGTCATACACTACTGAAGTACATATTTTTGGAATATCCATGATGTTTTCTACATTCGGCTTTAATCTGAAGGCAATAGGACGATTTCGTTTTTTTGGTGAATTTCATGGGTTAACCCCCTTTGTTCGATTTTTTCGAGAAGTTTTTTTTCTGAGGAACGTCTCGAAATTATGAGCATATACTGAATCACACATTATACAAATTAAACCCTCTGTAACATTTAGAAAAATAAACTTGGGTACTAACTACCAATGCGACGTACCCTTGGGGTCATGTAAAGATTATTTTTCCGAGACAAAAACCATCTGTTATCTCGGACAAGAACGAGACAAGGTTCACTTGGTCTTTTGAATAATTGCTTCATAACACCTGCTTTTTTTTGTTTCAGAGATCGAATAAAATTGGCAACAAGCGCCAAAGAGAAAGACTCCAGCATCAAAGAATCCCTGTTGAAAGACAGCGATCCCCCTTCGATTACAGACACTACCAAAAAATGTGTGCCGTCTTTACCGTCCAATGACAATAACCAACTCCCGAGTGATGTTCCGAACAATAAAACCATCCAAACTTCTAGTGTTAGTGCCGGTGATACTACTAGTGATATTAAAGATACGTATTCGAAAACCAGCTTGGATAGTACCGACAGTGTAGATAGAAACGAACCGCATTGGCTGAAGTTGAAGCGTGCGGCTATCTCGAAAGAATTAGACGCCGGCTCGCTCACACCGTCCAAGGAGAGTGTTGATGACGGACGAGGTAGGGACGAAACATTCGCGGATTACTCGACGAACGAGAAGGGTAAACCGAATCTAATCTTGACGAGGCGAACAAAGCATTATAGGTATGTCTACAAATCTAGAAAAAAATAAAGTTTTTTGGAATAATTCAAATGCACTAGTGATAATCAAGAACAAAACGACTTCAGAATACATTCGATTCATAATTAGATATTGAAAATATGTAACTTCATCTCGACAACTTTGATTCAATTGGGATGGGGTTGAACGTATTTCTGTATTTATTCAATTGCTCAGCAAGCACAAACATCTCTGGGAGGTTTTGGGATGTTTCAAAATGTGGGCATGAGGATGTTTTTTTGGGACGCAACATGTACTTCCCAAAGAGAACTTGAAGGAAGTATTGTATTTGTTCTTATGTGGCATTTCTTTGTATGCCTAATGAGAAATATTGGCGAAGTCAAAAACGTGTGGATGTTCATAACATAGTTCGCTTTGAGAGGTTCACCCCAGATATTGAAAATACATTTATTGTCCAGTTTGATAATGGTTCTCGAAAAAAAATTACATTATCATTTCACACAACAAAAAGTAAAAAAAATCATGTGAATTTAATCTTGGAATATTCATATTAGGTTCTTCAGTCTTTATTGGGTTCGATATTACTTTTCATTACACTTTCATTATGTTTAGAAATGTAGTCATTGAGTTTTTAGAGTTTTTCGGCTACACTTGGGAGAAAATTTTACACTATATCGCATCTTCTTTGGAGTTCCACGGCTTCTAGCACCAAAATGCTGGCAATTTCTCTGTTCTTCTATGTGAGTTTTGCCAACACACTGTCCGTATCAGTTTCGGTGGTTTGCTTTGTTGAATTAATGTCTTTTCCACGGTTTTTGTCACTGGTTGATCCATTGTGGCTTCTTGTTTTCAATTTATCCACGCTTTTGTTGCGATCTGCCCCTCACTTTCAGCACAGTGTTTTATTGTATTTTAGTTACCGAAGAAGTTTTTATTACCTTTTTCAACATTTAAGGGTTTATACGGCACTTTAAACTACATAATTTCATGAAATTCGCGGAGCACATTGGAGCTCTACCAACTACAAAATGATAATTAAATTATTCATTGCCCTTCTTGAAGAACTGAGGCTTTCTAACATGCTGAAAAAAGAGATTATTGAGATGAAGACTCAAGCCACCAGTTCTCAAGCCAACTGCAGAAGGGGCAAAATACTTGGGAGTCATCTTTGACCACAAGCTGACATGGAATCAATACCTACAAAAAATAATTAAAAAAAGCACGGTAGCCCTCAACCTATGCAGAAGAATGTGTCGAAAAGATTGGGGGCTACAACCAAAAATGATCATTTGGCTATATAGCAGGTCATCAGACCCATGATAGCATGGTGGCCAAAGACTCAGCAGGATGGGGCGATCCGAAGGCTAAGCGGCATCAAAAGTCAAGCCTGTCTGGCTGTCACGGGAGCTATGAGGACCACTCCAACAGCCGCTTCAGAAGTTTTGCTGAACCTACCTCCACTTCATGTTTACGAAGCCAGGTCAGTCGCCAAAAGACTAACCAGAAGGCAAACGCCCATAAGTAGAGTGCACAGCAAAGTATATAACGATCTATGCAAAGAGTTGGAAACTGACCCCACAATGGGAATGCTATCGGAGGAGATGATTCCAAAGTATAGCTTCAAGAAAAACTTTAAAACAGTGTCATCAGACAGAGAGGCGTGGAAGGGAGCACGACGTGTCCCAATTGGCCTAGAACTTTTTCGTGGCACAACGAAAGCGCGCGGATAACACAAACCAATAATTGGTTGAGAGAGCAATCTCAAGAATGGTGGAACAAGACGCCGGGCATAAGACAGGCCAAAGAGTTCATCAAGGAACCATCGCGAAAATTCACAGAGTACTGCTTAGTTAGAATAGGAGTTCAACCAGGATCATGGTTGGGCTCCTGACAGGACACTGTAGTCTCAACGAACACATGAATAACATCGGACTGGCAGACACAACCACATGTAGGTTCTGCCAGAAGGATAAGAAAACCTCAGCGCACACACTGTGCTACTGTGAAGGCCTTACAAGGTTAAGGTTTTCAACGATAGGGGAGGAAAAACCACAACCCCCCAATATATGGAGGACTCATGGTCTGGACTATGGAGTCAAGTAACAAGGATGGGCCTAGGGAAACTCTAACATAACATGAGGGCATACACAATAGATTCCCAAAGGTCGCAGAGAAGTGTCTTCTAGCCCATAAGCCCCGTTCAAATCTAATCTAATCTAACATTCCGAAAAAGGTATATCTGAATTCAAATATCAAATCACTGTATGTGGTGAGTTCAAAATCCCTCATTCCATCAATTTTGCATTTCGTTTTTTCCTATATAGGAATTGAATGCGTTGAAATTCAATTCTGACTGGACCAATGGTAGTTGTCATACATAATCATATATGATAGAAAGAGGCAGAGAGAGAAAAAATCGCATGAAGGCGGCTCAATTCTTTTTTTTTTTTTCACGTTACATTTTCTGCCAGTAAAGGAACTTCGTTCCAATACAAGGTTAAAAAAAATCAATTAACTTTTCAAAGATGTGCAACTTGACACCTCCCATGCTTTCCCCTTCCCCCGCGCTATCTATCGAGCAATCAGAATGTCTTTATTTCCAAGAAGTAGTGATATCATTCGGAATAGTTTCCGTCCCATTGTTCTACGTCGAACCATTCAAAAGTAAACAGTGGTGGGACTATAAAAAGCCGCACTGTGAACTCATTTTCTTTTACTTATCAGACTGGCAATTTTATTTTTCAAACGCTATGATCATTTTATAATTCACATTACCTTAATGGATAGTACAGTAACAAGTCGTACTCAAATTGAGATAACATACACAGGAAACGTCCTATCATGTAGGCCAGTCATTTTCGACAAATCAATTCACAATAATTCTGAAAGTTTCATATTGTCGGGCTTGGAATTAAAACAAACTTTCTAATTTGCAACATCTTTCCTGATCCGGAACATTGTCAAAATCATGAAAACCTTATTTGATATTAGTTCATCACAAAAAAATCTCAAATTTGTGCTAAATTGGAGATTACATGTAGAAGAGAAGGGACGTGAAGTTGACCTTCTAGAAAGTTAAGGAAATATATTTGGTAAATGACCAGATTAATTTGAAGTTCTTATTTGAATTTGTTTCATCGAAGATGATACTGATAATGGGATAAAATTCTTATTACCTATTGGAGTATCTTTAGTTTAGTTCTTATATCTACTACCACCCCCTCTTCGTATTCCAAATGAAACATCGTGATGTAAATTCGTTCATTTTCACCTGAAGAACCTATTGTATAACGAAACACCAGTCATGTTTTGTTAACCCAGTGAAAATGATATAGAGCAAAGTGTTTTTCATTTATTTGTAATGTATGATTTCATATATTAAACTGAATTTACAAACAATCTGATTAACTTGAAAATGAAAAGGTTACTTTTAGATAATTTGTCATTCTGAATATTTTGCAAGTTGTGATGCTTCAAGGAAGAGGTCCCTTCATTTTTTCACATCATTTCTTTACGACAGACTTTTACCTAATTTTTTAAACTACGGGAAAACATAAATAATTCAATAAAATACCTTCAAGAAGTTGATGGTTGTGTATTTCTATCCATTTCAATCCCATTCAGTTATGAGATTGAGCAACATAGTCAATTCTGAAACTAACAAGAAATCCAATATTTCAAGATATTTATAGTGTGGATGGCAATGAACCAAATTTTCATTAGATTGCATTATTCGCAATTTATTTGCCTTGGAAAAAGATTCCTTTGTTGTTCGACATTACCGGGATTCCATCTCTTCTATATATTAAACAATCTTCTAATAATGGCTATTATGATTGGTCTATTCGCTAGATGGTTCTTCCCAACTGATTTGGTAGTTGAATGCTTTGAGGATGAATCCTTCACATACCAGGGTTTATAGGGAGTAGAGATTATAATGTATCGTTGAATTTATCGAACTTCACTGATATCAGTTACGAGAAAACATCTTTTAACCATTATTTCTTTCTCAAGATTCATCAATTCTCTGAAGCCGTATCGTACAGTGACTTGCGCCACTCGTGAATCCCGCTACAGGTTTGAAAAGTAGTGCTTGAAATCATTTATATATTTTTGTGTGATAAAATGGAAACTTCCACATACACTCCATTGAAGTAAAATATTGTCGAAAATCCTCCCCAGTATGGAAATGTAGATTGTAAGCTTAAGTTTCGTTAGAATTGTTCAATCCTGGGCGTATTCGCTACCAAATGTACTTATACGAAGTTGGAAAGGCAGCTGCAAAAATTTGAGAAACTGTCTTTCATTTTAAAAGATATGAGTTGCATCGTTAACTTCGGAAATAGAAAATAAACTATTCTATTATTCGATGCGAAAAAAAATTGGTGCTACTGAACATTATTATCTTATTTGTTGCCGTAATGAGGAAAACCTTGGATAAAGTGCAAAACTCGTATGTACGGGAGCAATGAGATCAACTTCAACAGCACCACTAAAGGTCATACTAGTCCTCACGCCTCTTTACATCGCAGTGGAGTTGTTTTGATAGATTTTCGATCAGTTTATCTTGTCATTGAATGAAAATGTAAGTTTAAATAAAAACTCAATAATTCACGACTATTGGAGTGCTCCTTTGATAAAAACAAAAATGTATATTGGTCCTTCGAGTTGATAACAAATTCGTCGGTGTCAAGTCAAATATTTCTGAAAACAGTGAGAGCCAAAA
This sequence comes from Gonioctena quinquepunctata, assembly GCA_018342105.1. NCBI lineage: Eukaryota > Metazoa > Arthropoda > Insecta > Coleoptera > Chrysomelidae > Gonioctena > Gonioctena quinquepunctata. Next base: position 69,942 of record JAFIRS010001566.1, read on the forward strand.
TATTGATGCAATTCTCAGGATGCAGTTTTATTGGACAAAGCGAACTCAATCAAGACAAACAAGCAGAGTCAATGCCTAGAACCCAAAGACGTTGGTAATGATTTGTTTTATTGCTTTATTTAACGTCGGCCTATTTCTGCGACCAAGGCTTAACATCGACGCCGGTGAGCACACTCCTCAAACCGTTTTTTTACGAATCTTCTGTTGTTTCAGTGGTAGGATTCTTCAACGAGCTCAACATCTATGAACTAGCGACCGCGATCTTAACGTCCCCTCCGAAGGACGGCATATCTATCGCCTTATCTCGTGCTCATTGCTACAGTGGTTAGGGCATTTTTCGCGCACCTTTCTTGTCAGGTGGTCACCTATTCGAGTACTTAACGCGCCCGAAGTTGCTTGGCTCAGATATCAATAAGACTCTCGTGAACCTGACCAGCCACCAGATTCTTCTGGATCGGTTGGTCATACCTTGTATAGGGAATAACAAGATAAAGCTAAATTCAAGTAGAACAGAGGTCGTTAATTTCACGAGGAAACGAACTAACGTGGAGATTCTCGGGAAATCAAAGATTGACAATGGTACAGGGACGGAGAGACCCTCTGCGAGATACTTGGGGGTCGTACTTGACAGACGTATGAATCTACATAATCACATAACGTTAGCGTCACAGACGGGGGCGGCCGCGATAAGACGAACCTACCTCCCTCATTGCACGCAACTCTAACTCATCTCATGAAAACAAAATCCGTATATATAAGCAGATTATCAGACCAGCGATGACATACGCCTGTCCGGTGTTCTGCAGCCCTCTCCAAAACTCAGCCTTTCAGACAGAAAATTTCCGACAAGTTCTACAGAACCCATATCCCTAGAAGTCCGCTCACAGCGGGTATCACAAGCATAATCGATCAACAAGAATTAGCCGATCTGAAATGGTAACACAATTAAAAGACTGTTTAGTTCCATATTTTTTAAATTGTTCTCCATATGATAATCAATATTCTTCATTTATGTTATTGACATTCAATCTGCAATCTCTTCCTTCCTTTTCACCCCTTCAGTTAGTAATTAGCTTTGTTATATATTGAAATATGCTCTGAAATGGTCTTAAATAGATTCATATATAAGAGATTTTCACATTGAAAAATTATTAATATACCCCTTGAATGACTCTCAAGAAACGAAAAAATATTGAAAATAAATTGTAACTCCCAAAATTTCAAAATAATTCATAATAATATACGAAGTATTGGAAAAACCTAGATGAATTCAAAATCTTCACTGAAGGACTTGATACCTCATTTGATTGCATTGTTCTTACTGAAACAAGACAAATTCACGATTCTTCAGTTTTCAACATCAAAGGATATAAAACTATATACAACCAGGAAAGTTTCTATCAGAATGATGGTGTCATTGTGTTTATTAAATCCGAATTATATATGTATTTGTATTGCTGATTTTATATTTTAGTCAAACCGAAATACTATCGTTAGTGATGGATCAATATATTCGTGATTTTGAAGTCGAAACAGTACCAACATACAGTATAGAAAACAGCAAGCAATGTTCTCAGATTTTAAAAATAAATCAAAACAACAATACATTCAACATTTTGCAAATGAATATACGCAGCATGAATAAAAACCTTGATGAATTTCTGATTATGTTGCAAAATTTGAAAACTGACATAAATTGTATAATTTTGAGTGAAACGAGAGAAGTATTTGATCAAAACCTCTATAATATTACAGGATATGATATAATTTATAATGATAGTCAACTGAATCAAAATGAAGGTGTTGTTGCTTATGTGAAAACTGATCTCGATTATGAATATAAAATTTCAACTGTTGAAAACAATATCAAAGTATTAATTATCAAAATAATTACTCCTAGCGGCAAATCCATAAAAATTTATGCTTTATATAGATCACCAAATACGGATGATCCTGTACATCCGTATTAGCTTGAATGAATTTCTTGAAAATAATGAAAATCACACAGAAGACTTCGTTTTATTTGTGGGAGATCTGAACATTGATTTACTTAAGCCAAAGAGAACCATACAGCAGAGTATTTGAATATATTGAATGAATACGGGTATATTTCAACAATAAATGAACCAACACGAGTACAAGGTAGTAGCAGCACATGTCTGGATCATATTTTTCTTAAAACAGAAATTAATATCATTGACAATACCATCCCTCTAGTGCTGAAATCAACCATAACCGACCACTACACCACAATTTTACAAATAACTCTTAACCACAAAACCAAACTAACTATGGAAAATATCGATAGATTTATAAGATTCATTAACGCAAAAAAAAAAAAATTCTGCATTTGAAGGTATCTGTTGGAACAATGTTTATAATGCAGTCAGTCCAGAGATAGCGACTATAGAATTCCTTGAAATTACTAAAAATAAATTAGAACTATGTTTAGAAAAAAAAACAATACGAAGAAAAACTACAAAAATAGCACCCTGGCTGACTCCGCCCTGCTCAACTCTATTAATAAAAAAAAATATGCAAAGATTTCCAAAACAACCCACATCCTCACAATGAAATACAAAATGAATACAAAAATATAGAAATAAATTGAATGCACTAATAAAAAAAGCTAAATTCCATTATTACAAAAAACAAATCGATAAGAACAAATCTAGTTCTAAGGATTTATGGAACGTAGTGCAACACATAAGTAAAACAAAAAAACAGAAACGTTGTATTGGAAAAATAAAAAGTATAGAATCAGGAGAATTACTAGTGGAAAAATTCGAGATTGCTGAAGAATTCAACAACGGCTTCAGCAAAATTGGTAAAACACTAGCAAACCGAATAAGAGTAGATGAGAATGATGAAGTCGAAAGACCATCCACAGCTGATTCTTTTGTATTTGCACCAATCACCGTAGAAGATATACAGAGGACTATTACAGAATTAAAAAATGGTAAGGCAGTAGGAAACGACAATATCAAATCCGAAACCCTGAAATTGATCAGTCCTTACATAATACACCCACTCACATTTATCTTCAATAACTGTTTAGAAAAAGGTATTTACCCATCAACTCTTAAAAAATCGATTGTTGCACCCATATTCAAAAATGGCGACATAACTAACATTAATAATTATAGACCGATTTCTTTGATCACACATATAGCTAAGATCTTCGAGAAACTAGTTAAACTGAGACTTGTTAACTACCTAAACAAGTATCAAATTTTGTCCAAACAACAATACGGGTTCAGAGAAAAAATATCCACACAAGACGCTGTTATTTCCCTGACAACAAAAATCAACGAATGTCTCAACGAGAGCAAGCCGTGTATGTGCATATTTATAGATCTGTCAAAAGCATTCGATACGGTGAGTCATCGTCTTCTCTTGGAATCCCTGGAAGATGTCGGTATACGTAATAACTCCCTGAAATTCTTTGAAAGTTACCTCACCAATAGATACCAAGCTGTGAGAATCGATAATACTCTTAGTACCGAAAAATTCATTGAATATGGAGTGCCACAAGGAACTGTGCTTGGCCCCACTTTATTTAATATATACATAAACGACTTGTTTTCTCTGGGAAAAGATGATAATATCATAGGGTTTGCTGATGATATGGCTATATTTCATAAGGCAGATAAATGGAACGAATTGAAATATACTGCAGAAGCTAACTTCTCGCGTATAAAACAATGGCTGCACTTCGAGTCACTGACTGTGAACACAGAAAAAACCACGTATCTAAATTTTTCTTGTAACTCTTCTTCCGCTCCAACCTACAACCAACTAACCGTCACATCCGATTCAGAAACTTTCATAATCCGCCCTGAACATAAAATAAAATACTAAGGCGTCATTATAGATTCACATATGAAATGGGACTTGCATATAGCATATCTCTCAAACAAGCTGAGATCTATATTGTACAAGTTTAGAAAATTGAAATACCTCATACCTAAAAATCATCTTTCAATTCTTTACTATTCCCTAGTAGAAAGCCACCTCCGATACGGAATACTAATATGGGGCGCGGCCCTAAAAACTCATCTTCATACCTTAGAAGTAATGCAACGAAGGTTTTTGAAACTTGTTCATGATAAAAACCTCAGATACCCAACAGATATCTCATATGCTGAAACGAAAATCCTTGATATTAGACAATTATATTACTTCTACTCCTGCATCAGATACCATTCACACAGGCAACAACATCACTTACCAAATCATCAATACAACACTCGTCATAAACAACACTATATCATTCCATTCATGGCTGAAACGACTACCCAAAGATTCCATTCCTGACAATATAAAAGCAACAATAAATTTACACTCTTTCAAAAGACAGTTGGAGAGATACGTACTTGAATTAGGTAGAACGACCACTAATTTTCCTTAAATTCAGAGACAAAATCTTCCGTTCGATTTTTTTTCACAAAAAATATTATTATTCAGGTTACACTATGTCGATCTCAATGTTACTATTACTACTACAAAAGATTTTATAATCCTCAATATTGACACTACACTACAATATACCTTGTACTTCTGATATCTAAATCTTCATGTAACACCCCATTGACGATCTTCCATAACCACATACATCCCTTGTCTTAATTATTTGTTTATATGTATACCTATGTGTTTATGTGTGTGTATATGTATATGTGTATATATGTGTGTGTATATATATGTATATATACGTATACATACCTATACATTAGTATTCTAAGTAGTTTAGTTTTTTATATTATAAATATTTGTCAATGCTGAAACAAGTGTTCTCACACTTATCGGCTTTTGCTGCTTTGTCCACACCATCAATCTCAATCTAATTGTAATACTTGTTATTCCAGTGATCTGCGATTGTATTTTGATTGTGAATAAAGATTATATTATAAGAGCTAACCTTTATAGGAAACATGGCGTAATATTTCAGAATTTGAACCTTTATAATGAAATTGAAGACTAGCAAATAAGCCAAACCCAAAAGGGTAATAAACCGACACCAAGAATTTTTTTCAAACTGGGTTTTTTATTTTATCTTTTCCCAGCATGAAGCGCGAGTAATTAATAATGTAGGAGGAAAGCACGAGACCAGAATTATCGAATAACAGAAACAAAAAGCTCATAAGCGCATAATCCCAGGCAGGAGGCGTTTTAAATAAAAATAATTTTCTAGACAAGCATAAGCTAGTATGCTGAAAAGCTCACCTGTGAACAACGGTAGGAGCTGCCACTTCGCCCCCATAGGAGGGCAAGAAGTGGATCAGAAGGACCAACAATGTGATAATATGTACATATAAGTCTTAGTTTGCAATGTATTCTAAAGTTGAACAATATATATTTTTGGATTTTGGATTGACCAGCCACCGGTGCCCATTGGTAATGATTTATCAGAAACCTCATCTGTTAGTTCAATAAATCATAAACTTTCGAAAGCAGGCAGTTTAACTCTCTGAAAAAAAACTATATGCGGTTGAATTCGAAAATATTAGACAAAAAGTTGAAAATCTGTTGAAAATATTGAAACTGAATAATTAAGTTCGAGAGACTGAAATCGAAGTAATACAAGAAATTCAATCATAAATATCTATTCCAAAAACTGATTTATATCCGATTATCAAAAATAGTCTCAGATAATACTAATAACACTAGACAATGGGTGAATGATTTGCATTCGCCAACCAAATTAAAATCATAGACCAGAGAAAGACAGACAGAGGAGAAAAATATCCAAAATCAAGAAGTTATGTTATACTATCAGTGGAGCCATAAAGTATGTGGATAGTACCCCAGAACAAGATAGATTCGCAGCTAGTCATAAAAACACTCTGAATGAGATTTGGGAGACCCGATGAAATCATCGAGGGACTGGTCTGCTAGCTACTACCAAATCATTGGACTATCACGAACATCTCTCGAATCTGTCTACGAGAATTGGTGCTATCAGACTCATTAAAAGTTCAATGGGAAGAAGAAATTATGCGGAAAAAAGGAATGGCGAATTCAGACGATTTTTTCATTTTGATATATCAGGAAGCGACTGCTGTGTGTTTCGTTGGTAGCTCCAAGAGTTCCACGGTAGGAATTGAAGCAAAGTATATACAGTCCCCATTGAAATAACATGAAACCACTATCATTCAAACCAACACTAAATCTTGCGACAAAATTGTTAATATTCGTAATTAGAAGGGCATAAATAACAAAATTGTTCATAATCGTCCTCTGACGATATTGGTACTAGATGGGCAGCCGTAACAAAAATAAAATTATAGGTAAAAGACACGTTCATATAGCAATAATGACTAAAATGTTTGAAATAATAAGAATAAAGTCATTGGCGAAAAAATGCCCCACCTATGTAAAAAAAGCGTAAGATGCTTGATATCAGCCTAATGTCGATTTGTTTGAAAATATGAGCAGGATGTTCATAAAATCACATGTGGAATCATCTGCGACTGATAGATAAACTTTAATCACTATCTTCCATCGTTCAAGATAACCTCTTGTGGGGTATTCATGTTGAAAAGGGAAACATTCTCAATTAAATATTGAATAGAAATATTTTTCTGTGAATTGAAAAATCCACGATAAAAATGAAGTTATTTTATGTGAATGTTCAACAGAAAACAACCACTTCCCTGGCTAAATCCACGGTGGACATTGAAATACATCTCATAGATATTCTGAAAGGACCCTAACTCAAAATAAAAAATCTAAAATTGAAAATTTGTATTTTCATTCAGATAGTTGAAAATTAAGTATTTTTTGGGAATGTATAACAGAAAACAACTACTTCCACGGCTCGAGCCAAGTTGGACATTGAACTGCATCTGATAGATATTCTGAAAAAACCCTAACTCAAAAGAAAAGATCTGAAATTGAAAATTGAGAATGTTTTTCTTTTCATTCTAATGTCATTATATAAAGTGAAACAAGAGCACCGTTTCGTTTACTGGGGAAATTTTTTGGTTAATGACTTATCATTTACAACTATTTAGTCCTCATTGCTCTACACGGTATAGGTGTGTTATATAGTCATTTTTTATTTTCTAATCCATATGGCTACAGAAGAATAAAATTCCGTTACTTACAGCATTCTTACATACAGGTTAAGCTTATAAAACTTGTTTAAAAACTATGTTTTTCATTCCCTTAAAACAACAACAGACCATGAAATGCAGAACTAGACGTCAGTGTTACATGAACCACATTTATCACCTGTTACATAAAGCCACCCAATCAAGAAAACTGATAGAAGATACGGATACCCATTCAACTCGGATAGAATATCGAAACAATGAGAACGTACATGAAAAAGGCAATGTTTCGTTAAGGATGTTAAAAGTGAAGTTGTATTGTAACAGAGACTATAGATTTATGTGACGGAGCTTCTTCTGTGACTCTGGTGGATACGTCAATAGCCAACATGTTGGGTCTAGATGGTACACCACAACCACCTTGCATCCAATCGGCAAACAATTCATCTTCTCATCATGAAAACTCGAACTGCTTGAAATTCGAAATATCCAATGCGGAAAAAAATTAACTTTGCCTGTTCAAGAAATTCGAAGAAGCGACTGTGAAATCTATTTCTATTTGGGAGGTATTCCGTTTCATGAAATTCAGTTCATTCAGAAATAGTACAGAAAATGTTCCTAATGCGACCACAACCAACAGACAAACCAGCTGACTGTGGGATAAATACCACAATCAGATTCTCTCAGAATCCTCCAATTCCTCATGGATTCGGAACTCGTAGTGAATCTGTTACCACCCAATCATCATAACCATTGATTAGTTGCCAATCAAAAAATCTAATGTGAAGTCAGCAAGACTACTTCGGAAATTGTAAAAATAAAAATATCATCAATTGGTGCTCAAGAAGGGATGGTGCTCAGTTATCTCAAAATATTTTAGTTGAGTTTTAATATTTTGAGTGTTTAAAATCCCCAATTTTTAATACAATTTTTGTAATTTGAGAAATATTTTGAAGATTTATATGTTTTGATGACAACAAATTTCTGTCTATATAGTTTCATTTCAGAATAGTACGCCATACTTTGATTATTAAGATGAATTTGATAGCAATGAATATCATGACCAATTTCTCAATTAAATTGATGTTACTTGAATCAAACCCCGATTTTTATGTCAATTCAAGTCACGTTATTTATTTAGAATTATATATTGACGTTGTATCAACAGTGAATATTTCAATTCTACAATTGTATCCGAAACAGCTAGGATATTTATTCATTTAAGAAAAAATTAGTACCAAAATTGATCCCTGTGGAATCTTCTCATCCCCTATACAATCTGCTTTCTGGAAAATACAGAAATATCAAACATACTCTTATACCTTTTGATAAAGTTGATGAAAATTTCGTGCACCACTGTATGGACGGCTTTCTGAAGATCCAGTGAAAATATACTAAATTTACTGGCAGAATATATAGAGAATGTTAAATGTAAATTGAAATCCCATTATTGCCAATTGAACAGTGGCTTTGATTTCTCAACATTTTACAATGATCTGCTGTGTAATGCTTTCTCCTTTAGAGAGTATGGAAATTGAGATATAATTCACTATTCGATTTCAAATATTGGTTTAACTTCCCCAATTTTGCATTTTAATGGAATTAATTTGAGAAACATGAGCATCTAAATAATGATTGAGCGTATAATAATAGCACGATATTTTTTGACTAAACGTTAATTCGGATGAAGAAAGAGAGTTTTGTTTCAACTTCAAGGGAGCCCAACATCCGCCTACAGCTGTTTCATGGTTTCCCAATCATCAGGACTGCTTGTGGTCTTCCTCGAATCCAAATATCAGAGTGCTAAACCGGCAAGGGTAAAAATGTGAAATGCACAAAATTATAATTTGCGGAGTGAAACTCAACGTAGTGCTGTATTAGCACTCTGAAAGATTTGTTTCGAATCCGAGGAAGCCGTCCCGAGGATTGGGAAACCATGAAAGAGTTGTAGGCGGATGGTGGGCTCCCTTGAAGTTGGAACAAAACTGTCTTTCTTCTTTTGTTATTGTTTGCATTACTCTGAACGCACGAGAAGCTTGACTTTTGGTGTAATGGATTGGCCTATACCGACAATTGTTGGTGACCTATCGATGTTGAGTTTCACTCACAAAATTATAGATGTGGCATCTATAATTTTGTGCATTTCAAATTCATTCGTATTTGGAAAAAAAACTATGAACTACGAAGTAAGAATATGAAATATAGGTTCACAGTGGACACTCCATCTTTTGTTTATTCAGTACTGCCCGGTATTCGAAACTTTATCGAACGCAATATGTCGACCAAGCTATCAACGTAGAATCACATAATTGTTTAAAGCAAAATTACAAATTACCATGGCCTCCTATGCAATTTTGATTCCCGTGATGGTCATTTGAGTAAGGTGTTTTCTTTCAAATATTTTTTTTGGTGAAATTTTCATACCAAACATCATTTGTCCTCAATTATTTCTTTTTATTCGTCGTCACGAATATTTTGAGAAAATCATTTCTAGTATTCGATACGTTGATTACCAAAATGTTGGAGTTTTCTCAAAAAATTCTGATATGATTTGAGTATATCTGATATTATAAATGATAAGTATTGTATATATATATATATATATATATATATATATATATATATATATATGTATTACTAATAGTTAACAAAATAGTCATCAAACTTATCATTAAGTTAGCAATTTTTCATCAAGAAAACATTTGAATAAAAAAAAATCTTTCAATTACATGTTTCATAATATTGAAGTTCGCTTACATACTTCGACGTCAACTACTGGCATATCCGTGAAAGTAGATCAGTATTTGATTTTTCAAAAAGTATCGTGGATTCCCCCATTTCAGAAAAAAATATATTCCCAATGTATGATAGGTATAGTTTTATTTTCAACGAATAGTTCATTGAGGAAATAATATTAGCCATAAACTTTGCAAAAAATATTCAGACACACCTAAAAACATTCCAATTATAACAAATTGATAAAAATTGAAATAAAACTTAAATTAATAGTTTTAAAAACCCCGACACAAAAAACACCTATGAAAATTAAAAAAATTATATGTATTGGCCCTTTGAGTTTAATATGAGTAGTTATATGTTGATTCAAGCGACGTCGCATCAGGCGTCAGGCCAAGTCAGACGTCGTTGACAGTGTCTATTTTGCGAATTTTTCGGAGTAAATTAATCAAGACTCAGACTCAACGATTTGATATTGTTATTTTGATATTCACCTACGTTACCCAGGTAGCTACCTTATATTTAAATTCCATAATTTATCATTTTTAGTTGTATTCTGTTTTTATTTCATTTACTTAGCGGTCAACCGACGCGACGAAGCTTGGATGAATATATTATTACTTATATTAAAGTCAAAGGGCCAATTCATATTAGTTTTTTCTTTTTGGTGGAGTTTTTTGTGTCAAGGGTTATTTAATTTTTCTATTTGTTTAATTTCATGTTTTCTGAACTTTATATATCACTAGTAAACTCGTTACGATCGACACTCTATCCTCACATTCACACCAATACTTTCCAGAACAAAACACGAAATCTTGCCCCTCCGAAATCTGCGTATCCCGACAATAGTTGTATTTTCATAAATATTGTAAGATTTTGGCCATGCCATTCTCTCATTCACTTCACACATTCATACACCAAAGCGCCACCAACGGTACTACATCGTATACCAAAATTCTATATCGATTGAACGAGTGAAAGTAGCTTAGATTCCCCCATCAATTTATCCTCATTTATCTTTCCTGCTCCATCATCAGACCCTATCTATCTATAACGTATTCATTGAGACCATTCCAATGAGCCCAAACACGATACCTCTGCTGTAAGTTGGTGAGGAGTTGGGTATCCTGCAGATTCCAGGAGATGCTGCAGCATCAGGTCAAGGTTACTATGGTCTCCCAATATCATTGAAGTAACAGGATACCAAATTTCGAATCGATCAGACCCGTGGAAGTTGCTCATATACCTTCATCAACTAGAAAAGAGCTAATGATCTTCAAACGGCTGAACAGATTTTCTTGAATTATAGCTAAGAACACTATCGATAAAGTCACCTTTCGAGCAAAAAAAAACAAAATCATTCATTTGGGAACTACGATGCCACAGACATATACACAGATATACACGTTAAACTTATAATACCCCTCTCTTTGCATCGGGGGTTGAATAGATTTCAATTTCACAAGTCATGTCTACATTTAAGTAAATAATTCCTTGTTTTATATGACAAATAACTTGTTTTCCGTGTAGATATCGTAAATAGCGATTTCTCCAGTAAGAACTAGATGCTAGACTTTCAAATCCTCATTGCCTGTACTATATTCGTCATTGCTTACGTAATTAGAACGTAGTCATTTCTTCTCATTTGTATACATTTACCTTCAATTTATGTAAATTCCAGATCAATAGACGATCTTTCCCCCGAATACGGTCCACTACCCTTCGTCAAAAAGCTGAAAATTCTCAACGAACGTCAAAAGCTCGAAGAACTCGAGCTAGTCATGAAAACGCGGAGCTTTTCCTTGGACATACCTGATAGCCAAGGCAGCGCGGACAGCGACACTCTCACGAGGTCTCACTCGGAAGGCTCCACCGTGCACCAGGACAAGAACTTCCTCGAGACGCCGCTCACGTCGAATTCTCTGAACTCGTCCAACGAATCCAATGAGACACTGGAGCGGCGTAACTTGAAGTCCATCCTGAAGAAGTTGTCGGAGGATACGAAAGAGAAGGAGGTGAAAGAGCCGGAGGCGGTGACGTTGCCGGAAAAGGTCGATTCGACAGAGTTCAAGAGGTGAGCAATGAAGATTGAATATTACGGGCATAAAAATTGCATCAATTTATTCATTTCACTCATAAATCACTCCATTTTGAGTACTGTTTCAGGGGTCAAAACCATTTTTCATTCATCCTAAGAGTTAAAGAATCTTTATTCTCAGAACATTTTTTAGGAATAATTGTGGTATTTGCTGAAGAAGTCACTGTTATCGAAATAGTGGAGGAGGTCTTGATGCTTTTCCATATTCAAAAAGTATACTCGTGCTAACAGTATCTCAATCCATCTATCCCAGGTTATATCAGTACTGGTACTGGATTTTCAAGATCACATTGACTTAAGGTTTTGAATTAACTACTTTGAGAATTTTGCTCTCAATTGGCAATTAGATTGGGACATGCTGTGGAAAATCAGTATAAAACCACTTCTATTAGAGTGATTGATCACTAAAAGCAATAATACCGTTGAAAAATACGATTTTCGACATACATTTTTCGTTAAAAATGACTTTTAGAATCGGTAAATTCTCCGTCCGCTCGGAGTGGTACTTCGGTAGCGTGACGTCATGATACTGTTGGGACTCGGACTGGCCACATCGTGTGGATTTGACAGTCGATGAAGAAGAAGATGTCATGTATGACGATAATGCGACATTGATTAACAGACTTGCGCACTCATTGAAGATGGGGTGAAAAATATATCAGATCACTGGTATAGTGATAATCTACTCTGCCTGAACAGTAATAAAACACAAAAGTTCAACTTTTTCGCAAATCACACACTCTCAAATGGTGGCACTGCTAATAACCTTGGATGATAATCTCAACTGGTCCGCAAATATAGATGAATGTGCAAAAAAATATCCAAATACACGTATCAACTCAAAAAGTTTGCAAACTTTATTGAGTGCCTTCCATGGTCTCATACAATCCCATTTGATATTCCAAACTGAAGGAAAGTTTTTATCATTCAAAAGAGCTATAGGAGCCATACCTAACGCAGGACATAGGGATCACTGCCGGCCGCTGTTTGCCAAATATAGAATTATGTCCGTATCTCCTCTATACATATACCACTCACTACTACATATACATAAAAACAAAAATGTCCACCCAACTAATGCGAAGCTATAATACCAGAAATGAAAATCTGCCAAGAGAACCAAGACATCATCTGAATAAGTCAGCCAGAAACCAGATATATATCAAATCATCTGAAGAAATCAAAAACCTAAATTATAACAATACAAAGCAGAAGTCAGGAAAATATGCTCCCACCACTGTTTCTACAGGGTGTCCCTGGACTTCCTCTTTTTCTCTCGGGTATGTATAGATGGGGTCAAAATATCACCAGTACTTCATATAACTTTTGTTCCTAAAAGCCTTCGTTACCAAGTATCGGGCCCTCAAATTAACAAAATGAAAACTATTTTTCTTTGATAACTTTTAAAGTGAATATTCAAAATCATCTAAATTTTGGTGATTGACTAAACAAATCAATTCCTTCGATGAGCTTTCATGCAGGAGTCAGTTGTTTTTCTACGAAGTCAGGAACGGACTACCTCCGATGATCCACATCCCAAAACAATGAAATTACTGAGATTTGTCAAAATGTTGTAACAAAACAAGGTTACCTGGACAATTTCCTGAATAAAAGTACTCGTGTGGAAAATCGATCGGAGCAACGATTTTTGATAAAAATGCATTTTTGTTCGACGACATCCAACCTCAGATGGCTACCATTATTCTAAAAGATTAATTTGTAATTAAAATAGAAATGATAGGTACAATGTTCATAACGAATTTTTATATGCAAACACGTTTACCTTACAAAACTCATGGTATAAATAATCGATCGCAAGCCTCAAGAGCAAACAGAAATGCGAAATCCGCCACAAAAGCTGCTCGATATGACCCCCGTCTCTCTGAATACATTTTCTTAGTCGGCGCAAACACCCTCTCTGCACTTGACATAGCATGCCAGGGTCGTTCCATATGGCTTCACAATGTAATGTAATTCTATTCAACAAGGCATCTCTGGTGAGTAGGTGTAGCGTAAACGAGGCTTTTCAGATACTTCCACAGAAATAAATCCAATGGATTTGAATCCAGAGACCGCGGTGGCCATGAATATGGCCCACCTCTACCAATCCATCTATTGGGGAAAATCTGGTTCAGATAGTCCCGCACAATCAAAGTAAAATGAGGAGGAACGCCATCACGCATAAACCACTTATCTCTCCGGGTTTGCAATGGAACATGTTCCAAAAGTCCATTCAAATCGTTCTGAATGAACTCCAAATAACGTTCTCCATTCAATCGGTCATGTAGAACAAATCGTCCTATGAGATGGTTTCCTATGATACCAGCCCGAACATTCACGTTGAATTTCCGTTGGTGTTTGGTTTGCAATATCCCATGGGGTTGATTTGTTGAAATTATAAACAGGATGTTCATAAAATCAGATGTGGAATCATCTGCGACTGAAAGATAAACTTTAGTCACTATCTTCCATCGTCAAGATAACCTCTTGTGGGGTATTCATGTTGAAAAGGGAAACATTCTCAATTAAATATTGATAGAAAGATTTTTCTGTGAATTGAAAAATCCACGATTAAAATGAAGTTATTTTTTGTGAATGTCTAACAGAAAACAACTACTTCCCCGGCTAAAGCCACGCTGGACATTGAACTACATCTGATAGATATTCTAAAAAGGCCCTAATTCAAAAGAAAAAATCTGAAATTGAAAATTTGCATTGCAATATCTATCAGATGTAGTTCAATGTCCAGCGTGGCTTTAGCCGGGGAAGTAGTTGTTTTCTGTTAGACATTCACAAAAAATAACTTCATTTTAATCGTGGATTTTTCAATTCACAGAAAAATCTTTCTATCAATATTTAATTGACAATCCCATGGGGATTTTCTTCGGCCCATATGTAGAGATTATAAGAGTTGATTACTCCATCTCTACTAAAACCTGCTTCATCAGTGAATAAAACTAGAGTAATAAAAGTCATATCCTCTCTTTGCTTATCCAGGAACCAATTGGCATATTCCAGTCGTGCTGGAAAATCTTCAGGTGTCATGGCATGTACTTTCTGGATGTGATATGGGTGGAGCAGTTGTTCCCCAATTATTCTATGAATAGTGGACTTGGATGTATGGAACTGTTCTGATAGGTTTCTGATGCTCATTGAAGGATCATCAGCGACAGCTTGCAAAATATTTTCCTCCAATACAACGGTACGCACAGCCCTAGGAGCGCCCTCATCACCTCGTTTTGGCAAAACTGAACCTACAATAATATCGGAATAAAACAACAGGCTCCAATTAATCATCCATCAGACATACCTTTCTCTCTCAAGCTGCGATCGACACGCTCGAACGTTCCTCTTGCCGTTGACGTTCCATTGGAAAAATGCTCGACGTACAGACGACGGGCTTCTGCAGCATTACCCATTCATATTGTAGTTTATTCGTTTGCTTTTTATTGGTTATGTCTTCCGATGTGCGTTTTTTCAGCTAAATGTATCTTCCGGTTAAAGATTTTCTCCCATGAAATTATACTTATCAGTGAAACTCCTCTACATTTAAGCTGTGAATACGAATTTGCAACATCCAAATGTTGAGTTTCATGAGATTCAGATAACACAACACGAAACGTGCTTATTCCATGCGTACATACAAAATATGGACTGGAATATTCCATAGTAGAGTAGCTTGTTAGTTCAAAAACACCACGAATCTACATAACTTGATATTTCATTTGAAAAAATATCTACATTGTGAATGAAACTTTCAACTAGGTACTGTACTTTCTGTTTACGACTTTATTTTAGCATATTTTGTATTATCCCTGTTATAAATGTTGTTGAATTAACGTTAGCATGGTACTTCTACTGTGAAAATTTTTCATTTCAAATAATGGTGGACGATCGGGTTTGATGTCGTCGAGTAAAACTGCATTTTTATCAAGAATTTTTGCTTCGATCGACTTTCCCTATGAGTACTTCTATTCAGAAAATTGTCTACGTAACCTTATTTTGTTGAGAACTATTGAAAAATTATCTGTCATTTCAAAGTTTTGGGGTGTGGACCATCGGGGGTAGTCCGTTCCTGACTTTGTAGCAAAACAACTGACTCCTGCATGAAAGCTCATCGAAGAAATTCATTTGTTTAGTCAATCACCAAAATTTAGATGATTTTGAATATTCACTTTGAAAGTTATCAAAGAAAAACCTTTTTCATTTTGTAACTTTGAGGGCCCGTAACTTGTTAACGAAGGCTTTCAGGAACAAAAGTTGTATGAAGTCCAGGGACAGTCAATGAATCTATGGTCTGGAATATATAACATTTGTTTTTCTTACTTCTCTTCCATATTCTTATGACATATACTCACAAATTTGCCTTTCCTAATACATTCCGCTAATTTAACCGGCTTGACTATTCTTTTATATATATATATATATATATATATATATATATATATATATATATATATGTATATATATATATATATATATATATATATATATATATATAAATGTAACTTTTATGTAACGTAGTTAATAAACATCTATATCTCTATCTATCTATAAGTTAAATTTACTGGAATGTTCTCAGAGTCTGCAGTGCTCCTTCAGAAATCCCAATACCGACTGGCGACTCTTCTTGTTGTGGGTGACTAATCCTTTGGATCTTTTCCGGTTGTAGTTGCCGACGAACTCTTCAGCCTACGGCATACCTAGCAGTCTTCGCCATTGTGTTATTTTCAATGCTTCTTTCTCCTCATTGAACTAATCTACCAAATACGAGTTTCAATATGTGCGAAATGGTTTTGGCCCGATCAGAGAAGTTCAGTGTCAGTGACGATCAGTGCCAGTTCATTCGCTTGTTCGTACGTGCCTTGACCCCCAAAGGAGAATCACTCTGTTGTTCCCAATGAATTATTTGATTTTATGAAAGCATTCCCATGCTTGAATATTGGGGAATATTGAAGAAACTCGACGCTTTGATGGCTGCTCAGCCATCCCGTCGAACAGAATATCAATGTCCTTGTTTCAGTGGTTCCTGTTCGGAGTATTCTGGGTTATTCTCGAAAATGCCTGACCCTCGTGGGTCTCAGACCCATTTGTGTACCACATGTTGGTGTATTTTCTTAGTGTGTGAACGGATTGTATGCACAATTTTTTTGTATCACCTATGTCGGCGCATTCGTTTCAAAGCTGATTTCCTTGCGACTTTCTCTATTGATATATCCGATGGGATGAGGAGAAAGTGAGTGCATGGTCCTTCCAAATCCAACCTTAACCATCCTAAGATAGGCTTGCCATACAGCTCCCTCCAATATGACGTGAGGAGGCATGAGGTCTGTTGGCTCTTATAAAACAAGGGCATGCCTCCTTTCAACAATGGTCCTACCATTGCTCAGTAGGCAATCATTAATCTCAGTAGCATGGTATACATTCAGTGCAAGATTGATGGGTTACAACCCCATATTTTTCCGCAATGCTTCTGCAAATCATTAGTGGGGAAATTACATTACTTACTTCACCCCACGTAGTTTTCCCCGTGTCGGTAGTTGTTTGAAATGTAGGAGTCATAAATAATTTACTTCTTGCCTCCATTCCAGGACTTGAGGCCCTGAGTGTTAACAGTAGAGAAACAGTGACACTAGACAACCTTTGGTGGTACTGATTCAAATGCTTTTCTTCACATGCTTTCATTTATTTTTGTAACGAACCTTTTTTCTGTGTATAGAAATAGATTGAGTGTTTCCTTACATGTGGATGTATTTTGTGTTCTCGGAGTAATAATAAAAATTTTTCATCAACCATTTTTGGTTCAGTATGTACATCTGGTAAGTAAAGCACAAAGATATGTGTGAGTTATCCACCATTATCTGGATAGATAAAACTATGGATATCACATAGTGCAGTACGTACATAGGGTAAGGTCATATATAGAACAACAGTGTTTATAAATAAACTACAAGGAATATGTAAAATTAAAAATATATTGAGAACATTATTACGGCAAGCATATGTAAAATAAGAACCATGGTTACAGCAAGAACAGGAAAAGACAACAACGTGACACAAAATACATATTTGAAAGTATAAATCACACTGAAAACATCTAAATATTCTTGATGTGCATAGTGAAATTTTCAGTGAGCTAACATTTTGTTCTATTAATAAATATTCTGTCACTGACAGGTTAAAGCCATTGTTACAGCAAAACGGAAAAGCTAACAGCAGAGGTGGCAGTATGTTTCAAGATACATATTAAAAAATAAAACGAGTCATTATGAAATATCCTAATATTCTTGATGATAATAGTAACATTCATTGATTAGCAGATATTTTATTTTATTGAAAAATATTCTGTCGCCTCCAGAATTTTTTATTTCAGTTAGTAGTTTCTGTAGAAACTAAGTGCATTTTAGAGAGGAGAGTTTTCGAATTTTGCGGTTCTGTGGTTAGGTATTCTCAAGTGACCACCATGGTGTGTGTGATAAGCATGAGAAGAAGTATTTGTTCCACACAATACAAAATATATATTGATGGGGCAGTAAGCAAGTTCTCTCTCATAAATACTGGTTAGCAACTGTCCAGGTAGTCCATATCATAGATCAGCCTCCATGATATGAACCGGCAATAAACAGGGTGCTATGAATAAACACACCACACCTTACTAGCTATTGATATGAACCCGTACAGGGTGTTGTTTATTTGAAAATCCAACACTTCACACCGATATCACGACCTGGAACTGTTGTAGAATTTAAAACCCCACAACTGACTAACCAATATCATGAACCGGCCTTGCACACTTTATTTCACTTAGTTGAGATATTGTTACCAAGTTTCTTAAGGGCTAGACTGGGTGTGAATAATTAATGAAAACTCACTGGCGTCCTCCCAATATATAGACGTTATAAATTTTCAGAGAGCTGGAATCGTTCAAATTATGTACTTCGCCAATGTAGTTGAGGATATTATGCAAATAATTGAAGCACTCAAAACAACAAACAACCTTTATTAAAAAAAACATACTTCTTTACAACAAATACAAATTGTATTGTATGATATTCTAATCCATACAAATTGAGTACTTCTATAGTACTAAATACATGTTCAAAAATTATAATCAAATCTGAATAATAATTATTTTACAACCGACAGTAGTTTGTATCAATTTTCTGAAGCCTCTGTATAAAGGAACTAAGATTTCAGGAATCTAACTAATTCAAAATGACTTCGAAATGAACTACAATGTTTCCATAAAAAAACAATCTGTTTAAACCATTTATAGAATAAATTCAGCTTTTTTCAATCACACTGTATATAATATCAAATATTTTATTAATGAACGAGTATCATTCCCAAATCAATTGTAAGGAAGGTTTACAATGTTTTAACTCCAAATGCTCACAAACACCCTTGAACAAGATATCTGAACTCTACTAATTGAAAAAAAAAGAACAATAATGAAAAAAATTAATATATAATGAATAAGCCCGTATCATTTCACGAAACTGGACGAATGATTCATGAAATTTAATAATTCTTTACACAAACTGGATAAATTAATTTGATTCAATAACACTGTGAAATATTTCTAGATTCGCATTTCTGCAATAGATCAAAAGCTGGCGGAACGAATTCCGCCATGAATAGAACTCTAGTATTCATTCATAATACACATAACTGGAGATTCCCTGGAGTAGTTCAAAAGTCGAGGCTAATTTCTTTTTTTTATTACGATCCTAATTGGGAATATCAATTTTTCCAATATTCTTTTAGTTATTAATAATTGATTATTTGAGGTAATTATTTACCGAACACTGATTCTAGATATATTTCCATTATTCATATTGGCTATTTAAAACTGACTTTTGACCTAATTACATACCGAACTGTGTATATAGACGTATAGTCCATCCAATATCAATTGCAGAAGCTGTTTCTATAGGGAGCAAATAAAAACTCACTTCGCTAACACGAGCGTATATGCGAAGAAACGGAACGAAAAATAATCTGTACTACTTGTATACAGTCGCCATCGGCACAAAGACCCCGCTGGTCAACGTGGACTTGAGTAACGCTGTCTGTTCTACAACCGATTCGTCTGGGCCAATCAAGTCGAACATCAATACTTGCAGCTGTGTCTATACGATGGGAGGTCATAAATCACGCGTTATATTTGTGTTTTAATAGCTCTAAAAGATTAAAAACCAGTAGCGTCTGTGGTCATGGTGTGTGCCGATCGAAATACGTTTTGAAATATTCTAGTTTCTAGTTGAAATAAATTATTTTTCTTTCTCAATGTATTTGTAAAAATAAAAGCTTGTCTTTAATTTTTTTCATTCTTCATTATTTATGAAGTACTTTTAAAATCTCAAAATATCTAAATAAAATCAGTTATCTCCGCCACTGCTGCTCACAGGATTTCGCCGCAAGACTTTTTCATGCTTCTGCAATTGATATTGGGAAAACTTCAACTATGTTGAGTCGAGTTAAGTTTTTGAGCTTGGACGCTTGATTGAGAGAGGATTGAATAAATTTCTGGTCTTTTATATTTTTCGAGTTGATGCCGCCTACCGCGTAAGTTTCAATTATGTCTCCGATGAAGGGTGGGATGATAGTTTTTCATGTCATTACTGCGGGTGTGATGAAATATTTTATGTCTTTTAACTTATACTGGTAGATTCTGGGGAAGATTATGAACCCCAATTTCTTTCGTCCTAATGACATGTTTAGTAGGGTTAAACCACATGAAATTAAGTTTCATTCAGCTGTAGATAATTTTATAGTGCATTCTGTGTCCGAGGGGAATTTTAATGATCTTTTTTATACATTGAAATGTTTTTTTTTCGAATTCCTAGCGGGAGTCGTTTACGTGTTTTTGACTTTGAGTAGGTATAATTTTGGTATTTAATGTATGTATTTTTTGAAAAAATTACTTTCCCACGTATGCACTTTCCGTAAATGTAGACAAGTTTTGATTCCATGAAGAACACTTTTTAATAGGTCGGATGTGATCTTTCGAAATGTTCATTTCTTAATGTATTTTTTTCAACCACATCTGTATTTTCAACGTCTTGAAATTGGATTATTCGTTTAAATGATTTTTCATTTATGCCCATATGAATTCGTTATTTTTATATATGAATTTTCTTGGGGCATAACATCAAGATACGTTTCTGACCCACAAAGAACTCTTCTAAAATATCTTCCACAACCCCATGACATTATGTTGAAAGAAATGTGTGAGTATACCATTTCATAATGAATGCTCAACAGACTTTATGTGGCTACACAAGTTTTCATCTGCTTTATTGCAAAGAATGCTGAATTCAGTTTCTTGCATATGTGATTGATATGAAGATCCCAGCCTAACCTTTCATCTAGGAATGTTCCCAAGAATTCTACCACTTGCGACATGGTTATTTCATCAATATGAATTATTCCATGAGGGATATTATCCCTCCTCTTGTAAAATTTCATTGATACAGATTTTTTTGGATTTAAAATCAGTTGATTCCTGTCACACCATGATGTGAATGTATCGATGATTCGGCAGACATTTGCTACTGACTGGTTCACGAAGAGCATGTTAGGGCAAGTCGTTGACAAGAAGTAAGGGTCCTAGAACTGACCCTTGCGGAACTCCTAAGCTGACATCGCGCTCACTGGACATTTAAATATTATTTCTTACAGTCATACTGCGTTCATCTCTGTATGATGTCAACCAAGTCATTATATTATTTGGAAACGCAAGCATTTTTGACTTTTTACTCAAAATCTCGGAGGACACCGCCTTTGACGAATCAAAAAACAGACTATTAAACAATTCTTGGGAACTATTTCAGAGTAAACATAATTTATAAATTGTTAAGATGCTGTTTCAACAGAATGTTTTTTTGTGAAAGCATTCTGGTTGTTTATTTCCAAATAGTTCATCATCCTAGTAGTTACTACTTTCTCGAATAACTTCGAGAGTGAGCAGAGCAGGAAAATTTGTCAGTAGTTGTCTAGCTCTCTATTATCTCCTTTTTTGAACAGAGGAATTACTAGCGCCTTTGAACTCAGTGGGAAAATAGCCTCGCAGGTAGGACTGTTTCCCTAGGAAAGTGAAGGGATATTTTATCAGATCTAGTATACTCTTGAATGTAATTATAGAGAGTTTATCTGTACCAGATGACTCTTCAATGGGGTATTCACTATGTCCGTGAATTTACTGAAAGCTTTGTCGATTTCCAATTTGAATTTTTATTCTCGAAGAATTCAATATTCTTGTAGAGAATGATAATGTGATCATTCTGCCAAACTCATTGTTTCCCCCGAGCTTAACATGCGAATTATAAACGCTAGATGATGCCCGCTTCTCGGTTCTCAAGCATATCACAAGTCAATCGTATATGTGGAGTGGTGAGGATGGAGATACAAATTATGTGGCAGATGAACGAATGGGGGTATCAAGTTCAATAAATCCAATAATCAAAATGGAAAAATGCAGTAATCCGATTTCATATTGAATACTTGTTCATTAATCGGATTTGTAGGTGATGAAAAAACAACAATATTCGCGACGTGCAGCGTTGCGCTGTGCTGCGATGCTCTGCTCAAGTGAGGAATATCATTTGATAACATGCAAACAATTGTAAACAGCATTTTGCAGCGCCGCAATACAAAATGCAACTTCATTTGCAAAATCATTACCATACAATACTTGATATAGGTTCAGATGATAAGAAAGGAACTTATGTTCCAATATTATTCTGTTCACACTACTTTGTGAAATTTCGGTTTCCACTGCTATTTCCATAGTGCTCAAGTGAGAATTTTCCTGTAGCATCAATAAAACTTGCAACTTCTTTCCTCATTGATCCGATCACCAACAATTTCCTTTTTCGTATACGACACACTACCAGGAAGTTCAAACCGATCTCTTAACTTTTGGAATGAGGACACACGTGGAGTTCTTGTTTCTGGATATTTCTGATGGTAGATTCTGCTTGCTAATGAGGGATTTCTGTCAACTTCGCAGTAGACCATATTCACTTATTCGCAAGTGAAATTCATCAAGAAGAAATATCAATAATAAGACGTGAACAATGATTGAAAGTACATGGATGTGTCAAATTTCACGACAACGGCCTACTTGATTCCTTTTTTTTTCGAAAATACCATCAAAATGTCTTATTTCACAACAAATCTCGCAAACTCCACAAAGTAGACCCCACAAACCCTATTTATTCAAAAGGCTTTTAAAAAATGCCATAAAATAATGCAATAAGATATAGAGTGTTGTATTTGAAAGAGTCGAGTTAGTGCCATTTGTAATTTGTTATTTTCAAAAAATTGTAGTAGGCGATGGAACTGAACTGAACTGGTTCGGTTATGAATTTTTCTGTAGGTCTATGCACGACGCTATTTTGACACATAAATTGACATAAGTCAAAAACAATTGCAGATAAGTCTGAGTGCGTTATATCGACAATTTAGTGGTGAATCCAAAAACGTAACAAAAATGAGGGGTTGCTGCTTAAAAATCAGAACGCAGTTGTGTAACTTATTTTGGGACATCCTGTATATAAATAGAAATATTTTTAGAATGTGCCTCATTTTCGAAGCTATCGTTTAAAAAAAATATAAAGTCCGTATCCATATTTTCTACTAGCATTCTCTTGTATGTTAATATGCACTTCCGTCAGGTTCACCATGAATAGTTGAGCACCTGAACGCAACGAATACCGCCAATAGCGCGAGCATCCTGAACGCAACGAACGTTTGCTCGCTTTGTTCTTCCGTGCTCGCTCTGATTGTTCAAATTAGGACGCACCCTAAGCCTTTCACCATTCAGGAAAGAATAAGCTCTACCTAATGTGAATGAGAGCCTTCCGTTTTTGAAACATGGACTGTTGAAATTGGAATGTCTCCGTTTCGCAACTCAATAAAATCCACCGTTTACGTCGTTGATGGAATGTTTTGTGACTGTGGTCATGAGATCATATGGATCACGATACGATTGACAGTTCAAATAGATTTAAAATGGGCCAGAACCAAATTATACGAAGAAAAACAGGTTATGACACCCTTAAATTCGATGAAGTGGAGATGGTCCCTCAGAACACCGTGGTAGCTATATGTAAAATTAAGCCCCAGAGAAACTTGAAGGAACATCAGATAGGCGAGATAAAAAAGACATTTTAAACACTATATTCCTACATAATGTTCATTCAAATAAAATTGCAAATACGATGTTGATCTGTGTCACATAATTCCGAAACATTTTGGTAACTTCTGTTTTTTTTTACAATCTTGTATTTAGTTTCACTTGTTAGTTCCTTCCTTCGTTCGTTCGTTAGTTAGGGTCAAATCTTGCAGGTGAATTTTGACCGAATTCTAGTCGTCCGATTGATTTGAAATTTGACAGGTGTTCATATTTCCGGTAA
The DNA here is from genome assembly GCA_018342105.1 of Gonioctena quinquepunctata. Classification (NCBI taxonomy): domain Eukaryota; kingdom Metazoa; phylum Arthropoda; class Insecta; order Coleoptera; family Chrysomelidae; genus Gonioctena; species Gonioctena quinquepunctata. Next base: position 94,253 of record JAFIRS010001566.1, read on the forward strand.
CAATGCATTATGGAATTTGTTAGGAAAAAAACAAAATGGCGAACGAGATTTGAAATTATGTTCCGATTTGATTCAAAATTGGTATGTGGGGGTTATCGAGGTCGGAGATTATGAATTTTACATAAAAAATAATTAATTCAAGATGGTGGCTCCAAGATGGCGGACGATTTTTGTGATTATGGTCCGATTCGATTCAAAATTGGTATGTGGGAGTTTTCGGGGTCGGAAATCATGATTTTTGTTGTCAGAATTCATAAATTCGAAATGGCGGCCCCAAGATGGAGGGCGAGTTTTGTGATCATGGTCCAATTCGATTCAAAATTGATATGCGGGGGATTTCATGGTCGAAGATCATGAAAAATCAAATAACCAATAGAAATATTTTTCAAAGACAAGCTTTTATTCAAACCGTGTGCGTGTAAAATAAGTTTAAGTCCTCGCTGACAATGATTTAATTATTTTTTGTTGAATCATTTGATTTTAAAAAGCTTGTCGTGCGAATTATGGAGAATGAAAACTACGACAAGTTGTTACTTCCCATTGTCCAATGAAATTAATTGGTACATAATTTTTTGAATACTTTGTAAAAATCAAATACTTTGACAAGTTTTCACTCACCAACCAATCAATGCCTACTCAAATTAATTGGTACCTACTTGTATGAACACTTCGCGCGACAAGCTTTTTGAAACAAAATAATTCAACAAGAAATAATTAAATCATTGTCAACGATGACTTAAACTTGTTTTATAAGTACACGGCTTAAATAAAAGCTTGTTTTTAAAAATATTTTTCATTAGTTATTTTATTTGTTTCTTATAGTTTGATCCCGAATGATAGGACCGATGGAATGGAAGACACGGTATTAAAGATCACTTATCTGAAATGTTGATGAGGAGGGTAAGGTACTTTTTTTTGTAGTTGATTATATGAAACGCAATATGAAAAAGCTGAGTTATACGGAATTCCAAATATTCTCGGTTCCAAAGTTATTGTTGAAAATATACGTCAAAAGTCATCCGCACTTATCTCAGAACCTACTGGAGCAATATATCTACAAATCAAATATGGTTGTAATCATATGAACATTTCCAAATATTAAGTTTCTAGGAGAGAATAATTGACAAGCTCTTATTCAATTTCACATTTGTACACTTCTAGTTGACCGATCAACGTGAAATTTGGCAGGTGTTTATTATTCCGGTGACAATGCATTATTACATTTTTCTCAGATAAAAACAGTGGCGGACGATATTTGTGTTTATGGATCGATTCGATTCAAAATTGGTATGTGTGGGTGTTCAGGGTCGAAAAATTATGAATTTTTTGTCAATATTCATAAAATCAGAATGGCGGCTCCAAGATGGCGGATGAACTCTGTGATTATGGTCCGATTCTATTCAAAATTGGTATGTGGGGGTTTCCGGGGTCGGATGTCATTAAGAATGAAGAACTATATAGCTCAAAATTTACAGGAAAAAGACCTCACAATAACGAAGCTTCAACAAAAATGCAAAGATTAAGGCGTACTAACTAAAGAGCACAAAATAAAATAATCAATAAAAAAAATTTTTAAAGACAATCTTTCATTCAAAGCCCTAAAAATAATTGCTTTGGATATGCGACGTAGGTTATTTCGCAACTTGTCGCTTTTGTATTCAAACTGAAAACTTTGCACGACAAGCTCTTGAATCTGTTACTCACGGAATAACCTACGTCACACATCCAAAGCAATTATTTTTTACTTCTTATGGCATTTGAATAAAAGCTTTTTTTTCAAAAAGGTTTTATTAATCATAATTTTTTTATCTTTATGATACTAGAGAACAATACATACCTCGGTCTCGAATTACTTTACACCCTTCATTATTTTTCAGGTTGATGAGAGCTCCAACGATCGAGGGATATGCAGCTAGGCATAGCAAACTTTCGAAAAGCGTAACCTTCAACAGAGATACCCTGCAGAGTCCTCCTACCAGCGGAACGATAACTGGAAATCCACAAAATTTGTTCGAATTCGAAAACACACCTACGGACAATACACCTTCTGATTTCCAGGAACAGAAAGACGAAATAGAGCTAGAACGATGTAGCGTCCAGATTGTACCTAATAAGACCAATCAAGTTAAATTGATGAAAGGTACGTTGAAATATAAACATTCCAAATATTGTTTATTATCCTAGTTATTCTTTGGAATTGTTCAAATCGCCAGCGATGATGTTTTAGAAACGTCTTATCGTTTCTCGAGTAAAGAGTTTCCTAGTCATTTCCACACCTACAATTACAAGCAGTGTTGAGCATCAAGTTGAGGAGTAAAGTTCCTTACACTAACTTCCCAAATTGCACCGAGAAAGTCCAAAGGATCTGGTGAACGTGCGGGCCACTTAATGAATGAATGATTAGCGTTCCCGAAGTTGATACACACGTGAGGGACCACGTATTATGATCTTTGTTAATTTTTTTATTGGCGCCGACTCAAAATTAGTTACTTACATTAGTTCAGGAACTCAGTTATGTATACTATTATAAAATTGTAATTGTCTGTCTGATTATTTGTTTGTTTGTTCGAGAATCACGCAAAAACTACTGGACCGATTCTTTTGGTTAAAAGCTTATGATTGAACGTAAAAACTGGTATGTATTTTATCTCGCTGAAATAACGAAAACTGGCGATATACTAATAAAACCACATTTTTTCACAACCAACGGCAACCAATGTAAGGTGAGCTCCCATTTTAGGTTTATCTTTATATAAATATAACGGGATAATGGGATAATGGCAAAACGAGATAACGTGAAGCGGTATAACCAGAAACGGGATACCAGGAAACAAAAAAACGGGATTACGGGACAACAAGAAATGGGATAACGGGATAACGGTGAGCGGGCAAAACCACACGCTTAAGCTTGATTTAACAACACAGAGAAAAAATAGGAAGAAATACAAATTCTGTAAGGGTTTTTTTCCCCCTTCACTGGAATAGGGATAATCTCGTCGGCGACGACTTTTGAGAAGATTGAATTTGATTCGCTTTGGAGTGATGAGATTCGTCTTTAACTATTGTGGAGCTGATTTTACACTGAAACTTTTGAACTTAGCGGACATTTCTGTACTAGTTGGTGAATATTGGGTACATGAACGGTATTACTCTCGCGGTACCTTAAACTTGACCGTTGGCGAGGTCATACTTTCTGTCTTTTTGACTATTCTAACTAGTTACTGAACGAGCTACTGTTTTGAACTGAATTGATTCTTTTTGCGTCCGCTGCCTTTTATAAGATCTTCGACCGCGGTATTCAGTAGGTGTGGTCTATATAAGGAGATAAAAGTTTTGTTTTGTTTGCAGTTAATTGGCTTCTCTTGTCAATATGAATTATGCTGTGAAAATAATGGCTTGTTTTTCTTATGCACTCATGAATAAATCGCGGGTTGTTATCTATGATGTTAATGAGTTAATTTTCAATGAATGCCATTTATTTATGATGGTCTGGCTGATTTCCGCCGATATAATGATGTCTCGGACTCAACCTTCTTAGAATTACGAGTTTGTTTACTACAATTAATGATACTGGATGATGGTGCTCGAGTTATCGCAATGGTTTCTAATTGTTTTTTCGGGTAACGACATATTTTTTTACTGCTCTGGGTTCATCAAAGTTGGACGTGTAGAGAATTTATGACTTTGTTATTTGTTTGCTAGTGAAACTGATTTGCTTATCTGGCTGTAACGTTCCTATTAGATAATATCATGTTGTGAGTTTTGTTTTTTCCAATTATGGATCTTAACATCGGTGCGTTTCTATCCAGTTCGGAATTGCCTCGGGTGCCACCTTCTTCTATAGTTCGAAGGCCACTTTGCTTCGGGCAGTCCCCGTGAAGGAAATAAACACTCCAGGGGTCAGTATAGTATAGTATTAACCAACACAAAGGGGCCAGAAGGGTGGACTTTGATTGCCGTTGACTGGGTTCGAACCTGGGTGCTGACTGCACAGTCATTTGTTCTACTCAAAGCTCCAAGCCAAGTTGATGAAATAGTCCCTTCTAGGTCAATTATAGCACATTTATTCCATACTATAAATTGCTACTATATGCAGGACGGCTGACGGCCGCCTCAGAACTACATAAGCAGGCCAAATATACTTTAGAAGTGGAAAGGGGTGTTAAGGCTTTATAATGCGGAGTGTATCAATTAAAGCAAAAGCTCATGCTACAAAACTTTTATGCTCACCGGTTTACTTGCCCCATGTCTCCTACTGGTTGATTCTCGCGTGGTGATTGCTATTGTTTCCGGAACGATACTCACTTTCAATTGGGCTCTGAAGCGCACCTTGGCAGATTTCCTCCTCTACTTTATGTACATGCGCGGACCTTCTACCTTATACCTTCCAACGTATATTCACCAAACTCCCTTCGTATATCTTCGGCATTCTTCGGGTAGTCGTGACTGCTACTCTGCTCAGCACCAACTCCCTTCGTGTATCCTCGGCGTCTCTCGGATACTCGTGGCTCGGGCTGCTACCATGCGTAGTAGGCTGCTTCGCTGCTTAGATACAATTAACTCCCTCTCTCAATACCTTCCACCAAATATCCACCAAACTCCCTTCGCGTATCTTCGGCGCCTCTCGGATAGTCCTGGTTCGGGCTGCTATGCTGTGCGTGGTACGATCGATGCTGGTGGCCGGACGACTGTCCTCGATCATTGCGATGATATTACCCATAGACAAATTAAAAATAAAGAGACTGTTTGAAACATTGGCGATCTTGACCACCAAGTTTTTGGTACGGCCAGTCGCGCATGGAGGCGCTGCCCGCAATCGATAGACGTCTGACAACATGATAATTTTCCAATTTCGACATTTGTTAGAAAATCACAAACCACGTAATAATTTCAGAATAATTCTACTGTTAATTGTCATCGAAAAATTAATGATAGAAATTATACTATGGACTTGAATTATGAACCCAACGTCGAAAATGGAACATTGTTATTCGAATTGACGCTGAAATTCCTCGAAATATTCTTTCACAAGGTAAAATATAACCTGCTTTTCACAAACTGATACTTATTTCCATCCATCAGTTGCAGACATTTTTTGACAAACTGGTACTTATTTCCATCCATCAGTTTCCATTTCCTATCACCATTTGAGGAAGTTCGAAGTACATGGTCTCCTTTGTGCTAATAAATTAACAAAATTATTCGAGGTTTGTTGTAAATGTAATTTATTTTCAATTTAGTTGATTTGATGATAAGACTAAACAATATTTTTAATTTTGTTGTTTTTTAGAGTTTTATTATTGTTTTGCCTGTAGTTGTACCTTGTCCTAGATAAAATAAAGGGTTTTTTTTTATAGTGTTTAACTCATTATTCTTGATTTATGAGAACTTTAATTTTGTTCTTGATATCATGAAACAAAGATTTATTTTGAAACTTTATTTTAACCACGAACGAACTAACATTCTACGAATCGATTATTGTATATATTTTATTAGTGATCGATTTGCCATTCCTGCATTTCATATGATACAACCATTCATATAAAATACAAGAATGGCAAATCGATCACTAATAAAATATATACCATATTAACCATATAAAAGTAATACATTTGAAAAACCCGCCTTATCTCAATCGGTAACTGAAGAGAAATCTGTTTTACCAACTGTACTCACTTAGTTCGGCCAATTGCGAGATATGTCGCCACTGTCTAAACGTGTTGCCAACTTTTTCTGCAGGGTTGACAACTCTCTTTATTTTTAGTTTCTCTATGATATTACCTTTTCGCCGTTTTGAGTTCGATTCGAACGAGGTTTCGTTGGTGGGGCGAGCAACGTACTTATTTATGCGTTTGGCGGCGCGCTTTCAACAATGTTATACAACGGATATAAAAAAATACCTACTACCGTCTGGGTAGTTTTATTTCGCGGATTTATTTCATACATAAACAGTATTTTTATGACTTTCATCAACGGAGATAGGACTTTTATTTATTTTAATTCGACACGGAGCTTGTTGGATTGTTTCAAACAAATAAGAAACTAGTTATTTCGTTACACACCTTTCCCACTTCGGGAAAGGAATCATGCTATGCGATCCAATGAATTTTCAACATGAACAATACAAAATTCGGGGATTAACCGTTCTGTGCAGTCAAACAAAAAAATTATTATCAAACAAGCAAGAAATCTTATAAGTGGGGGTTTTATACCCAAACAGAAAGATTATCCAAGGCATAACCAAAATCACCAGTAATACAATTAAATATGCCCGACAGGAGCCGACTTCTCCTAGTAACCGAACCCTTTATTCGAGGTAGGTCCACCTGTTACAGAAAAATGCGGAAACAAACCAAAAATGTTAACTGAACTGAAGGTTCAAGATCACGGACCCAACCCAACTCTATCTCAATAAAATTCAAAACCAAATGAAGTGAACCATTCTAACGAACAAACAATCAAATGAACCAAAGTAAACTGTTGATACACTAGACTTTAAAAAAAATTAAGAAAGAAAACAAATCTCTAACAGGAACATAAACAGAAATGAAACTGTTCTCAACATGCTTGAGTTAAAACAAACCAAAATAATATTCTATTCCATGGGACGGCGTAGTAGGGTACCAGCTATATAATTTTTTTTTATGCCCTTTTTTAATTTTTTTTTTTTTTTTTAATTCCACCTTTTTAATCGTTAATTACTTTTACTCACTTACCTATCTTACTTCAACTATTAATTGTTATATATTATAATTACCCCAAACACGAGGAAGCTGCTGTAAGCCGTTGAGAAGTTCTCCCTACTGTCTTCCGTCTCTATCATCAGATTAACTCCAGATCTCCATTACATTGTAGTGTCATCAGAACTACATATTATGTTAGCCAACTCTCAACAGAATTTGTTGACAGGTGAAAAATCAATCATCCCCTATTTTTCTACTCTTAGGGAAGCTGGTTTTCTTCTTCAAATTCACGTGAGACCAACTATGAGGTATACCCTATTTAATAAAAGATTATAATCCGAAACGGATTACCCAGTACGAAGTTATGCGTGGTAGAATCGTAAACAGGTAAATATTCAGTGGGTTAACCAAGAATCGTCCCCTATTTTCCTACCATTAGGAATAAAGAATTTTTTTTTTCAAATGGACCAACTTTGAAATATTCCACATCCAATAAAAAAAGAATTGTCAAATCGTACTACTCTGTAAAAATAATTCAATAATGTTGCTTTCAATATTCGCAAAGGCATATCAAAAGAATTGTCTACCCAATAAGACGATGATAGCAATCAACACCTAAATTGTTTCTTACTTCTGAATTTATTTCATTTTTTCCGTAGCGGGTAACAGTTTTTAAACCTTCTTCGTTTCAATTATTGATGCGACAACAAAAAGAAGAATGATATGATAGCGTGAAGTAATAGACTAGGACATTCATAATGAAACAATTGTTCAGTATACGGAATAGGATAAAGTAAACCTCCCTTTACCCTATTATTAGCTATTTTACCTGACTTAGAAATGAAGATGTATAACTATGGAAGAATTCAATGTGTATGAATGTTCGTCTTATGACAGTCAAAAATTAGAATTTATTTAAAATCCTCGCAAAAAATGTCTATTACGGACACGACGATATTAAATATTGCACTATATTTATATTTATGAACTCAGAATGTACTCCTCTTTCATTTGACATACCACTCAATAATCTTCCAGAGAAATAAGTTGCTTTCGCCCTGGAAAAACTTAAACCAAAAAACATATTGGGACCCGACAAAATACCTGCATTTCTTCTACATGATTGCGCTACAGTTCTCGAAGAACCTCTAACGGTGCTCTTTGACTTTTCACTGTCCACTTAAACTTTCCCATCACTATTAAAACAATCAATACTTGTGCCAATATATAAAAATGGGGCTAAATGTGATATTGTGAATTACAGCCACATTATAATAATAAATAGTTTTTCGAATGTTTTCGAAATAGTGATCTACCAACCCATTTTCTATCGTAAGTAAGAAAAATCAAATCACAGAATCCCGACGTGGTTTCATGCGAGGAAGATCTACCGCAACGAACTTATTTTGCCTAACACGATATGTAAGTAATGCATTTAATGAGGATGCTCAGGTGGATGTGATCTATACGGACTTCTCTAAGGCTTTTGACATACTTGATCACGTACTTCTCCTCAGTAAATAACACAATTTTCAATTCTCACTCGACTTGCTTGATTGTTTAACTTCTCATCTAACAAACCGATCACAGTTTGTCGACTGTAGTGGACATAAGTCCGTAGAGTTCCCACCAACTTCGTCAGGGATCCGTGTTGGGACCTTCATTTTTCAACATATTCGTCTTTGACATCATATCTAATATTAACTCTGATTGCCTAGTATACGCAGATGATCTGAAAATATCCTCTAGAATCACAGATCATAATGACTGCCTTTCTCTCCAAGAAGATCTGACAAAAATTCATGACTGGTGTTCATCTAACGGCCTTCTGCTGAATATCATCTTCCTTAAAACGCACTATTTTGCATTTTGACTACATTACTGATAACACCAATTTGCCGAGAACCTGTGACCTTGACGTTACGTTTGACCAGGAACTGTTTTTTATGAATCATATCCAGAGAATAACCAAGGAATCATTCAAGATCTTAGGTTTTGTTATTCGAAATTCATTTTCCTTCAAAGACATCAGCACATCTTAACTTTTTTTTTGTCCTATGTCAGGTCAAAGCTAGAGTATGCATCTGTGGTTGGGTTCCGTACCACTATACTTATATAGAAACATTGGAGCGAGTGCAAAGGCGATTTCTGAAATTTCTTGTTTTTAAAGGAGATGGGGCTTATCCTCACATTGGATATCCCCAGACCAAGCTCACTCCGAGGTTTAATATCAGCCCGTTAGAAAATCGCAGGTTGATTGCAAAACAAATATTTCTGTGGAAAATACTCCATGGGCATTCTGATTGTACAAGTATTCTTCATGTGATCGAATTCCACATACCTAGAATCACAAGTAGACAAGATATTCTATTCCATCTACCCATCCCCCACTCAAATCTATAGAAATTTTCACCACTACATACTATGTGCGAGGTACATCACGTAAATGTATCCCATCGGATAGATATATTCTCCTGCAATGTGGCATCCATAAAAGAAATTACTTTGTCATGACATCTCCCACTATTCTGTATGTGTAAAAATATTATTTATATTTCTGTCTTGGTTATTAGAACATCTCAATTTCTGTAATCGGATGTTTTCTGTTGAGTAGTGTAAATAAAAAAAACTTTAAAATAATTCAGAAACCCCCACTTTTTTATGTAACCTCCACTACTTCGATTTCATTCATATAAAATAAAGCCTACGTACCCGGACTATAATAACGAATCGATTGACACCTCATTCATCAAAATGGGATGAGTAGTTTGGGCGCTACGGTGAAACATTCGCAAATACAAACATACATAGACTGCCAAAATAATTACCCTTCCTTCTCGGCTGTGCCGTAGTCGGGTAAAAACAAAGATCGATTATTTGTTTTTTTTTATGAAAAATGTGCTTTTTAAAATATCAACTATATATTCATGTACATCATGTAATACTTTCCAAAACTTTATTATACATAGAATGAGTGAAATTAATGGATTTCACTAAAACACAGAGATATACTGCGAAAAACAATTAAAATGAAAGGAGAAATGAACTATTATGAGCAATTGAGTTGAGATATAACCCGATAAGAACAACATTCGCCCAAAATTAAATGACAGAATACATTCAATATTCATAGGAGTACAAAAGATCAAATAGAAGACGTTCTTTGAAAACATTTGTCAGAAGGTGAAGCTTCCTGAAGATTGATGCAAAAACTACAAACGACTTTTGCCCATATAATTATTCACTTCAAATATTGATAATAAGTATAGCCTATGTGAAGGCAAAACAATTGAACATATATTTTCAAAATTGGGTGCTAAATGTGAGTGCGCATGCGCCAAGAAATAAACACGTTTTTATCAAAGACACGATTTTGTTTGTCCATCTCGTTTAGTAGTCATTATTTCCATATATTCATTAACTACGAATATTGATAACTGGCCATAAGAGCAATGCAATGAAAGTGAAGTATATTTTTTTCCCTTGTCATATTGGCAGCGCATAGTTATGGCAACTGAACATCAATCAATACATGTCACGCCTCCATTATCACGCATGCGCATCAATTCCACGTTGTCGATTAGAAAGAATCCGAGCGATAGTCATGCTTCATTTGTTTTGGCTTCACATTGGCTGTCTTGATTATCAATATTGGTACTCAATACATATATGATTATTTCACGCGAAAAAATGTTGAAGTATAACAAGCTTATTTTGCTGCAAATTCCCATTATTATACCACAAAACATTATATAACCACAAAATTATGACATTTCTTTTCACGTGGCGTTTGGTATTCTGGTCAAAATGTCAAATAAATAATCTAACGTTAAATATTCATGTCATGAGTCGTAATTCAAAAGTTCCGCATGCGCAGTAGTTTTCAAAAAGGACAGACTGATTTTCGTGACTTCACTTTGTTGACATGGCGTTTTATGGAGTGTTAATGCTGTTGCCATCCTCTATGATCTTATACTAAATGTATATGTGAACTCCGTCACCAAAATGTCGGTTTGTCTACCTATCACTATATATTTTACGAGAAAGTGAGACACGACGCAACATACGTGGTCTTTGAAAATTAATTCCTCTTCCAAATGAAAAATCTTTGTTCGTGAAAATTCACAAAAACTATTTTCTCAGATCTATTCACAATAAATCAAACTTTTAATCCCAAATATATTCCCAAATACAACTCTTCGCAAACATTGACAGATACCTACATTGAGAAGTGAATAAAACAATATACAAAATACAATTGTTCACCTAACATACAGGCCAGATATTAATTAAATCTAGAACTCAAAAATAAAGTCACCGAAGGTTAACCATATAATTATCTCTCTCCCGCTTGATTTTTCCGCAACTGATGTACTCATTTTTCATAACATTTTCAACCAGGAAAAAATACAAAATTCCTAAGTTCGAACTTACAATCATTTTACTACCGCTGAAGTTCCGTCTGTCTCTCCCCTCAATTCCAAAATCAATTTCCATCTCCTTCATGCAATACTTCAATTATCCCCCACAACTCATGGTTGCCACTATTCTCAAATTAACTGATCTCAACAAAAAACCAATATACGTTCATTTCAATGAAAATGTTTGGATTGATTCTTGATTTTCGTCGCGACTGTTTAGTCTAGACTAGTTCCCAGAAAAAGTAAAAACTAAACAATTCTCACGAAAAGTTGAGAATTATTTCACCTGCATTAACTTTGAGATAATATTTTTCCCCAAGTATTAAGATTTAATACCCCATATTAATTTCGCAAAAAATAAAATCCTTCCCTATGAATCATTCCAACAAATGAATGTATTTTCCTATGGACCTACAGGGTTGTTTTGTTTTGCTATACCAAATATTTAAAATTCGGCGAATATTCCTAATTGCGCCATCTATCACAGTTTTGTAGTAGTTATGGGGGAATTTTGTAGTTTCATAAATTTTGCCGTTAGTGTGTAATGTCGTTCGCAATAACGTAAGGTTAAACTTAATAAAAAGATAATGAGCACTAGAACAGAGCGTTTAATTAAATAGGTTTTACAGAAAAGTACCGATAGTTTGAATACATTCTGTTGTAGCAAGGTCTCTCTTCACCCCAGAAATTATTCAAAATACTGAAAAAGACATGGAAACGTTTTCAGAAGATTGAGGATGTATGAATCAACTTTCCATTTACAATTGGATCATAATTTTCAATCGAAAAAGAGTGTCAACCCAAATCAAATAACTATTTTCAGATACGCAAAGAACTATATGTCCCCCTAAGACCGCTCTCGATTGGTTTTGAAGGAAATCTCATTTCAAATGAGCACAAACTTTTTTGAGGAATACCGATGAAGTTTTCAGAATATAAAAATAATACATTTCGCTTCATATCATCTAAAAAAATTAGAATAAGCAAAAATTCCCAAGAGAACGTCCCGATCATTTCAACAAATCAGAACACATCAAGATTTGCAAATCTTACATCCATATATAATTTGAATATGCAAGATTTGTTCGTTTCAACTACATCCCAATTCAACATAACTCGATCCTTAGACTTCAAAATTTAAAAATGAAAGTCAATGATTATCTTTACCACACCATTTCCACCAGAATTATATTATATTATTTGTTAGGGACACTGGATGACGAACAACAATATTTTGCTGATATTTTGATGGCCATCAAACAAGTGATGAGCTCTCACTTGCACGACATACAAGAAAAGTATCAGCAGAAGTTTGAGAAGTTGGAGGAAGAAATGAAGACCAAAGATGAAATTATCTCACATCTCAAAGCACATATCTGTGAATTGGAGCAAATCGGCGAAGATTCTTTTACACTAAGTGTAAGTACCCACCCATTTATCATAGAAAATCGTTCACGGATTCTGTTTTATACTTTCATCCACGGCAGCAATGAAATCACTGGAAATGTTTTTCATAATATCAGATTTATGTTGATATGAAAAAAAACGTAGAGCAGCAGAATCTGAAATGATTAGGAATGCATTCAATCATAAAATGTCATAGCAGTAAAGGTTTATGAATTTATTCGTATATCACCAGATTTTTTTATCAGATTATCAAATAGTGATAACTCATTTTGTGTAGAATCCGTGTTGATATTTTTTTTTCAGGGTGAAATTACAGACTGTTTACTTCTACAAGTATATTTCCTAACGACGATTCTTTAAAATATTGGCATGACAAAAAACCATCGGTTTGAAATTATATGTGTTTTTCCCAAATTAATAAATTATGAATTCAAATTGGAACTAACTGGTAAATTAAAATTGTTGCTTGATAATACGAATCTTTCCTACTTCGCTGATAATTCCACTGTTCTCTAAAATGCAGTGGAGTTTTGGAAACAATTCATTTCGATTAGAACAATACGAATCATCAGATTGCTAATGAAGTCGATAATATTTCGTTAAATTACGTCAATAAAAATATAGATTCTGGTTTTGGGATTACTGAAAAAGTTTCGAACTTTTATCAATTCAAATCATTCATTCATGTTTTCGGAATCAGAATAAAAAATCTTTCTGGAAGTCCTTGACCCAAAGTCATATAAAAATGCCCCATTTCACTGAACTATATGGATATGACGAAGTAGGTTTCTGAGACATCCTCTTCTGATATTTTTCCCATGGAATGATTTGCTCAAGTACTTTCTGAAATTTTTCTGAGGAAATGATTATTATAAGATAGACTGGGCTCCTAACGGGACATAATCACCTGAACAGGCACATGGAGCTCATCGGGATCACAGATGATCCCCTATGCAGATGGTGCCTGGAAGATGATGAGACATCGTCGCACATCCTCACTGAGTGCCCAGCTTTGGTGCACCAGAGGGAGATCAACCTTGGGAGCATAATTCTGAACCAGAGGACGTCAAGGAGATTCAGCTGAGGAAGTTGATGAATTTTGTCAAAGAAATCGGCATGCCCAGCTGATTTTCTCAGAACAAGTGGGCGCACAATGGGCCCAAATAGAGAGGCCTACGTGTACGGGGTTCTTCGGAACCAGCCCACCTTGTGCAAAGAAAAAGATATTTCATTATTATTTTAAAACAACGATAAATGAAGACTGACAAGTTCGTCCAGAAAGATACATTCCTGGTAATACTTCTCAAATGCAAAGCTCAGAGATAATAAATCTAAAAGAAAGGGGTCAGTTCCACCTGATATCTTTTCAGGTGGAACTCGCCAAGTCTGATAGGATTTGAATTGATATCTGATAGATAATCGAACGACTTTAATATTGAAGGATATTTGGTTGAGTTGGGTTATTATGAAAATTTGAGTAATACATTACGAAAAATATATCTTTGAGGAACGAATATTGGACCTCCATATTGTACTCGTAGAACGCGGAAATATAAACTATAGCGAAATCAACTGCTTTGTAGAGTGAGTTGTTAACAAAACAATATTACCGGCTGCATGCATTTCATAGAGAAAATATAATTAGATATCAAGAAGGTTAATCAAATAATAAATGTTCACCTGTGGAAAATTCTTGGAGTCGTATAGAAATCAACCCAGCTCATTCGCTAGTTCCTTAAGTTCTGAACTTTCAAAATCATGAGAATTTTGCTATCGAGATAGAAAGAGTCAAGCAATCACATCATATATGGAATCTTATAATGTAATGAGTAATCATTTTGTTAATCCACTGAATTGACAAATTTGGTAACCGAGCATGAGAGCCTAGGCCAGAGATTTAAGTCCAGACGTCGCAACAATGATGAGTTGGCTTCGCCATCTAACGCATATAATTCAACCAATATGATATTCTTCTATTTGAATCAATCTGTCATATCCTGTATATAATGAATTATTTTAGGGTGGTACAATATATATGTATGTATATATATATATATATATATATATATATATATATATATATATAAGAGAATAAGAAATAAAAAACCAATATTCCCACAAAAGTTTTGCCCATAAAAGAATTATAGTTAGTAATAAGAATAAGAAGTGGAATTGAAGACGATTCAATTTTACTTAAATCAAATATATACACGTATAATTAAGAATATGCTAGAGATAACGATTTGAGCCCAAATTGTTTATATTCCATAAAATCAAGACAGAACAGGTCGTTATAAAAATAACTCCTGGTAGGAATATCCACGTGTCGAATAACAAAAGCTAGGTGCTTGACCTTTAAATCTCTTCTACTGAAGTTGCGAATAGCCATGAAATAAGATTATTACCGGTTGTCATTCGAAGTTCCAATAGTAGGAGTAATATTAGAAGATTTTCATTGCGGGATAATTTTTTACAGTCTGTGGACAAAAACCAATGCATTGTTATTTCTGGGGGAAGACTATAAGAGCAAGAGTTGAGCTCCATCAAAACATCCCGATAGATTCCGTCAAATTATTCAGTAATGCATTATTAGGTTCAGTTCAGTCATTCGACTCAAACTATTACTTGAGAAACAAGTGCAAGATGTAGATCATTCAACCAAAGTAATAATCATCGATTAACTATTCGATGCCAATCCACTTTGAACTCAGAAATCAAACAAGACTATACTTTGAAAATCATGAAACGACGTTAATAAAAGTTCACCTTAATAATTTCAAAATTCATATAGTGCGCGCAGATTAAGTGAAAATTAGCTTTAATTATTTTCATAAATACATCAAATACAAATCAAATAATTCCATGTAAAGAAATTGGATTTGATCTTTGAAGCTTCTTTGTGTGTGTGACATGAACATATCTTTCGTTAGGCTCTCTTCTCATTATTTTGTAAACATGGCATTCATTTTGTAAATTAGAAAAATATCATACAATACATTCCTGAATAATTTATTTTATAAGATATGATTTTCTCGAAGTGAATTTTATTCAGTTATTCAAGTAGTGTAATATTTTGACATTTTTTATTACTATATGCTGCCATTTATAATGTGAATTATTCAATAAATGGATTAAATTTTAATTGGTAGATGACAGTAAATCATGGATGATAAATATATAGACTCAATTCACTTCACTTCACATCACTTATAACTGGGAATATTCAGGAACTTAATACAGATTTATTTTAGTGAATATAATTATGTCTTCCATTATGACTGTATTCCTTAAGTATTTCAAATGATATTCCATACCAACATTCTTATAGTATTTTTCGTTATTTGACTCATGAGATATGTCTGAGTACATAGATTCAACGATCTTCTACAATCATATAAAGAGAAATTTAGTTGGGTTGGCCGCTCACAAATAGATCTTGTCGTATAGAACCACTGAAAACTTTGAAATTACACCTTCGTACAGTCAACGTTCCACATATATTTATAGTTTAGCGTCGAGTAGATTGAACAAAAATATATTAAATAAATTTCTGTACAGATTGGCGACATTTAATTATACATGGAAAAACCATAATATTCGGGTTTTCTAAGGTGTATTTTCCAGAGTAATACAAGGGGTTTGACAATTGACTCAAAGGCATGTGGGAGTTTTTAATTCTTCTACTGTATAAGTCTTAACAAATCTATTTCCGTTGTTTGATTCAAATAAATATCATATTTGTGTTGAAACAAACTTTCATCGAATATAGGTTGCAGATTGATTCTCAATGCAATTTTGTCACCGCAATATAATGTTTGCATCAATCGTATACACCTGTGTTTCGGGATGAATTTCATTTAGTCGGGTGAAGCCAATAAGAGTGATCAAATAAATTTGGTTCTTCCAACAAATCTCTTTTTTTTTCGTGTACCCACGAGTGGGAGGAAAGGGGTTGGTCCCGCTCTGAAATGCCCTCTACCCAGTGCTGGGGCTGATTGCTGTAAGATTTTGTCCTGTTTTGCGGAGACTTTGGTGTAGAACCTTTTCTTTTGAGACCCCGGGGCCACATATACGTCGCCACAGTTCACGGCTTGGATTCATGTATGTTTGTCAGAGCCTCGTTAGTCGAGTCGTGGCCTACCACATGCAACCCGAATGTCAATAAACCGTCCCATACGCTGGGCGACCGTGGTACGTTCACCCAAAAGCAGGTTGGTCTTCGAGGGGCAATTATTTTGCTTACTGTGGAAGGCATCGAAATTAACCATTATTACAGTCAGTAACTATCAGCTTGCCAAAAGACCAGTTTGTGGAGTGATTTGATGGATGGCGTTAGATATTCTTCTCTCAATGATTCTAAGATTATTCAAATTTACAGCATATCCTCCGAACAAAAATCATCTTACTCCTTCATTCAAACGTATACCCCAAAACATTTTGGAAAAGGAATTTCTAAAGGAGTGGATGCATTGAAATATGAATTGGTATTGATTTTGATGATGCAGAAATTATCATCCAAACCAACTAATTGCGGAGAAAGTTGATGAAATGCCGATCAGTTACAACTGTATGACTGCAAGGCCTAACCTTAGTACATGTTTCTATTTTAACTTAATGAACACTAGTAAAAAAAAGACCAATTGAAAATCTCGAGGCAACGCTTGAATTCATGTACATAAACTCTAAACACACCGGAACCTATATTTTCATTGTTTGTATTGAATGAAGAACACATATCATTTAAAGGCCCAGGTAGAGAATTTCTGAAAATTATATCATTCGAACGTGTACTGTGTAGTGTAGATATTCACAATATATGTGAGAGTTGACTAATTTTAAATATAAATATTAAGTTATGGACTCTTCTATGTTTGAGGAGCGATAAAGGACTGTAGGGTACAAACCCGGGGTTGGTTTCATATTTCTTATAAAAAAGAAATTTGGTAAAATTATTTTGGATTGTTTCTATTATTCGAATTTGACGATGCATACTCCAATTGTGTTCGGACGAGGACAACGTAAACGATTTGATAGACTTCATGTTAGTGAATCCATACGTAGATTTTTTCACAAAACCCATGAACTTACGAGCTTCTCTTGTAGTTTTTGGTAGGTGCTTGTCGAAATTAAGATTGGTTTGAAAAATCACCCTCAGGTCGTTCACCTCCTGAACTCTTCCTATGATTTAACCCCCTATTATGTAAAAAAAAATTGAGGGAGTTTACTTTCGGAAAATGTCAGTACATTGCATCTATTACTGTTAGAGAGTCATTTATTTTTTATCGACCAATCATGGATAATATCATTATCATTTTGCAGTAGTATAGTCATTCACATCTACAATCTTTTTGAATACTTTGTATTCATCTGCGTATAATTATGATTCAGATGTCACCATCAAGGAGAGATCATTGATAAAGATCAGGAAAAGGAAAGATCCATGGTTTGACCCCTGTGGCACTCCAGAACCTTCCAAGAACTGTTTTGACGTATATCAATGAAACACAACAAACTGAACCCTATTTCGAAGATACGAAATGAATAATTTCAACAAGAGATTGCTCAATCAATATAATATTGATTTGGCTAGGAGTGTATCATGATTGACCTTGTCAAAGGCCTTGGCGAAGTCTGGATACAAGCAGTTCTTCCCTCCCCTCCCAGCTGTTGGTTTGATCATGTTGGTGAATGATAAAAATTAGTCTCCACGGACTTTTTCCAACAAAAGCCATATTTTTTGTCGGATAAAAGTTCAGTAACTGAGTTTCAAACAAATTGTGAATTCCAGTAATTTGGAATAGCTATTGGTTTGAAATGTTGGGTACAATTGTAAGGGTATGTTGCCCCTTCGACCTAATCTTGGCGCGTTTTTATCAAATTCGGAATTGCCTCGGGCGCCAACTTCTGTTATAGTGGGCTCCGGGTAGTCTCATTGAAGAAAGGAAATGCTTCAGGGGTCAGTATAGAATTGGCATTGGCATTGAAATAACACAACGGGGCCAGAAGGGCAGACTTCAATTGCCCTTGACTGGGTGCGGACTGCACAATAACTCATTCTACTCAAAGTTCTAAACTAAGTAAATAAAATACTCTTTTCCCAGTCAATCATAACAACTTTATTTTATGCTCTCAATTGGGGCCCCAAAATCACATAAGCAAGGCAAAAATACTGTAGAAGTGGAAAGGGGTGGTAATCTTTATGATTCGAGGTGGCCCAACCTGATTGAAAGCTCATGCTGGGGGAAGATTAAGAGAGTAGTACGAAAGCTCAAGAGGATGAGATGCAAAAATGGCATTGTCAATATTAATTAGCAAAGCGGGTTTCAAAATACAAGTAAACGATTGGCCATGTATGTGAGAGGGGTGAGCAGTTTGGAATCGGGCATGTGAAGGTACCTCAATTGATTTTCTTTCGACGTTACCTGAGTCCGGTTATTCTGACTTCACATGTTATCCCTCACTTATGTTCTTACGCTGCGCGACTGTTAGTGAGGTGAGATAATAGGTACCTTGCCACCCAACTGACAACTTGCTCCTCCTTCGCCTATCTCGATTTTTCGGTGCCTAACCTGTGCAACTGTTAGTGTGGTGAGGTACTAGATTCCTAGCGACCCAACCAGCTTTCTCCTCCTTTCTCCCCTATCGCGATGTTACGGTTTCTAACCTACGCGACGGTTAGTGTTGTGAGGTACTAGGTGCCTTGCGACCTAAATGACATTTTCCTTCCTTCCAGGTACTACTCACTCAAGTGACGCTATTTTCTACTCCTACACATCGCAATTCTTGGTGTGGTGAGGTACTTGGTACCTTGAGAACCAACTGACAGCTTCCTCCCTTCTCGGTTAACTACCCACTCAGGTGACGTTATTAACTGTTTGAATCTATCTTTGCAAAAGTATACATACGAACCCATTTGAATTGCTCACCTACAAAAATTTTATGCTCACTGGTTTGAGTAACTCAAACACGCGTCCACTACTTGTTGTTTCTCGCGTGGTGACTGCTATCTCTTCCGGAACGGTACTAATTTTCAATTGTGCTCTGAATTGCACCTAGGCAGATTTCCCCCTCTAATAGTTATTTTAGGTACCTGCGCGGTCCGATCGCGAGCGACTTCAATTTTTTAAAATACCTCCCACCGTATATTTACCGAACTCCCTTCGTGTATTTTCGACGCCTCTCGTGTAGTCATGGCTCATGCTGCTACTTTCTGCGTGGTGGGCTGCTTCGCTGCTCAGGTACAACTCACTCCTTTCCATCGACTTCGGTAGAATGTTCCCAATGATCGACTCCTCTCCACAGGGCCAGCACAGCTCATGCGCTACCTTCCAATCACGTT
This sequence comes from Gonioctena quinquepunctata, assembly GCA_018342105.1. NCBI lineage: Eukaryota > Metazoa > Arthropoda > Insecta > Coleoptera > Chrysomelidae > Gonioctena > Gonioctena quinquepunctata. The sequence continues at coordinate 114,103 of JAFIRS010001566.1, forward strand.
AGTGGCTTCTCGGGAATCACGTTAGTGGCTCCTCGGGAATCGCTTGGTGCTCTGGATGCTAGCGGACGAACGACTTAATTCGATCACGGCGAAGGCTAGCCTATTCGGCAGTTAAAGTGAACGGTGGGTCGACCGGCGTACTTATTTATGCATTTAGCGTCGCGGTTTCAATAATGTTATGCAATGGTTCGTAAGAAAAACATACTACTGTCTGGTTAGTTTCAATTCGTAGACTTACTTCGACCTTGAAGGGTTTTTTATGACCTTTACTAACGGAGATACGACTTCAATTCATTTTAAATCAACATGGAGCTTGTTGGGTTGTCTTAAACAAATGGAAAACTGGTAAGTTCGTACACAGTTTCTGTCTCCTTTTTTATGAAGAGACGTAAGCCTAGATTCTTAAAATTTCTCTGGAAACACTCCTTAACTGATTTATAAAAGATCACCATCAGGGGACACATGAGGCAGGCTTTGTAAATGTAACAAGAAACATTACCTGGCCCAGCCGACAACTTTGGTTTCAACTTCCTGAAAGCATTTTTCGAATCACCATGAGATATGTTTTGCTGAGAGCTGAAAATAGTGAAGTTTCTATATGCTTTGGTTCGTTGAGGGAGTCATGATCATACACGGTATTGAAGCAATCTGCGAATACTTCACTAATTATTTGATTGTTGGTGATTTCCATGGTATTTATAATGAAGTGTGACTGGGATTTCTTCATAGTTTTTTCCCATTCACATAATTCCAGAACAAATTAGTCATGTTTGAGGTTAACTTGGATATTGTTAATGTATTCTGAATGAGCCTTTTTTATTGAATTTTTCAGTTCTGATCGAAGACGTTTATAATTATTCATATAATATTTCCTTTTTCTTTCTAAAATATTCTTTAAGCTTGATGCTAGATTAGGATATGGTGCATCCTGTAGATTATATTCCATTTGCAGACCTTAAATGAAATGTTATATCGTGGTAGAACTACTATTGAACTTTTCCTGTTATTCTGTTGTGATCGATGATTTCATCACTGTCATGACTAATTCATTTCAGGATTCCCTTGATACAGTGGTTAGTAGGGAAAGACATTCTTGGGAAGACCCAAGCAACGACGAACAAGAAGAATTAGATGATCTACCCCGTCCAATCCACGCATGGTCACCACCCCCATCACATAATGTAGTTCTAGACATCGACTCGACCACTGGTAAGTGAAAACGAAATATGATTGGAATTTGTAATGAATTGATATACTGATAAGAGCGAGATAAAAAGTGAGGTTCCCCAAAATGCAGTTATTCAATAAGCAATTCATCCAGGAAATGATTTTTCTTCATCGATATTTCTACGCATCTCTTATTTATTCTCACATATTCTTACAATTCCATAATGCAAACTATCATAGCTATTCATGGAGGTGTCCTAGAAAAATATAGTGCGTGGAACAGGAATAGGCATTTTTTCAAAACAACTGGTCCGAAAGTGGGAATATCTAACCACTCGTATGAAAGTTTGGTATATTTTCGAAAATGTTCCCCAGCTCAAAAAAAGTATCAAACGGGAAAAAATGGTACTAATGAACATATTCAGAAGTATTCTGCAAAAAATTTACCTAATTCTACTCCAAAAACAGCTGGATGGAACGAGTGAGATCTGATATTTCCACCATTAATCAGTACCCCGAATGAATCGAAAACAAATATGTAATTTCGTTTCCAATCAACTTCAGAAGTGTCCTCACACCTAAAAAAATATAGTGAGTGGAATAGGAATAGGCATTTTTTCAAAACAACTGGTCCAAAAGTGGGAATATCTAACCACTCGTATGAAAGTTTGATATATTTTCGAAAATGTTCCACAGCTCAAAAAGAAGTATCGACCAGGAAAAAATGGTACTAATAAACATATTCGGAAGTTTTCTGCAAAAAATGTACCTAATTCTACTCCAAAAACAGCTGGATGGAACGAGTGAGATCTGATATTTCCACCATTAACCAGTACCCCGAATGAATCAAGAACAAATATGTAATTTCGTTTCCAATCAACTTCAATGTATCTAAAACCAACCATCCAAGAAGAGGTAGAAAAAATAATTAATTTATTGGATACAAAAAAAGCTCCAGGATTAGATAAAATGTGTACTAAAATAGTCAAATCAATGAAATCAGAACTGGCACCTTTGATGAGTTAATTAATAAATTTATAATTTTCGACAGGCTTAGTACCTGATAAAACAAAAATTGACAAAGCGAAACCCATTTTCAAATATATAGTTTCAGCGATCCTGTTTTGAAGAATGAAGATATTCGGAACTGTTAGTTTTGTAAAGTATTATTTGCGATAAAATGTAAGACTGATTACGGTCTCTTCACAATAAAAGTGCAATTTCCATCAAAGTGTTATGATTTACACCAATTTCATACACTTTCCACTCTGTATTAAAGTGCCCCAAGTAATGTAATCAAGTTCCCGGGTGGTGGGGCAGAATGATTCAAAATAAATTTTTCACAAAACACGTGATTTTTCTTTTTTTTCACAACTCAAACAGGTTTTTTCCTTGGAATTATAATATTCATGTATTTAGCTATACGCTGAATTGAAAATTAATTAGAACTATTGTTTTATAACATGATATTTGATTTTGAGTTTTTCTACGTTGATCTGTCCCACCTTTTCGTACAGTATCACCAAATTAGACGATTTCAATAAAAGTCACCTGCAGCTTGTGTCAAATGTTTTTTCTTCGTAGGTAATCCATCATTATACTACCCTCTTATAATAAACAAGTTTTTTTTTCGTTGGCATTATTTTTTATGTCAGCAATTTTTTCAGATACGGATTCAGATGTTGGGGAATCCTCTGAAGCGGAACAAACCGACCTTGTACCAACTGCATACGAGAATTCGAGCAGCAACTGGGAAATTGAACTTTTAGCCGCACAAATACGAAAAAGGCGTTCTGCAAGCTTGGATCACAGTGCGGGGAAACCTCTCAAAAAAAGATTCATCAAAGGATCTTCTGTGGACCATGAATGATATAGAGCGTTTTGTAATGTCGTGATAGATGCACGATGGACATGTGTTTCGGGATCGTATGGTTTATATGGGGAAAATTGTGTTACCTGCACTGCAGCCAGTATCCGAACGATACAGTTGCAGAAAAATGGGTTATTAGGGGAAGATTGATATTATTTTCGATTTGATGTTCATCTGAGTTCATTTTCCAAATTATAATATGATTATTCACAAAAAAGAAAACAATAATAAACAATCATGCATCACTTGGAATTCTGGAACGAGTCATCATGGTCATGGTGATAATGGTCATAAATATATTGTTATATTCATCAACTATTGATTACCGAAATCAGAAAAATATTCTTGTTTGAATCCTTATCAACATACATACTATATCCAATTTGAGATTATCCGTTGGATCAAAATTATTTACATATTATAGTGCAAATAATATATGCTTCACAGATGATTCAACTTAGGGTAAAAGTACCAGTAATCGTCTACTCAAAAATGACTGAACTTTTGTATTTCTGTAACACATATACTTCGTTTCTCAAAAAATTGATATTAATGTCCCCTTTTATTGAAGTGTCTTTTTGATGATCAAAATAAAAGTAGTGTTATAACACGACAGTTAACTGAGATAATAAATAAATTAATGCCATTTGTACCACTACCCGTCACCAAAATTGTACCTACACCAGTATTCATCCATTATCTTCGAGGTCAGTGTGTTACATGGTGAATTAATGAAAACATATTCAACACATTTGATTTTATTTTATTCACAAAATAAGCAATACAATTTTTCAGCGCCATTTGATACATTTACACATATTTCATGTACCCAGCATATACAGGCTAAGTATTGTATCATATCTTTTTCAAACTCATCTTCACAAAATTTGCAGTACCATCTCTCTGAAGAATCAACTGAAGCATTTCTTTTCCTCTCGCCTTGTTTCTTACTTCCCTTATCGCCTAACTCATTCATACCCCCGTTTTTGTAATTTCTTCTCTCTTCCTTTTATTTTGTTCAGTTTTCTAAATCGATAGTTGGTCCTATTTTGAGAAGTACTGTTGCCATTGTTGGATTGTTGCTACAGCAAGTACCTTTCCTTAAGATTTCTGTTTTCGTGCCTCAGACTCCCTATTAGGAGAAGAAGACCAAAATATTTTTTAAGGGTATCGGGAAGTCCTTCATTAGGATTGAGGTTCCATCAATAAAGCCTCGGTGGTGCTAATATTTTTTAAATTCTTTTTCTACAATCATCAGTGCATTCTGTTGTGGATAAGTCATAATTTCCTGTATTCATTACTTCTCCAATATCATTCATTCATCGTCTCTGGTGGAAGTTCATCTCTTCATCATTCTTTTATTTTCTAGATATACTGACAAGTTCATCTGTGTTTGTCACCTCATATACATCACTACTGTCTGAAACATTATAAAGCATATTATTATTATCTAAGAATTCTGAATTTGTGTTCAGTTCATCTTTTGAACAAAAAAAAATAAATAATTATGGAAAAGCCATTCTTGTTATGATCACCGCTATCAGGAAAAATCAAAACATTATTCTCGTTTAAGTCTTTGGACATTATTTATTACAAAGTTGATATTCAATTTGCTCGTTCATTTTCTGAGACTCTTTCATTGCCTTGTCATCTACGGTTTTGTTTCTCAACTTTGGCCAGGAATTGAATGATTCATTTGCTTTAACACCAATCCACGACTCATCAGAAAACTAGAAATAGAGCAATTTTTTCTGATGAAATTTCAATTGCCTGAGAATCTTTGAATCATAAAGACGTGTCGCATTTTTTGGTCTGGTTGCAACTGCGCATAATTCAATGCATCAGGATCAAATGAACAATGTCCCAACGACCAAATACATTTTTGAGAATGTCAGGTGTGTGCTTTTCAAGCCATCATTAGAAATTGGACAGAAATTATCTCGTTAGAGAGCAATCCAGTATTGCTCATTCGGAATGCGTAAAACGCCTTTCTTTAAGAAACTTCGAAGATGCTTCCAATAGATGGAAAACTGCAGCATCCATGGGTTGCAAAATCCGGTTAGCTTTCGGATAAAGTGCAACAAGTTCTTGATAAATTTATATTTTTTTTTCAGAACATGCTCAATGCCATGGTCAAGAATGAGCTATGACCATCGCAAAATACGAATACTGGGAACTCAGTTTCATATTTCACAAGCCATGGATTGGCAAAATATTCGAAAATAGTTTTTCCAGTTATCCAGCCATCATCTGACCTACCAATGACCAACATTTAGAGCCTGCGCGCACTGGTAATTTTTGTCAGGGTGACAATGAATTCATTGTCACTGTCACGTCACCGAAGATTTCTTGACTGCGCGGATTTACAGTGACAGGCACGCAATTTATTCATTCATGAAGATGGAACTCGAGGGTTTATGGACCGTCGCACAGTGATCTTGCTTGGCCAAGGATACGCCGCATTGAAAGTTAGTACTTGAGTTTATTCTTCTGATATTTGCAGAGGGTTGGATTTGCATAACATTGGAGCGTATGCACCATACGTCCGAAGAAAAAATAAGAAACAATTAATTGGCCATAACTAAAGCAAAAATTGTTTTTGGAAGGAACCAAAAACATCTGCGAGTAGGGTGAGGGCTGTGCTTTTACTTAGTACAGCAAAATATTTTGAGGGCATTTTCATCTTATTATAAGACAAGTTCTAGAAAAAATATGCAAGTTTCATAGGCTAGAGTTTTCAAGGACCACCTTGGTCCGACAAGCTGGTGTATAGATATGATATCTCAAGTAGTAGTAGGTACTCTTCTAGAGCTCACTTCGGAGGGGGGAGAGGGGAAAGCATCGTTGAAATCGGGAAAGTCAACTGGGCGAATATTTTTTTTTTCGCAATCGACCCTCAAATGTACCCTTTTCTTTTTTGAAAAGTCCTCTGGTGCAATCGAGGGAGTGAGGTGACATTTTGTTACCAATGCGCGGACGGCAATTTAAACCTACTAGTGTGTCGCTGGTCTACTAGTGTGTCGCTGGTCTTCGTGGACAATAAGTTACCCAGCTGTTACATATTCGAGTGTACTTTGAAACATTTTGAGGCCAAATTGACTGACAATTCATTTTCTACAGCCAAAAGGACTCTCCGCATATCTTCAGAATATATGAATCGTCTTGAATCCATTGTTATCTATACATTTCTGAGAAATACAAGCTCCATAACTTTTTTTGACTAAGATGTCGACTTGATTCTAAAAATATTTCTATTCATATACAGAATGTCCCAAAATAAGATACACAACTAGGTTCTGTTTTTTTGAATGGCAACCCCTCATTTTCGTTAAATTTTTGGATTCGTCAGTAAATTGTCGATATAACGCACTTGCGTTTCTTAGACTTATCTGTAATAGTTTTCGGCTTATGTCAAAATATCGTCGTGCCTGGACCCACAAAAAAATTCATTTGTTACATCTGCCCTGTGTAGTTCTAATATGTTGATGTTGATTGTTCAGTTCGGCCTGCGCGCGAAGACAGGTCTTTTAGATCTTACTATGTCTTCTCTGAGGTAACAGAAATGAAAGGCAACTAAAAAAAATATATATAATGAAAAGAAGAAAATTAAACATAACGAAACAAATTCTTGATTAGAGAAAAACAGCAAATGTATCAAAATATTATAGCAAAAATACATATTGAAAAAAACATAACCATGATCGAAATACCAATTCCTGGAGCTCAGCATAGTACAAAATATTTATCTCGAAAACAAGTTTATAACCATTTAACAAAATGGAGTGGAAAGAGACAAGTACCCTGTAACGATTATTCTCATTTGCCAAAAGCGTACTTAGGTAAAAATTGAAATTGAAAAGAAATCCTCCCCAGAGATTATAAGTGATTGGTTACATTAACAGACAGCTTCAAATCGCTAACCCTGTGTGCTGAGCTGCTATTGCCTAACCAGTGGCAGATAATCCAGAAAATCAACCAAATCCACGAATCCATGAATTGTTTTCCAATGCACGATCACCGTCACTATTTTCCGTTCCGTAGCGGGTTCTACGCCAAACACACGCGTGACCTAATTAACTCCGAAACGATACTCAACCATTAATCCAGGGCGTCGCGACGCAACCTCACCTTAAACTCTCGACGCGTTTTTGCCGTCTCTGTATTGCCCACTTAACCGTCCGATCTCGCGAACCCTGACAGACTCTCCTGCCCGCCTCCAAAAATAATATTAACTCCCTCTGTTTTCCCAAAACTTTCAATTAGGCCCACCTTTTAGTCCCAATTTTTTTTTAAAGCAATGGCGTTCGTATTTTTGTCTTCTTATCCCTTCAACGACAATCTCGATAAAACCCTCGCAAAAATTGATCATCTTAAAGTTTCCGTCTTGGCGTTACTCAGTCGGACGAGAAAAATGATATTTTTCTGTCTTGTATCCAAGTATCGTTTATGAATAACCCATTGATCACCTTATCGAGTTTCAGTCTAAACAATTCTTTAACGATTCTGTATCGCAGGTGTCTTGGCAAAAGTATATTATATCATTGACCTAAATAATTATTGGAATATTCTTCCAATCGTATGCTTGAGAATATTTTCCAAACGAAATATTTAATGGATTGAGTTCGTTTGTACAGGGTACTCCACTTTACTTCAGAACCATTCACGATAACTCAACTCCTTTCCAGTCGATTCATTAGGCTTTCCTCAGGTATGCTTTGAGATGCGAGCGAACTGGTCGATGTTCGATTTTTTGAAAGCGACAAATTACGAATGGCTATAACGCGACTTTCTTCAGTGCAACACCCTATATTTCATTGCATCATTTCATGACATTTCTCAAGATCTGTTTATCGATATAGAGTTTGTGGGGTTTATTTTGTTAAATTTGCCAGATTTGTTGCAAAATAAGAAATGTTAATGATTATTTCGAAAAAAAAAAAAAAATTGGGTAGACCGCTGGCGTGAAATTTGACACATCAAAAAAATTCTGAAAAAACTACGTTTTGATAAAATGAACTTGTAATAGAAACAGGAGTATAATAATAATAGTTTGAAAAACTAAAAAACACGCTTTAATAGAAAACAAAACTAAAAAGTTGAAAATAAATAATAGTTTGAAAACTAAAGAACGCGCTTTAATAGAAAACTAAACTAAAAAGTAGAAAATAATTTTAAATAAGTTTGAAATAAGAATACAGTGATTAACTACAACTACAGAAAGCGTGGGGTGCTTGATGTCCATTGTTGTTAATATTTCATGGACAGATATTGGTAAAAGTAGAATCAATATGAAAATATCTTAAAAAGCACCCCACGCTTTTTTACGATGAAATAAATTTGTTGTTAATCACCGTATTCTTATTTCAAACTCATTTAAAATTATTTTCTACCAATTAGTTTAGTTTTCTATTGAAGCGTGTTCTTTAGTTTTTAAACTATTATTTGTTTTCAACTTTTTAGTTTTGTTTTCTATTAAAGCGGGTTTTTTAGTTTTTCAAACTATTATTATTATTATTCAATTTCTTCAACTAGTATTTCCCAATTTTGAAAAGAATCGGACCATAATCACAAAACTCGTCCGTCATTTTGACAAAATAATCATAATCTCCGACCCCAAAAACCCCCACATACCAATTTTGAATAGAATCGGACCATAATCACAAAACTCGTCCGCCATTTTGGAGCCGCCATTTTTATTTTCTCAAACAAATTTTTCTCAATGCATTGTCACCGGAATTATGTACACCTGCCAAATTTCAAATCATTCGTACTTCTGGAAGTGGGTCAAAATCGCGCCCAAAGGAGTCGGTTACAAACAAACAAACAAACATACAAGTGAAGCTAATATAAAGCGTGTAAAAAAGTAATCCCACTAATATTTACAAGAACAAGGAAGGATGATTAACAAGAAACAATGTTAAAATGAAGAGAAAGGGCTACTTATGAATACTCGAATAGGTCACCAAAATATTCCACATAAGCTGCTAGCCTTCTAGTAAATGAGCCCCGAACTCTAGCAAGTATTAATCCATCCGATGAACGAAAGGCTTCCCTTACCCTGTTTTCCATATCATTGGGCGATCTTTGAAAACTCTTTCATTCACGTTCCTTCGAAAAAATAAATCTGAGGTCTGGGAATCGCGCGGTCCAAGGAATAGTACCTCCTGGATAGGACTGATCTAAAAATTCTCGTACTATCGTATGGTTATGCACTGCAGCACCATCGTGTTGCAATCACACGGTCCCTCTGAAGTTCAACATTCCAACATTCGCTGAGAAAATGTCAAACTAAGGTCCAATAATGTGATTTCCAATAATTCTTTCCCAAACATTAAGCGACCATCGCGAGTAAAATTCACTGACAACAATTATACGTGTAAGATTATTGAAAGTACACGGATGTTTCAAATTTCACGACAGCGGCCTACTCAATTCCTTTTTTTTACATACTTTTTTTATTTTGCAACAAATCCCGCAAACTTCAAGAAGCAGCCCTTGAAAAATGCCATGCTATGATGGAATCAAATGAAGGGTGTTGCATTTGAAAAAGTCAAATTATTGCCATTTGTAATTTGATATTTAAAAAAAATCGTAGTAGGCGATGGAATATCGACTCCGAGTACGCATTCATCGCAAAATATGCGCTAAAGCCTAAGGAATCGAAAGTTGGTTGAGTTATCTTGAATGGTTCTGGAGTAATGAATTTTTTTTGTCCGACGTTATTTTGACATATGAATTGACATAAATCAAAAACTGTTGCAGATAAGTCTAAGAAACTCGGGTGCGAATCCACAATATAGCACTCTGTTGTGTATCTTATTTTGAGACATGCTCTATATAAATAGAAATATTTTTTGAATGCGTCTCATTTTAGACCTACCGTTTGAAAAAAAATCTCAAGACGTCAGCTTGTATAGAAAAAAAGTAGTGGAGCCATAGACAAATTAAGAATAAAGAGACTGTTTGAAACATTGGCGATCTTGACCACCAAGATTTTGGTACGGCCAGTCGCGCATGGAGGCAATAATTTTCCAATTTCGACATTTGTCAGAAAATGTAAGTTTATTGTTCACACATTAATTCCAGAATAATTCTTCTACTGTTATTGCCATCGAAAAATTAATGACAGAAATTATGAAATTATACTATGGACTTGAATTAGGAACCCAACATCGAAAAGAGAATGTTTTTGTTATTCGAGTCGACGCAGAAATTCCTGGAAATATTATTTTAGAAGCTGATACTTATTTCCATCCATCAGTTGCAGAAATGTTTTCACAAACGGATACTTATTTCCGTCCATCAGTTTCCATTTCCTATCACCATTTGAGGATTTGCTATACCTACTCGTTCTCCTTTGTGCTAATAAATGAACAAAATTATTGAAGGTTTGTTATAAATGTAATTTGTTTTTATTTTGGTTGATTTGATGATAAGACTGAAGAATATTTTTAATTTTGTTGTTTTCCAGAGTTTTATTATTATTTTGTCTGTAACTTGTGCCTTGTCCTAGATACAATAAAATGCGTTTTTATAGTGTTCAACTTATTATCCTTTTTTATAAGAACTTTAATATCATGAAACAAAGATTTATTTTGAAACTTTATTTTAACCACGAACGAACTTACAGATTCTACGAATCGCTTACTGTATATATTTTATTAGTGATCGATTTGCCATTCCTGTATTTCATATGATACAACCATTCATATGAAATACAGGAATGGCAAATCGATCACTTATAAAATATATACCATATCAATCATATAAAAGTAACACATTTAAAAAACTCGCCTCATCCCAATCGGTAACTGAAGATAAATCTGTTTTACCAACTATACCAACTTAGTTCGGCCAGTTGTGAGATATGTCGCCACTGTCTAAACGTGGTGCCAACTTTTACTGCAGGTTTGACAACTCTCTTTATTTTTAGTTTCTCTATGTTGCAACCTCTCCTGGGTCATTCTGTATAATGTATTTTCAGCGTTTAACTCTCAATTCTCGTGAGAAATTGCCTTTTTGATAACCCAATATCACAATCAACAACTCAAATTCTATGAATGTATGGTGCAAGTTCAAAAATATCACCCACCTCAAAACATTCACAGAGAAATGTTTTACTCTCACTGTAACCACTGTTTCACAGCTCTATAATAAACTATGTTGCTGACTAATACAGTTGAAATGAAATGTTCTGAAACAGTAAGCAGTGAATTATTCCTAAGTAATGATTGCTACGCTAGATGACCTCACATGCTTCGACCTTCCTATAATTACCGTCAACTGACGATTACTGGTACTTTAACCTTACTACTCCAAATTTTATGCAAACACTAATTTAAAAAATATTTATTTCATTGAAAACTTTACTATTTGTAATCCCATTTCTTATAGTTCCTTTTTCTCAATGACAAAAGATTTTGTATATGTCTATCAAAAATATCCAATATCTTGGAATGATGATTTTGAATGAATTCATGAATCAATTTCGGAAAACACAATCACTAAGATAAACAAGATGTGTGTTAGGGGTTGAACTGATATTCTAATATAACCAAAGAATTCCAAATATTTCCCAGCCGTCTGAATGAAAAATATTTCTTTCGTATTGCACATCACATTATCATAATGAATGATTGGCCTGACTGTGTCGATCTGTAAATATCAACATATTTGTTTAAATGTCTCATTTTTCAATTGCAAAATTACTTTCAAGTCACAATTTTTTCAGTATGGCAGATTCATTGGATCAATGAAATGTGTACAAAACAAATATTAATGTACTCCCTATGTTTACATTGCGTAATATTCCTTCTTAATTTTAAAAACTTCAAGCGGTCTTTTTTTGCTTCATCTTGTAATGAAACAAAATAATGCTATCGTTCATTTGAGAAAAACAATGCGATTTAATTTTTTCGTGAGTTTAGATTTTCCAATCATACCAATCCCATAGTACGAAAGGAGTAATGGAAAAGTAATCGTGTCCAATAAATGAAACACTTCCTCATAGAAAGACGTGTAAAATAAATTTTTTTGGTGTTTTTTATCGGATTCACCCTTCTCCTTCGACATGAAATTTGCTCGATGATATATAGCAGAAGAAGAACATCCTGATATCCGGCATAACTGGTTTCACCAAAAAAATATATTCACCTTTGTTTACTACACATGTTTTTTGGTAATTTTGTTTTGATATGAGAGGATTTGATAACGTGCTCAAACCATGAGTAATATTTATAATCACATAAGCAGGCAACCATGATTCTTCCTTCTAGTTTATTCGGAACAAACTTCTTCCACATTATAGAACAAAATTAGAATTCCCCTGGAAGTGAAAAAGGTAAGTTATCTGCTCCAATAAGAGAAGATTACACAATTTTCACGAATCGTTACTGCGGTTTTGGTATTCTTTCTTCGAAAATAAACAAAGAAAATTTAAAATTTGTCAGTAATGTAACGTTTCAACACGATATGCCTGAAATAATATTGGGAATCAAAATATATTTCCTTTGATGACGTTTCCGACAAGATGAATGCTATTCACTATTATGATTTCAAAATGAGAGATAGCCCCTATGGTTGTAGTTTTCGAACCATACATATGTACATGCTTTCGTCACCTAAAGAGAGAGACAGCAACGATCATTGACTAATGAAAATGAGTCTTACTTGCTTCAAGGAAAAAACGAACATCAACTAGGTTCTTCTATTGTTTGAATTGAGTAATAGTTACCTGATTCATCTTTGATTTTACGTCATTTTCACCCCTGTCATCTATTGCTAACAGTTCATTGAATTGGTTGACGATTCATCAAAATTTTTTGGAGAAACCAGGAATATATGGAATTACAAACGTAGGACCTGAAGACTGTTGTTGAGAGCGTTCTTGTATTTTATTTTCAATTCGTTGGATGGTCCTATTGAAAAACAATTTCATTTTCAATCTGGCTGTCATGAAGAGTTTTGATAATACCAGATGAGTATCAACATCTGATTATATGGATTCAAATCAAGGTAGGTATCTATAAAATATGTGTTGCTTTCTTGAAAAATATGTTTTAGAAATCATTTGAATACTTTCTGATTGATCTGGGAAATGAATTTGGTTGTTTTCTTCTATTTTTTGGTGAATTTATACTAATATACTCAAAAAAAAGTATATAATTCTTCTTTGTGGCCAAAGTATGAAAATGTCATCGACGTATTTTCAACAATTTTTGTTCATCTATAAAATACAATTCAATCAATATTCCAATATCTGTATGAAGATCAATACTGGAATAGAATAACCTGTGCGTGATTATAACTGAATGCATTAAAATGAAGATTATTTATAGAAACATCAATATAAATGGCATTCCAGCCAGGAGATGAAGAAAGGTATAATTTTTTTACAAAAAAAATCGAATATTTTGTCAACTCTCAAAGTATGAACAAGTAACAGTGTTTTGATTATCTCGTTAAAATACTTAATTTTTAATCCAACATTTATGGCACGCTGTTGCATCATTATATGGCATAATGTTTCTCTATAAAAACATTAACTTGTATTAAATCTCTAAATTGATCACCACAAATTGAACATACTGTGAATATGTGTACTCTTTTTAGGATTTTTACGAGAAACTGTCAAAAAGGGACAAATATAATCCGGATCAAATTCTATCCGAAATTTCCAGATGAATTTTGATTTGAGAAAGGTAGCAGAAGTGATTCTCAATAAACTAGGAAGAATATGGAAAAACATTGAATGTCATGTCGAATTCCATTAGTTGACATAACATGTTCAAATGTTGTTTTTTTTTAAATATGAACAGAATGTTCATAAAATCAGATTTTTTCCATTTTCGGAAAAATTATTCTTTTAATTTTTTTTAACATGTGCCAATTATTTCAAAAGTGAGTTGAAACATCAACATCGAAATTGGTTGATGAAAGTTTTTCAATGTTGCAATTTTTGATATTGTTGGATGTGTAAATTGAGCAGTATTTAACAACAATAAATTATAATTATAGACAAATGACCATTTTAGAAAATGTAAAGTAATAAACATAATGTAGATACGTACCATTTAAGATATTATCATTGTAAATTATATATATTAAACCATTGAAAATAATATGAATCTCTAATCAATGTTTCAATAAACCATGCCCCTTTGGAATTATTTTCCCCATGAACTGAGGAATGTATAATTGTTTCTCACAGAAATATTGAATAATCACAGAAATCTTGATATTTAATTGACAGGGTGGTCCAACTATCTTCAATGTCGAATAATCCACTGTCAAAGGTAAAAGTGTAATAACTGTGCTTGGCGAATAATTTAAAATACATTGAAGAAATTATCATCTGAAAAAGTATTGTATTCGAAAGAATATATTTCCAACCCTCTAGAACCTATCTCATTGGAGATCCAGCAAATCAATCATAAACGGTGATAAGACTGTTACAAATATAGGTTTCGTGGCTATTAAAATACTGAATTAAGTGAACTCCGTTCGTTTATACTTCACAACACACACACACACACACACACACTGACATAACTCGATCGAAATTAAATCTCACAATATACCACGCCCTCCACTGTACTCTGATCTTCCGTTCAACACGCGTTTCACAATAAAAACTTCATTTCTGTTAGTGATGGCGCTGCCTCTTTTAGTAAGGTACATGTCCCAATTATCGACAATTTCGAATTATTTTCTATTTAACAAGATGAAAAGGACTCTCATGAAAAAATTATTCGACAAGTTTCTAGTTTTAGTCCAGTCATTATAGTAAGTTCACCTCGGAATTCGAGATACCCAGCTGTAAGTCCGTAAATACTTGTATATTAACACCCTAAAAGTTGTCTCAAAACCTACATATGGTAGGGTGTAAGCAACTATTAAATTTCAAGGTCAAAGGTCACAAAAATCGGTTTTTTGCGCTTTTTTTGGAAATATCTCATTTCCTATGGGTTTTTTGCTATTTGTATTTATTATCAATATTGTAGAATACAAAATTCTCTACAAATTTTGTTCGAAAAATTTTTTTATACGGTGAACCGTTTTTGAGATAGAGGGCGGAGAGCGCGCGGTCACCGCATCACTTCAGGTCAACCGGTGCCTCCGGTCGAAAACGCGCCATATATAGTTGATGAACTATCAATAAATCAATGATTATAAATATTTGTCAATTTTTATTAACTATAATATTATATTTTATCATTTTCTTCATGCATTAAATCTATATCTATTCAATAATACTGATAACCGTTTACTAAAATTAAAAAATAATTAAGAGAAAAACTTAAATCATAATATAATTATATTCCCATTTACACTAATGACATTTTAAATAGAAAATAATTTAGTGCCTCTTTAAAATCTGTAAATTTTAAAATTCTTCCACTACGTCGAAAATGATACCTGGGAATTATACGGGCCCCAGAGATTATTAGAGGGTGGAACTCAAACCTTATTGGCAGTCTATGATGCTCCGAAATCTGTGAAAAGTCTCGATCATCTTCGTTATACGCATTACGTCAAGTCTACAAAACTTAATAAACCTGTGCAGCTTTCAAATATTCCACCAACAAGTGCAGCTGCTCATCAACATTTCAACCGTGTATATTATCATGTTCAAACTTGGTTAGGACATGATTTGGAACCCCAGCGGGGGGGAAAAATTTTCTGGAGCCTATCATGCAATTTACCACCTGCTCCAGAAGATTTGCTAAATACAATTTTCTGCAACTGCAAAAGTGGTTGTGGTTCGCGATGCGGTCGGAAAGCGGGCTTGCAATTCTTTAGCTTGTGGCCAATGTAATGGGCAAGCTTGTCTCAATGCTCTACCATATCAGAGCGACATTAACGAAGATGGAACCTTTGATCCCGAAATCATGGAAGAACTTGAGACAAATGTCGTTGAAGACGATAATGAAGACCAGTTTGAAATTTACCAGCAGCCAGAAGACGACGATGAAGAGGAAGAAGATGATTAAAATTATAAATTGTAGTTTTTGTACCCTTTATTCCATTTTTTTACTTTCAATAAAAAAAAAATTATTCAATGATATTTTTTAATAAAAAGATTAATTCATAATTTATTTGTTTTTTTTTCATCATGTAAGAAGTTATTAATATTAATTAGGTTAAAATTCAAATATAATTCTTATATTTTCATTAACAATTCTGCAATTACATGGGCAGGTAAGTGTTGTTAAATAAATTAATACTGAATAAAAAGTGGATAAGTTAGGAAAAAAATGATAAAATATAATATAATAGTTAATAAAAATTGACAAATATTTATAATCATTGATTTATTGATAGTTCATCAACTATATATGGCGCGTTTTCGACCGGAGGCACCGGTTGACCTGAAGTGATGCGGTGACCGCGCGCTCTCCGCCCTCTATCTCGAAAACGGTTCATCGTATAAAAAATTTTTCGAAAAAAATTTGTAGAAATTTTGTATTCTACAATATTGATAATAAATACAAATAGCAAAAAACCCATAGGAAATGAGATATTTCCAAAAAATGCGCAAAAAAACGATTTTTGTGACCTTTGACCTTGAAATTTAATAGTTGCTTACACCCTACCATATGTAGGTTTTGAGACAACTTCTAGGGTGTCAATATACAACTATTTACAGACTTACAGCTGGGTATCTCGAATTCCGAGATTCTTACCTAATTTAAGCTTAAATGACTGGAGTATTATAGTTTTCTGAACATATCGGAATTCACCACCAATTTCTTCTAAACATTCCCACCAAAACAACAGCTGCTAATCAGTCGAGTGCCAGTCGTCATCGAGTCAACACTGTTTTTCTTCCTGATCTGGTAAGTCTTTACCTATGTTGCCTTAAATCCACAACATTTTAGTAAAGTATAAATATGTTGAACACTAACATACTTCTATATGGTTGATTGTCTTTAGTTCTATGGGAAACATTATTATTCGTATCATATTATATGAGAAATTAGGGTGTCGATAATTGGTACATCTGAAACAGGTTGTGTTCTAGATATCGACATAAGTGTAGATAAAAGGGGCACGCAAGAAGATTTTTGATTCAGTTTGATGATTTTATTACCCATTCTTTCAATTGGTTATATTTAATTTTCGGTCACCTCCACATTTCAAAAATGTCCAGAAAGCTGTTCCAGTACCTGAAATGGAGAAAATAGTTTCTCGAAATTGGTTTTTTTTATTTTATTTTTTTAACTTTATTCAAGAATTTTTATTTTAGTTGGTTTCTTGATTTTTGTGAATATGTTTTTTGTAATGTTTCATTCACATTAGATATAAATATTAGATTTCTCAGTGTCAAAAATTGGTCCTCATACATGTCGGCGATCGGTTATTCACATTTTTCAGGTGTCGAAAATTTGGACATCTGCTTTGTGTTTTCATTTATTCAAGTTAAATTATTTTACCATTTTATGATTCGTTTTTTTGTCTGTTTATTGAAATTGAAACTTCAAAGATTCAGAAACTGAATATTGCAACCACATAAAACTTTCCTTCGAGTTCAAAAAGTATTCGTAATTTTCACGAACACGCTATAGTGTCGATAATTGGGACTTTTACCTCAAATAGCACCCATGAAATACCCTTACGGTCGCTTCTCGTACGATATAAGATAACAAAAAGTGATGGTTACCAAGGAGGAAAAAAAAATAAAGAGAGAAGAAAAATGAAAATGAGAAGGAAAGCATATTAGAAAATTGTATGATCGATTTTATGGGAAAATGCCAATAACTAAAGTATATGAGAAACATTAATAGGTGCAATCAGGTCAGAATCAAATCGGAACCAAGGACTATCAAGAAACTACTTACCAGGAATTGGAGGTTGGATTTCCAATACTTGACTTCACCAGCAGTAGGGAGGCTGAGCATCCACATGAACTATTCACAGAACATTCCAGGATTTGTGTGAGTGCAAATCATAACTCATAACAGGTACTTTATCGTCATAAACTTAATAAAGTTATAATATTCATCGAACAGCCACATTGTTTTTGAGTTTATTTACTATAATTCATAATTTTGAGTGGCAAATTTCTTCTTCTGTTCATGACTGAGTATAACCTAAATATATTTACTTTGGAATATGTTCATTTTGCGCATGATCAAGTTTTAGAATGTTTTCAATTTTGATTTGTTGGAAAATATAATTAGAATAAGTTAGATATCTCAGAGATAGGTTGGTTTTAAGCAATATTTTCAATAAAAAACAAGTATCTAACTTTTTCTGGACTCATTACGAAACGAACGAAGTAGACTAATAATTTGTCGCTAGTTTGTTATCAATGTATTATGCAATAACTTTGAGGAAAATTAAATAATTTGCCGTAAATTTTTTCAATAATCCACAATTTAATTTGAGTTTGTCAATATTCAAGTTCCATTGTCTCAACTAGAAATGATATTAGAATAGTACTGAGTAAAGTATGTTGCATAGCGGTTTCTCTCAAAACCCTCTATACCGACCCTCGTGAGCCTAGCCGGGTAATTACAATTTGTTACAAACAAATTCTCTCTTATTTTTAAATTATTTCCATGATAAAAAATGGTCATAGATTCAAGCAGACGGTGGTTTCATTCCTAATCAATATTTGTTATTGTATCAAATGTTTAACACGAAGATTGATCCACTGTATCTTACCCTATAAGTAATTTCAGAAAATTTATAAAAATTAATAATTTAAGGAATTATCACCTTTTTAGACGATTTCTGAACATAATCGAAAAATGTGTATATGAATAATACTGTTGTTGAAAAAATAATGGCGGAACATCGTCGTCACGAAAATAATACTGTTTTTCTATAATTTTTTTCCACTGTTTTGCATTATAGAGATTTCACTCATAGATTTTCTTTGCACTTGGAAAAAAGTGGGAAAAATGTGAAACGGAAAAAATCGGTCACATTTCTAACGCAAAAAGAAAAGTCTGGCACTTTTTCAAAAATTATAAAAAACAGTATTATTTTCATGACCATGATGTTTTCAACAACAGTATTATTCAATCAATCAATATATACTTTATTGTATTCATGAAGAAATCATGGTTACAAAGCAATACAATGTAAGGATAAAATCGCAATGAAAATCAGTATAAACATATAAGGTAAAAAAAAAATTTTAACGAGTAGAGACAATTCATTACAAAAACATTTAAGTATAATATATCACTAAAATATTACATCAAGTAATCATGGTCACAAAGGATAAAGTTACAATAAACATCTAAGGTAAAAAATTCAAACGAGACAATTAATTACAAAAAGATTTAGGTATATATCACTAAATTATTGAGTCAATAAAAAACTCATCCAAACTATAATAGGTTCTTTCCATTAATTTATATTCAAGCTCTTTTTCCAAGATATACAGGGCAATTACTGTTAATATTTTATGGGATTTGAACCACACTTTGCAAGAATCTCGAGGTTCAGCTTTGCACAAGTATCTTAAGGCTCGTTTCTGTAGGATGAGTACACTGTTCAATAAGTAGTTGTTGCAACTTCCCCAAAATGCAATGCTGTAGCAGATATGTGATTCGACGAGGGAGTGATAAACCATCTTTGCAGCTGAGAAATTTAATTCATTTAATTCATATTATGTTTATTATAGATCAGTGGTAGTGGTCAGACGTATCCAAAAGTCTCTCTGAGAAACAATAGTTTGAAGTGAATCGAAAACATTGTTCAAATTATAAATTTCACATAGATAAGCAGCAGAAGTTTCTCTGTCGAAACAGATAAAGTAAGCACCAATCCCAATTTAGATTACATGGAAACTATAGAAATAAGATAATCGGAAATCACATGAAACCTAATCTAATTCAATTCAATTTGCTACAAATCTCTGAAAACAATCGTACAAAAACATCAATAAGAAGCTGACAAGATATCCCATAGATATCTCTCAGAAACAAATAAATAGGTGCAATATGAATGAAATTTCAAACAGGGCGGTACTCACAAAGCTGGAGATGTTGTTCCAAACAAATACTGAGGAAAGAAAGCAAGAAATCAAAGCCATACATGAAACCTTGACCAAAAAAAGTGGAGAAATTAGAGGAAAAACACCTTGACCTAGTGAAAGAATATAAGAAGTTGGAAAGGAAAGCTCAAATAATATCGTTATATTCGGACTACCGATTACAAAAGGAGATTTACTAGATTCTACTCTTACACAACTGAATCAACTCTCCGGAACACATTTCAATGAAAACGAAATAAACAACATCTATAGAATTGGAAATCAAAACACTATCATTCTTGAATTTGTTACCTATCTAAATAAATTGAAAATATAAAAAATCTTAAAAACACTGGCATTGTTATTGCACACGATCTGAGCCGGGAGGATCAGGCTGAAAACAGAATACTCATACAACATCTGAAATATGCAAGAAACACCAATCACAAAGCTTACATAAAAAATAAAAAACTATTCATCGATGAAGTACCCTACGAAGCAGAACAACTAGAAGATTCAGAAATCATAAGCATCGACAAACAAGAAGACAACTTCCAGTCATCCTCGTTCAGTGATAGTGAACAGACGTGAATCAGGAGAGTAGTGATTGCAAAATATCGAGAACTATTTCATGTGTAAAATAAAAAGTGCGCATTGATATCCAGCCCAGTTTTTTGTTGGTAAGAAATAAGAGTTTTTTATCAGTTGTCACAGAATAGTGGACATACCTTTAAGCAGGGTCGCACTCAGGAGGAAGAGATGCTAGTTATCCTGTTGAAATTTATATAAAACATGTATAGCAATTACATGGCGAGTACCTCTGACTACAGGGGTACTCAAAATGATCAACCAAATCAAGAAAACTCACTGAATCACCCAACACAGTCTTACTCCACAGTAGTACAAACTTTCAAATACCCATCAAAGGAACAAGTCATCATATTCGCCTCTATTCAAGAAGTGAAAATCCATGAATACATCATCGCTCTTGGAAACGAAGTTCAACCGAAAGATATAATTTTCTCATCTGAAATTTCGAACAACAGAGTATGCATCTATCTCTTCAGCCAAACAACAGTGGATACATTTTTAAATGAAGGAGGAGAAATTGAAATTAACTGTCAAATCCTTAAAGCCCGTCGATTAATCTCACCATCTACTCGATTAGTCCTTTCTAACGTAAGCCCAACAATCCCTCACAATATCATAGAACAGGCCTTAGAGATCTTGGATTAACTCTGATGTCACCCATAACATTTCTTCGGATCCGAATTTCACAACCTGAATTTAGTCACATACTGAGCTTTCGCAGACAAGTCTTCATACAACCTGCTCCTAACAAAAATCCTAGTGTTCCTTATCCAGAATCATTCAACGTATCATATGATAACACTCCCTATCTTATTTTTCTTTCTGAAGATAAACTTATGTGCTACAATTGGTAGAAAAATGGTCATATCTCGGTTAATTGTCCTGAAAATGTTACTGAACCTATAGCCAACACCCCTCAAGATAATCCAGTTGAAGATTCAGCATCCCAAACCCCAGAAATTCCCCTAACTGTTACAGAACCCATAAACATCTTTAATCAAGATAAATCAGTTGAAGATGTAACCCCGCAAGGCCAAGAAACCCCCTTCTTAACATACACCATCTCGCAAAAAAGGCCTCATTCAGAGATCAGTCCTCCGATTCAGAATTCAGCCAAAGAGTTGGAGCCTTCCACCATTTCCAGCTCTCAAGTTAAGAAGAAATCGAAATCCCAAATACATAACCAGTCCTTTGAATCCTTGGTTGCCCCAGCCAAAAAACTCTTTGATGATAATCCGGCCGACTTTCCACTGGACTATAGTCAAATAGTCAGTTTCCTTGAGGATTCGTTTGGTACCCCGGACCCCCTCAGTGTTGCCCGGAGAAGTTCACATGCTCCTAGGTATACTTACTAAGATCTATCCAGCACTTACTGAACGTAGCATTGAGACCCCAATCACAAAACTAAAAGAGAAAATACCGAAACAGCTCAATGGAGAACTAGGAACTGACTCTAACATTTCAGTGTCTGAAAATGAAAGCGATATATCGGTAGAAACATTCTGAGACCTCACAATGCCATAAATAATCAGAACCATTCATGTTACAATGGAATATAGATGGGGTATATCCCCATTTAGAGATGCTGCAGATGTTGGTAAATGAAGAAAAACCCTCAGTTATATGTCTTCAGGAAACCAACTCCACTGAAAAGCGAAGATACAATATGAAACACTATGACTCTGTCCACAAAACCACAAACAATCAAATCCGGGCATCAGGAGGGGTAACAATATACACAAAACATTTTCTAGAGGCTAAAGAAATCCCACTTTCAACTGACTACGAAGCCATAGCTGTTATATTGAGTATCCCACAAAAAATGTGCATTTGTAACATTTACATTCCACTAGATGCAGGAATCAATATTAACGATTTGGACAATCTGATTAGACAATTACCAAAGCCTTGCGTTATCTTGGGCGATTTTAACGCCCATAACACAATATGGGGTTGTGTGTCAACCAACCAGAAAGGCAGTAAACTAGAAACGTTCATCAACACATCAAATCTCGTACTTCTCAACTCAGGTGAAATAACAAGAATAAATACCGCAACTGGCAACCATTCCGCTCTTGATTTGGCACTTTGTCACCCAAACCTTTCCAGTACTTTAACTTGTACTGTTCTACCAGACCCGTATGGCAGCGATCATTCTACTATTATTCTTGGAGCAGATGTACAAGAACGCGGCCTACATTTCGTCCCAGCTGGTGGCTGAAAAATGTTAACGACAACGACTGGATACGTTATGGAACCCTTCTGGAGGCTAAAATTCCCAATGAACTTCCCAACCCGGTACAAGACATCGATATGCTCGTGGATGAACTTACTGAAAGCATTGTCCAATCAGCAATCGTAGCCATACAAAAAACTACCCAGGTAATGCACCATCAACCTGTACCGTGGTGGAATGAAGAATGCCGAAAAGCAACCAAAGAAAGCAAAAGGGCTTTCAATAAACTGAAAAGGCAACACTCTACTGAGAACAAGATCGAATACAATAGACTCAGAGCTCGTCAAAGGTACATAATTAAACAGAGCAAACGAACTTCTTGGACACAATATGTTTCAACCTTGAACAACTCCACGCCGATGTCTGAGGTATGGCAGAAAGTCAACCGTACAAGAGGGTCAAAAAGTCATATTGGTATATCATCTCGGATTGAAAATGGAAATAATATCACAAGTAGTCAGGAAATTGCCAACTTGTTAGCTGACAACTTCCAATAACAATCGAGTAATGCGAATTATGGTGCCAATTTTTTGCAGATGAAAGAAACCATGGAGACATATCCTTCAGATATTGAAGCAGATGTGGAGAACCCTTTGAACTATGATATTACGATTGACGAACTGGAGGATGCTTTATCCAAAGGTAAAAAAATCCACCCCTGGTCCAGATGACATTCCTTACATTCTTCTTGTGAAACTTCCTCCAGTAGGAAAGCGACATCTTCTTGGAGTATTCAATGAAATATTCCGCACTCGAAAATTTCCTACTCATTGGTTGGAAGCAATAGTATTGCCTATTAAAAAATCAGACAGACCACATACAAATCCACAGTCCTATCGGCCCATATCTCTAACATGTACTATGTGTAAACTTCTCGAAAAAATACTCATCGCTAGGTTACAGTACTACCTGGAACAAAATAACCTGGTTATTCACCAACAAAGTGGTTTTCGAAAACATCGTTCGACCACAGACAATCAAGTGAATCTCCAATCAGATATTCATGAAGCCTTCGTAAATAAAGAAAAGCTAATTGCAATATTCTTTGATATACATCGAGCTCTCGATACTGTCTGGAGATGCAAAGTTCTTAAGCAGTTGAACCAATGGCGAATTCAAGGAAATATGCTAGCTTTCATATCCAATTTTTTGAAGAATAGGTCTTTTTCGGTGAGAGTCAATGGTAATTTTTCTGAAACTAAGTCTCAAGAAAATGGAACTCCTCAAGGATCGGTCCTCAGTGTGGCGCTGTTTCTCATTGCCATTAATGACATTTTGGACGACATTAGAAGGCCTGTCAGGGGTAATCTCTACGCGGATGATTTAGTTCTATATGCATCGGGGAAAAACACACAATTCGAAACCATCTTCAGAATGCACTTAACGACCTTCAGTCATGGTCAGAACGCACAGGACTTAAGTTCTCGACTACAAAAACAAAATGTTTTCTTTTCTCGAAGAAAACAGTAGATGCTCCACTCTTTCTCGAATTGAATAACCAACAACTGGAATTTGTGGACGAAGTTAAATTTCTTGGTGTTACTTTTGATAAAAAACTGAAATGGGACTCGCACATTAGGAATCTCAAGAAATCCTGCCAAAATGGCCTAAATCTAATGAAGGTATTAGCCAACCACACATGGGGAGCTGACAGTAGTACCTTGCTACGGATTTACCGAGCATTAATCAGATCCAAACTGGATTATGGGTCCATTGTTTACTCTACAGCGAGGGCAGTACTCTTGAAGTCTTAAGATGTCATCCAGATTGCGGCCATAAGAATCGCTATGGGGGCATTCTGTACCAGTCCTGTGGAAAGTATACAGATCGAAGCTGGAGAACTACCACTAGAATTACGTCGACTCAATCTAATTCTAACATATGCAGCAAGAATATCAGCCAATAAAAAAAATCCCAGTCATTACAATACAGTTTCCAATCGTTTTTCCGAAATATTTGAACAACATCATAATTCACAGATTCCACTTTATGTCCGAATTTCCAAAATACCGAATAACCCAATTCATAATCAGAACATTCTCCCTCTGAATATGAAGATGCCCCCCCCTCCCCCCCATAGACAATAGCCCTTTCCAAATGCAATACCCAACTCACTCAATACCCCAAAAATGATACCCCAGCAGTACTCATAAGAAGAGCTTTTACAAATACGTGAACTACAGCCACATATACACAGATGCTACTGAAACCAGTGATAGTGTAGCGGCTACCGTCATCTCAGACAGGGCAAACTATAGTTATCGACTTCCAGCAGAAGCAAGTATTTAAACGGGAGAACTGTATGCCATAGCCAAAGCCCTTGCGTACTGCAGCGAATATGGAGAAGAGCATCAAAACAGAACTGGGAAAACTATCTGATTTAAAAAAACGTGTTGAAATTGTTTGGGTTCCATCACATGTAGGAATAGCTGGTAACGAAACTGCAAATACACTTGCCAGAGAGACAAGCTCAAATCCTCGCTATCAACCGTTCACCGAATGCCACATGAAGATTACTTCCATGCCATTCGGAAACTCACAATAAATACAAGGAGGGAAGGATGGCAAGCTCTTGAGAATAACAAGCTCAAAACAATTAACCCTTGCATGAGCCTCCAGAATTATGGATCAGTCTCTCGTAGGCAACAAACAATACTAACACGCCCCAGGATTGGTCACACTAGATACACACACCAGCATCTACTGAAGAAAGGAAATCCCAAAAGATGTGTCTCCTGTTATGAAGAACTGAACGTGAAACATATAATCTCGGAGTGTCTCGACTACAGAGAGGAGAGAATAACTTCAGGACTGCCCGGAAAACTTAGCGATGCTTTGAACCCGGATAACATCAAGTTGTTACTGAAGTTTTTGGACTCAATTAATATCTTAAAACAAATATAATTTATACTGTACAACCACCGCTAATAACATTCGCGGTTAATGCGGTTTTCTTGAATAAAAAAAAAAGCAACTTGGTTTTAGCACAGAAAGCAAATAGTGCTCCTCCAACACCAACTATTAGAGAAAATAACTCCTTTGATGATAGTGATCCAAATCAAAATTCGTCAAAAAATATTGAAAACTCCGAAAGACCCGAGGACAATACAAATAAAATCAACATCGCCCAGATTCCCTATCAAGCAACAGGTGCCATAAATAAATATCTTCTTCGACCTTGGAATTTCCCACAAGGAATACAACTCCGTAATCAGATCCAATGAAAAACCGGACCAGGGAAACCAGAGCACAGCGAAATCTTCCGAAATAATTCTAATGAGTTTTTCATGTACATGCATCCATTATAACTTTTTTATGGCTATATTCAAATTTGAAATAAACTGTCCGTCCAATTGTGGTGTGGATAACTGTTAGTGTCTAAACTATTAGTGTAAGTGTAGTATAGTGTAGGTTATGTAAACAAAAATGGATCAATTCGTACGTGAGTGTGATTATGAACTATTTGATACAAAATAATTTTCAGATGTAACACAGTTGAATTCCGTTTATCAAATTTTTCAACTCCAAAAACTAACTTCAAGTTATTTCATCAGAATATTAGAAGCATCTGTAAAAATTTAGCTGACCTGAAAATATTACCATATCAAATAAACTGCGAATTTCACTGCATTATATCAACTGAAACATTTAGAATATATGATCTCACATATCTTCAACTTGATAACTGCAACATGTTCTATAATGAAGGAGATATTAACAAAAATGATGGAGTAATTGTGTATATAAAAAAAACACTCAAAACTTTCTCGAAAATCTATTGCGCAGTGCAAAGCAATAAGAACAAAAATACACCTGAGTGATTCTCAAACAAATTGATCACTTCTGTATATAGACCCCCGTTAACCGATATTGAAGAGTTCCTCCCAGCGCTTACCAAGTACCTAGAACAAACAAAAAGCATATCAGGGTCCGATCATTTCTTTGTGGGTGACTTGAATATAAATATAAAAAATGATGATGATAGTGTCAATGAGTACTCAAATATCCTGAGCGAGCACGGATTCGTTTCACTGATAAATAAAATGACAAGGGGATGATATAATTCTGGTACTTGCATAGACCACATATTTTTAAAAACTAAAATTAGTGATTTGGAAACTAAATGTCTTGCAGCCACTTTAGATTCTGTGATAACCGACCACAGAGCCATAATAGCCCTTATTCCCATACACTTAAATGTTGACAATAATCACACTAGAATAAAATGCCACACAAACTACAAAAAAATCAAAGAATATTTTTCAAACCACCAATGGACAAACTATTATCAACTCAAAAAACCAAATAAGATACTCGAATATTTAACACATGTACTGACAACAACACTGAAGCGGAACACTATATCACAAAAAATAAATAAAACAAATAAAGAAGGAAAGAGTGGATCACAACAGGATTAATGAAATCAATGAACGAAAAAAAATTGTTATATTCTCAACATAAGAAGAATCCAGTCGACTTGGATTTGAAAAACAAATACCTCCAGTACAAGAAACTAGTGAATAGACTGATATAAATAGCTAAGACTAACTATTACAGAAAAGAAATTATCAAAAATAAAGAAAATTCAAAAAAATCATGGAAAATTGTGAATGGTATCAACACAATAAAAACATCAACAGAAAATGAAAAAACCAGGGATGAAAATGATACAGAATTCAGTAAGCCGTCAGAGATAGCGAATGAATTCAATAAATATTTTCAAATATCGGGAACTCATTGGCACAAAAAATAAAAAAGCAAAATCTCAGAAACTGCGAAGAAATATTATAGAAAACTCAATATAAATAATGCCAACATCAGAAGAAGAAATAAAAAATATTATCAAAGAACTAAAGGCAAATGAATCCCCTGGTATAGATGGAATACGAGCAGAAATAGAGTAGAGTAATTTATTTGACCACTTTATATACAAAATACATTTATGGCAAGTCATATATACTATAGATACTATGTCAAACACTTGAAATGAGCAACAACGTCTCTAGATAAAAGTAATCAATTTTATAAATAAAACTGGCATAACAAAATTTCTTGAAATGTACACATTGTCACATGATTGGGAATAAAATGAAATATGAATATAAAAAAGTCAACAAACATTAGAACAGGCTTTATCACAGAATCATTTTTCAAGAACTATGAATTGACCAGCTACAGCAGCATATTCTTCGATTGTGTAGAAACAGTGGTTGAGAAGATATCTCTTGATATTATTTTTGAAATTTCTTAAATCCAAAGATTTAACTGAAGGATGGAGACAGTTGTATAAATTCAAATTTAGCGAGTTTTTTTTTGACTAACTGCTAACCTATGTCTTGTATTATTCAATAAACATGTGGATCTTTTTGAATAATCATGATTGTGGGAGTGTTTCGGAAACATCTCAATATTCTTGTGAATCTCCAACAACACAACATGAATATATGATGGAGGAAGTGGCATAATTTCAAATTGAATAAAAAGAGGACGACAATGTTCCCTATATCCTACGTTTGCCATGATTCTCATGGCTTTTTTCTGACATCTGAAAATTGTGATTGAGTTTGTGGAATGCCCCCAAATCAAAACTCCATATGAAATAACTGAGTGGAATAGTGAATGATATGCTATTTTCAGTGTCATCAAACCAACAGCATTCCTCGACTGTCTAAGAACAAATAAAACACTAGACAGCTTACGAGTAGTCGCTTCAATATGGCTGGACCAACTATGTCTAGCATCAATAAGAGTACCTAGAAAATTAACATTGTCTCCTAGAGTAACACTGGTGTTTGAGGATATCACAATATTCTGGGTTTTCTCATCGTTCAGTTTCAGTTTATTTGCTGGGAACCAAGTGTTTGCTAAATTTTTATTTCTGTCCATCATTTGAGGTAAACTAGTATATGATTTGTCTGAGCATATGAGGGTTGTGTCGTCGGCAAACAAAACACATTTTGTTGGTGAAATAAAGCTACATAAGTCATTCATATAAATGATGAATAATAACGGGCTGAGGACAGAACCCTGAGGAACGCCATGACAAATTGGCTTTAAATCTGACTTGATATTGTTTACGTCGACGCACTGATACCTATTTTCGAGATAAGACCCTACCAGATCAAGAGCAGTGCCTCTTACGCCATAATAACTCAATTTTTGAATGAGGATAGAGTGGGAAACACAGTCGAAAGCCTTGGTCAAGTCACATAGGGTTAAAGAAGTATGTTTACCCTGATCAAGACCCTCGACTATATTCGTCACGACTTGGTAAGCAGCTTGAGTAGTGGATCTATTTTTACGAAACCCGTATTGGGATTTGCTACAATAGAAGTGACTTTCGAAATAATAATACAGCCGATTTTTTAGGATAATCTCTATTATCTTTCCGATAATTGGAATAATGCTAATCGGGCGGTGGTTATCAGGTGAGGTTCTGCAGCCCTTTTTGAACAAGGGTATGACCCTGGATATTTTAAAAATATCAGGAAATATTCCAGTTGAAAACATTTGATTTATTATCGATGTTAAAGGCACTACGAGTATATCAGCCACCGATTTTATCATCTGACTATTCAAGTCATGTATATCACGAGAATTTGAGTTCTTCATCGAGTTTATTGCGGAATACACTTCTTGTGTACAGACTGGTTCCAAGAAGAAAGACCCACAAGGTGAAGGAAACGTTTTGAAATGATTCAATTCGTCATTTGATAAAATAGGAAGATCTTTTATAGTTTTTTCAGCTATATTACAGAAAAAATCATTTAAATCATTTCCGGAAATTTAAATTTGGGGAAGTTGACGTTTCACTGCATTTCTCTCTATATAAGTCCAGCAAGCTTTTGAAGTATTTCCAGAGTTCAAAATAAATTTCTCATTTGCGATTTTTTTCTGTTTCTGCGAATTGAATTTGTATTCCTTTTTTAGTAATTTGTAGGCTTTGAAATACTGAGGGTTTTTGGATACTTCTGCTATGGTTTTTGCAGCCTCAACTCTATTTCTCATTTGTTTGAGGGAATCATTAAACCAATCTAGTTTCAATGAATTATCTCTTGGTGCAGAAAATGCTTTCGTATGAAATGAAGTTTGGATAGCAGTTTGAAAAATATCGAGGAGAGATTCAGATAGGAGATTTACTTCGATGTTATCATATTCAAAATAGCTCCAGTCTACTTTGAGCAATGAATCTCTAGAAACTTGGAGTCCCTTTTTGGTGATGCACAGCTCAACTGTTTCTTCAGAAGTATTTTCAGATATTCGATTAGTGATTGCGAATTGCCCTTTATGGTCTGAGAGACAGGGATCCAATATGCCTGTGTTAAAACATGTTGCAGTTTGGTTTGAGATTATATTATCTATACACGTAGATAATTTTGCAGTTACTCTCGTGAAATCTGTGATAGTAGCTTTCAAGCCATAAGAATCTAGTAAGCATTTCACTTGAAAAAGTTGTGAAGAATTTGAAAGAAAATCTATATTAAAATCTCCAAGTATCAAAATTTTTTTTGTTTTGCTCAGTGACTCGAGACAGTAAATTATCAAAATTTGTTAGAAAAACATTGAAGTTACCAGTACATGCCTGTATAGGCTTATGATCAGAGTATTCAGAGATTGAACAAAAATTCCACAGAATTCTGAGTCAAATTCACCACTAAAATCGCTAAGATCTAAAAATTTTGGATTCAGATTTTCTTCACAGTAGATAGCTACCCCACCATGTTTGCTATTTTTTCTACAAAAATCAGTAGCTAAAACATAAGAAGGAATATTCACAGTTCTCAAATTGTCATCAGTAAGCCAGTGTTCCGTAAAACATAAAACATCAAAGTTAAAATATTTTAAAAATATGTTCAGTTTATTAGTTGTATTTGCTAAACACTGTATATTTATATGAAATGCACTAAAAATGTCTTCAGATAAAAAATTTACATGTACCTCTTGTTCCCTGGACTCACCAGCTATGCTTGTTCTTGTGGTGCCGTCCTCTTTATCCCAAAAAACCGCGATACAAGAGCACCGCTTGGCCATATTTCACGTTTCCAAGCCCTGCTGAAATTTTCTTGTTTAATAGTTACTCTCATAGAAGCATACAGGTCTGGTAACTTGGACGGGTGTTCCTCACAAACCACTTCTGGGAAGTGTTTCACTAGAACCTTCTTTAAATCGTCAGAGTTTGTATTTGGAGTGAGCCGTGTAACATGCAGTGATATAACTTTAGGTACTGTACTAATGCCTGAAATTTCTTCGTTTCCGCCCACCGTATATCTTCTGTTATTTTTAAAATGTTTTCTATATGGAACTTTCTCCCATTTCTGTTCATCTGAATCTGTTCCTAAGTCCTGTATATCACGCATTTTATTTGTAGCTTCAGCTGTTAAGATTGCTGTATTTACCCCTTTATGGGTGAACATTTTCGGTGTATTACTAGCCGTTTTCTTGTTTATTGCCACTGAACTATAGGTAGGTATTGTTGGTATCATCAACTATGAATCAGTAGTTGGAGTTTTTTCTGTTGGACTAATTTCAACACTTTTTGTTGGTATTTGGCATTCGTCCACACTTGCGTTTTTACTCGAGTTGTTGCTCTTTTTTACTTCACAACTATTTAGTTTTTCAGTTAGATAAATAATTTTGTCTTTCAACAAACTGCAGTTTTCGTTAAGTAAATAAATAAATACGGGTTTATTTCCAGATCTTGTTGAAAATTTTTATTATTCACTTCATTCACTCTTTATCTCACGTCGACATGATGCACTTTTTATCTGGGCTGCTTGTACTATGCAGCGTGGGTGGAAGATATCCATACATCCATATTGTGGATGAGATAGCATTGCCAATATCACATCTCGTGAATGCCGTATTCAACTCTGGAAATTGTCCTGATGGTTTCAAAAAGACAACTGTTACTTCTATATTCAAGAAAGGGGACAAAAAATACATGAACAATTAGCGTCCAATCTCATTGATAACAACGTTAACTAAGATATTCGAAAAAGCCTTCGCGAACCGCCTAGAAAGGTCTTTCACAAAATATAATGTAATTTCGAAGAATCAGTTCGGATAAAAAAAAACACATTAACGAGTGACGCAATCGCTACACTCACTAGCAAACTGTACAAAAACATTAACAAAAGTAGACCATCATTATGCGTTTTTGTGGATCTGACAAAGGTTTCCGACACAGTGAATCACACACTTTTGCTGGAAGTCTTGGAGCATGCAGGAATCCGAGGTAAATCAATAGAACTTGCCCAAAGCTATATTTAAAACTGAAAACAGCTAGTCAAAATAAACGACCATAAAAGTTTGGAGGAGGAGGTATGTTGTGGTGTTCCGCAGGGTACCGTACTCGGACCAATCTTATTTTCAATATATATTAACAATTTATTGAATCTGGACTCGACTGGAAAATTGTATATTTCTGCAGATGGTACTGTAGTCATTTACTCTGCAACCACCTGAGAAGAATTAAAAAACAAGGCTCAGAATGATCTTTCAAAAGTTATAGATTGGTTTAGTTATATGCAACTAACTGTAAACCTTGAAAAAAGTAATTTTGTACCGTTTGCAAGTTATGTGTGATCGCTACCGATATTCAGCACACTGTCAGTAGACAATCAAGGAGTATCCTTTGACATACAATCTGCGGAACACACAAAATAACTTGGAATCACCATTGACTCCCACTTAAAATGGGACGAACATGTGAATGAGGTAGCTGAGACGTTGAGATATATATGCTATTCAAATTCAAATGCCTACGCTCTATGTTGGATACAACCTACCTAAAACTTATATATTTTGCCCTAGTAGAATCTCGCTTACAATACTCTATTCTGAGTTGGGGGGGAATTCTTCAAACGCACCTGAAAAAATTAGAAATAATTCAGAAAAAAATTCTCAATATAATCTATGGTAAAAAATATACTTACCCAACAAAATCTCTCTTTGTCGAGGCCAAAGTACATAATATTAGATAACTTTAATTGTTCACCGTTGCCAAATATATGTATGAAAACAAAGGATGTCTCAACAAAATAGAACACCAATACTCCACTAGATATCGTGATAGAGAAAATGTTCAGATCACTTTAGCAATCAGATATCATCTAAAAAAGAAATAATTCCGAAAACTTATTATTAATTTCGATAAATTTTCTAAAATGACTAAGTAATATGGTAAGGTACAGTGGATCAATTTTCGTGTTTAATTTTTGATACAATAACAAATATTGAAACCAATGTCTGCTTGATTCTATGGCCATTTTTGATCATGGAAGGAATTGAAAAATAATAAAGAATTGGTAACAAATTTTAATTTCTGGATATGTTTTTAGATATTTAAAAAAATTGTGTGAATTGACCCACTATACCCAGCTAGGCAGGTATAGTAGATCACGAGGGCGGGTACGGAAGGTTTTGAGAGAAACCGCTATGCAACATACTTTACTCAGTACTATTCTAAAATAATTTCTAGTTGAGACAATGGGACTTAAATATTGACATACTTGAATGACTTTGCGAAAAAGCAGTTATTAAAAAAAGTATTGTTTTTTAAAGTTCTTGCATAATACATTTACAACAAACTAGCGTCAAATTATTAGCCTAATTCTTTCAATTTCCGTGAATTGTGTCAAAAGTTGTTCCAATGTCTCCGTATGAACTTAGTGATGAAACGATTTTTTTTGTTCAACAACAATAGAGACGAATTCATCTTTTCCACAATTAATTAGCGACAAATGAACGGCAGATTATAAGGTCTTTTTTTTCGTTTTCGACGAATTTCCTGGGTTGGAGGTCAAGTGAATGTAATTTGTAAATGTCCGCCGTTTATAACGTGCAGTGAAAAATACATGTTAATTTGTGAAGTTTAACGAACATTTTGTGTAGAAATCAGTCCCTTTCTTCTCTACGCCAGTAACCAGGCTGGATGACAACGGACTTGTCGGAAGAAGGGGCGCTCGGGCACTCGTGGTATCACTTCGAGTGAGACTTCCAGGGTGCCATACGAAGGGGGGCAAGTGAGGTATTACCGCACGATGCCCTCGGATCTGTGTAGATGGTTATATAACCGAGCACAAAAAAATGAACTAGAAGAAGAAGAAGAAGGTATTTCATTGTGGTATATGGTCATGAAAAATAATCACAGTGGCAAGAATTTTTTCAGATTTGTGTGATGTTATTCTATCTATTCGGTGAAATATTTTTCCAGGACAGTTTAAAATGCAATATCTGGAAAATATGGATGAGTATCTTGGAAACCATTTGAGATACAATAAAAATGGTTGAAATGGAGAAAAAGTTGTCTGTTTAGGTAAATAGGAACAATCTGGCTCTACAGTTTCAGAAATCCTCTACAATTAGTGGTTTCAGAGAGTGAAAACAGTGAATTGTATATATCTAGTCCATGAATCAGTCGATTCTGAATGTTTGGTGAATTCATTGTGTGTAATATATAATGACCTATCTTCATTGAAGTTTCACTGTTTTTGAAGATATAATGCTAGATTGTTCTTAGACGCTTATATGGGCCATTCTGTTTTCATTGAAACCGTCTTTATGCATTGCCATTCAAGATACCCTATACTTCCATGTACTGCATTTTGAATTGGAGGCCCCTGATCATTGGTGAAATCCCAACAGTGGAATGACGCGGTTGATTAGTAGGATACCCGCAATCGCACCATAATCTGTACCATGCAATATCAGTCATCTTAACTCTGTCTATCCGCTGAAGTCCCGCTATGTAATAAAGCGGGTGGTAGTCTGGAGGCCTACTGATGGCCGTCGCGACACGGGCTAGCCGGGCCGACGACGTATCATGATTATGGCCCGCTTATGTTGTCTGTCGGCTGTTTTTAAAGTGCCTCTAGAGGCCCACGCATAACATGTTTGCTGGATGAAGTGTTCTATTTAAAAAAAATATTGAAGATGGCGCTTAGCCGCCATTTCAAAACTTTTAGCTGTGATTTTTTCATATTTCCTATTTAAGCCCTCCAAATTTTGTTGCGACATACCAAATGGTTCAAAAATTAGTAGGGGGGGAACGGACTTCAAACGAGCAATGTATATGTACATATTACCCCAAACACGAGGTAGCTGCTGTGAACCGTTGAGAAGATTCCACGACTGTCTTTCGTCTCCATCATCAGGTTAACTCCGGGCCTTCATTAAGTTGTAGTGTCATCGGAACCACATATGTGTGCCAAGTTTCAACAAAATTGGTTCACAGGTGTAAAATCAACAAATCATCCTATTTTTCTACCCCGGGTGTAATTCTTTTTCAAATTCAAATCGGACCAACTTCGAAGCATATCCTATACAATAAAAAAGAATCATCTAAATCGGCCAACCCATTTTCGTACCCTTAGGAGTGGATTTTTTTTCAAATTCAAATGGGACCAACTTTGAAGTATACCCTATCCATCACAAAAATAATTGTCAAGTCGGACTCTTCTGTAAAAATGTATGAGTGGCCATACATAAAAAAATTTACGCGTCGACTAGAGAACCTCCTTCTTTTTTTTCGTCGGTTAATAAAATGGGACTGTTCAATGGCGACCTAACATGCAGATCATACAGTTATGAACCAGAAACAGTATCACAGATACTGTGCTACTGTGCAGCCTTGGATCGCAGAAGATAATCAATTTTCGGGCAACCAATTGGTGAACCGAAACTGTACAGCACACACCCAGTAAAGAAGAAGAAATTACTAGAATGAGTGCTGTGAATATGAACAGCAGGCAAGTTGCAATGGGCCAGCAGGCACAAGTGTCATCATAGATCAGGACCAGACGAGCCAACTGGGTGATGTTTGTAGTGGGTAAATCGGGGGTAAATCGAAGACGATGTGCAGACCGCAGAACTCAGGGACTCCCACACTGCGGTAAGGTATACATGAATGATTTTAACCACCCAAAAAAAACACATTTCACATTTTCTGGATACGATATACGGGTACCTGGCATTTTTCTGCGTGAAAAACTTCCGTCCTAAGTTTATCATATGGAGCCATCTTTTTGAACAACTGAAGCCTATTTTATTAAATTGAAAGAAGAACTATTGTGAATATATTGAGTGTCGAATGTGTTTTTCATTTATTTGAGGTGATAACTGGAACTGCACTCACAATAAAACATT
The DNA here is from genome assembly GCA_018342105.1 of Gonioctena quinquepunctata. NCBI lineage: Eukaryota > Metazoa > Arthropoda > Insecta > Coleoptera > Chrysomelidae > Gonioctena > Gonioctena quinquepunctata. Next base: position 150,106 of record JAFIRS010001566.1, read on the forward strand.
TATGAAATTATTGATAATTATTTATTACAATTTCATCATATGTTTGTTACTTTTCTGAAACATTACACTTTAGTAGAAATGTAGAATGCGTTACACTAATATTGTAATCCTACTCAACTATTGTAAAACTACAAAAATCAAATTACAATTTTGAAAAAGTTCTTGTTATATAGAACCAATACAGAATCATCAATTTGTTCCTTTCATTCAAAAATATGTATTGGTTTCGACATGACAAGAACTTCTCAATTTCTGTTTATAGTTAATTAGCTCGGACACGTTACGCTGAACGTGTCTTAAAGTAGTACAGAAAAGTATATAAATGCAAGCAATATGTACAATTCCATATGAGGCACTATTTGTTATCCAAAATAAGGACCTTAACCTAATCATTGATGAATTAATTTTATCGAAATAATATATGCTAAGCAGGATCCACATTTACTGACATGTTATATAACATTGCTATTTAACATGTTTCATATAGCATGTTGCAAAAAACAAATTTTACGTCTATATTATAAATTTAGTAATCATGAATCCGTATAGCAAAAAAGAGGCTCTGCTCGCAGCAGCGGCGTGTGTAATTATTTTCGAAGAAAGTGAAAGAAAGACGCGGAAAAGGGTCCGTCGTAGCCTGAAAGCAAGATCCAGATATAGTTGAACTCTCCAAATTCATACTTTTGGAAATTTCTATCCATGTATCTTGCTTTTTTTTGTTTCACTTCAAATAAGGAAATACGGGCATCCCATAATACTATATTGTGCCTATATAACTCAATTCGTTTGAAGGTCTGTTCTTTGCTCCACTCCATAAATAATGACCACGAAGTAATAAAGTAAATAAATAAATTGAATATCAGCTCATCACACCGGATTCTCATCCGCGCGCGACCCTGGTCAATACAAAAAGTTAAATACAAATATTGCACGTCTGGACGCGTTGTTTTATGTTACAATAGCAATGTCGCCCAACATCTTTTGATAATTACCGACTAAAAACATCTAGCAAGTTATATAGCAGCCAAATTTGCTGAATATGATTAAAAAAGATGTAACATGTTGTGTAACTTTGCTATATAGCAGTGTTATATAGCAAGTGTGGATCCTCCTTTATAGTGACTAGCATTGAGAATAATTGGAATAAAATTATCAGATAGGATCAATCGTGTAACAAATGCATAAAATATACAAAGTAAAGCAACTTATCCTAAAATTATATTAGCGATAAAAAATATCGAATCGAGTTTTCAGTTGGAAATTAAATTTCTTCAACTCATGAATATAAAAAGATCAAATCAGGTAATGAATGTAGTTTTTACAGAAAAATCATGTCATCTACTAATCGTCTGTAACCTCGTCTTCATGGGCAAACTTCAGAAAAACTTGCTCCAGTGTAGTTTGGCTGAAACAGTACTCTTCTATGTCCAACTCCGATTTGGCTGGAATAAAGAAATATGCAGTGTTATCTCATAATAATCAGCTTCGGAAAGAGGTTTGATTTTGACGAAGAACGTCAAAAATATTTCGACGAGATAAAATGGGATATTTTTTAAATTAACGTAATATAATCAACCGGCCACGGAACTATTCCCTATATTATTGATTTCGTTAAACATTACTCAACTATACAGGGTGCTCTCAAAGTTAGAACATTCATTCAACAGGATGTAGAACTGGCAAAAATTACCATTACAATAGGTGCAAAACATCATGGATGTAATTGGTCGTATAATGGCCCTAGCATATATCTTACATGCGATGAGAATGAAATATTTGTCTGTGAAAGCATATGTAATATGAATTAGACAAGATTTATATTACAATGGATCCTTTTTTTTCCGCATCACAATCGTCAAAACGCTCCGTGACTGTGACACCAATTCAGTTTTTCGATGTACCGCATTTTTTTAAAAGGCGCCTACTGAACGCTACAATTTATGTAAAACTTCCCGCTTGTGTTTTGATTGTCTTAGTAATATGCACACACTGAACACTCGTGAATTTACATATTATTTGAAGATTCATAAGAGACACCACAGTGTTCTTCATATTGATAATTCGTCGCAGTTGGATTCTCCTAAAACTTGATTTCTTTCTTCGATTGATTCTCCTCCCACTACGACTCAAACAATTTCACTGCTGGGATCTGGAGTTGCTTCCCAAAATTGTGGTTATCTTTTGTCAACTGCTATTGTTGACGTTCGTGATGGTCGGGGCACATTCCAACCAATGAGATGCCTACTTGATCCTGGTAGCATGAGTTCTTTTATAACTCAAGGGTCCGTTAAACGTTTAGGTTTGAAAAATTCTGAGTGTTTGATAGAAATCTACAGTTTGGGGGCTATGCAAACGATCGTTAGTCACGGAGGGATTACTGTTACTAGTCGCCCACTGGAAAATTGTAATATGCGTTTCAGCATATATGCAGTGATTCGAGTAATGGCCACAAATTGCAAATTTAAAATTCGCAGACGAACATTTTACATTCGTCTGAGAGTAGTATTTGATGCTTCTGCTGGAGGGCCTGGTGACACTCCCAAGAACGATCCTCTTTCAACTTGTAGGAAGTTATAGAAGGACATTTGTTCAATTCCATTGAATTGCATGCTTTACACATATGTTTTCTGTGCGGATATTCGAAAAATGTATGGAATGATCATTATGAATCCGTAAAAAATGAATTTTCAACTAATTTTGTGGAGATTTTCTCCGAATGAAACCGAACAGGATTTTCTACTCTTGTCTTTGGAATGAAATCAAGTCCCTATCTTGCGTTGCGTACTATTATTCACCGCAATGATACTTTCATCGATGATATTGTGAGTGGGAGTTCGTGTTTAACAGATGTTCCAACATTGAAAGGGGATATCATCGCCTTGTTAGCCAAAGGGGGGTTTGAGTTGAGGAAATGGTGTATTTACCACTTTCGGTTTAAGATTTTAGGCCTATCGTTGACTGTTTTCCGTTTTCTGTTGAGATTGTCAAAAGCCTCTTACAAAACGGACAATGCTGAAGTGTATGATCCGAAAAGTTTTTCAACTCCAGTCACATTTCTGATAAAGCATTCATTGCAACGTTAATGGGTAGCATAATTCTGAACCCATAAGATGTCAAAGAGATTCAGCTGAGAAAACTGCTGAGTTTCGTGCAGAGAAATCGGCATGCCCAGCTGATTCTCAGATCACGTGGGCGCACAATGGGCCCACGGGTTCTCCGGAACCAGCCCACCATGTGCACAGAAGAAGAAGAAGGATATCGGGAGTAGAATGGGATCAAACACCGTATGAAGATACCTCAAAAATATGGTCGCAATATGATAATATTTCATATATCGAATTTCTTAGAAAATCTTATTCCACATGAAAGATCCTGCATATTGTCAAACTCAGATTGCCGTTCGAGATTTCAATTATCTCTTTTCGTGTACAAGGGAGGTAAAAAATTGCTCAAGAGTAAAAGTACCTTTATTTTTTAAAATACATATACGAGTTTGAAGAAGTGACTTATAATTTGAAAAAAAAAAAATCCAAAAACAAGTTTTCACTTCTTTTTCCTTTCTTTATATCTCCACCATAGGTATTATGAGGATTTGTGGTCTTTGATTATTATTTAAATGACCAGATGAAGTTAAGTTCCACCCAACTGTCAACGTAGTTCTGACAAAACCTCATTCCTTGTGGCCATTGAGAAATAAAATAATCAATAATAAACCTTTTTATTCAAATGTTCTTAAAATTGAAAAAATAATTGCTTTGGATATGTGACGTAGGTTATTTCGTGAGTTACAGTTTCAAGACCTTGTCGCGCAAAGTTTTCAGTTCGAATAGAAAAGTGACAAGCTTTTGAATCTTTTACTCATAGAATAACTTACGTCACACATCCGAAGCAATTTTTTTCACTCTGAATAAAAACTTGTCTTTAAAAAGGATTTTTATTGATTATTTTATTTTGTGCATTTTAGTTAGTACGCCTTAATCTATGCATTTTTGTTAAAGCATCGTTATTATGAGGCCCTTTTCCTGTGAGTATTGAGCTATCTAGTTCTTCAATGAGAAGACCAGTGATTCGTCCGCCATCCTGGACCTGTTATCTTCAATTTATGAATTTTGTAAAAAAAAACAATGATTTTCGCCTAAACCCCGTTACATCAATTTGTGATAGAAACGGTCCATAATCAAAAAACTCGTCCACCATCTTTTAGCCGCCATCTTGATTTTATGAATTTGGACAAAAAAAATCATAATCTCCGACTCCGAAAACCCCCATTCACCAATTTTCAATAGAAGCAAAGTGATCGTTCGCCATCTTGGAGCCGTCATTTTGAATTTCTGAATGTTGACAATTTAATTATTATCTCCGGCCCCAAAAATCCCCACATACCAATTTTCAATAGAAGAGAACCATAATTACAAATTTCGTCCACCATATCGGAGCCGCCATTTTGAACTTCTAAATTTTGACAATGTAAGCATAATCTCCGACCCCGAGAATCCCCATAAACCAATTTTCAATAGAATAGGAACATAATCACAAATCTCGTCCAGTATATTGGAGCCACCACTTTTTTTTTATCAAACATTTCATAATGCATTGTCACCGGAATTATAAACACCTGCCAAATTTCAAATTAATCGAACGACTAGAAGTGGTTCTAATTCAGCTTGCAAGATTTTAGCTAAACAAACAACTAACATACAAACATTGCAAGTTAATTTAAAGCTTGTAAAAATAGGTATTTTTCATAAACAGCAATTGACATGCGGTTCCCAATCAATTGAAACCAATCGAATATTGTTGCAACCAACATGAAGACAGGTCGTACCAAATAATGGTAGGATATAAATGATCTGTGAAGATCGAAAGGCAACCCAGGACAACTTTATTCTTAATTCACTTTTAATGAAGGAATATCCAGGATGCAATGTGATTTGTATAATGTAATACGGAAGTCATATTTGATCACTCTATGTGTAGTCCTTCATCTTGAATGCGCCTAACGGATCCCGTCGTGTAGTTTCTGAGAATTTGCGGGGTCAACATCAAACAACAATTTCTTATTGTATCCTCCAAATGTTCAAAATTTCCAAGTGGACATTGGCTGTAGACTTCCTTCACGAGGTATCATCAGAAAAAATCCATAGAAGTTAGGTCTGGAGATCTAGCTGGCCACTTATTTGGGAATTCTGTATTCAGCCATGCTCTTACCTCTTGAGTAGAGTGGAAAGAGGTACCATCCGTTTCAGAAAACATGTTGGCTCTAACACGTAGTGGAAACTGGTCGAGGTAAACCAATAAAAACGTTTGTAACATTTCAAAACACCTCTTTGCATTAAAATTTTGCCGGAAAATAAATGGACCCACAATCTTATTTCCCAAAGTTCATTACCAGACGTTTATTCTGAAGTTATATAGATCTTTACATTCGATTCTGTGATGTGCATTCTCATTTGCCCACCATCTACAATTTTGTGAACTCACTGTACCACTGCATGTGGAAGTAGCGTAATCGAGTTCCTCCTTTTTTGGAGTAATGGTTATCTACTTCAACTTCGCTTCGAAACCAGGCAACAAAATCCAAACGTGCATCAAATTCTCTTTCTTCGAGTGTATAGTCTGAATTTGTTCGGTGTCTTCCATCACAGATAAAACAATATTCAGGGCATCATCTGCATCTACAGTAACATTTCCTTGGTGTGTTATTTTATGTTTGTTCTCAACTGACCCATATTCCTTGAAAAAAACAAATTTTTTGCCACCGTTGCATAATGGACATTTATTCCCGGATACTTCTCGTTGAATACATTTATTTGAAGTTTCGCGACAAGTTCAATGGTTGATGCCGTATATCGAAATAATTTAAATTTTTTCGTGGAGATTGAGGAGTGCAGTCATCATAACAACGCATAAATCAAATGTCAAGATAATGATCTTTACTATTTGAGCATTGTTTTCAATGCTTTTTTCAAGTTGGAGAAATCCTTTATGAACACTTTGAGGTAGTGTGAGAGTCACTGATTCAGATTTACTCACTTCCATCTTGTTGGCTCGTCTGTATCTATTGTATCTTACCTGATAAGAGTACAAGTCCGGAAGATCTCAGTTGATCTGCTACACTTCCGTCCCAGACCTTTCGTTTCACCTTGTCGTATCCATGGTTTGTTACGTTAATTTTTGACCCTAGAATGTTTTCCTTCAGAATAAATGAACTTCATTAGTTTTATTGTGCAATACTTTTATTTCAGTTAGCATATTACATATTTTTAGTAGCATAGCATGTCTGGAGAACGATATTATGATGCGCCCCTGCTTCTTGCTAACTTACTCTGGAATGGTTTTAGTGTCTTCGTTCGGAGTGACAAACCTCGATGTTCGATGCAATGTTGCCAAGCATCCGATTGGAATCGCTGTGTTCTTGACGAAGCCGTTCTTCGATAGTTTGGGGAAAATTTGTCTCTTAGTTGTCGGGATTATCCGTTTCCATGGACTCATCATGTTGAGAGGCATATTGGTATATATTGTGTATTTCAGGAATTGAAACATGGGACAACTCGAAAGGAGGCTCTAGTTCTTGAGGAGATCTCTGGGGGAGCGACATCTGTAGACGAGTGTGCGGTTAAGTTTGTTGGGGCCAAAGATGAGCGGATAGAAGGAAACGGAAGCTTGACTTCGGACATTTTGTGGTGGTCGAAGTTGATTGGTCAACTATGACACTGGTTCGGGAAACTTCATTCTCATGTCACTTGTTGCTGGATAGTCATTGGGTGCGTGTGGCATTGGTTCTGAAAAAGCTATGGTCATCGCACCATCCACTAGTTGGGATATCTTTTCGGACCAAATTCGGCGAGTTTAGGATATATTGGTTTAGCCTGCGGGCATATTTTATTATGTATCTGGATTCGCACTCTTCGGAGGATTTGAAACGCCATACCACGTCGACCTGGGATATTTTTTTTATCAACTCAACAGGTATGTGTGCTCTTGCCGATGTCTAGCATGGCGTAGAAAATCGCTTTTACTGGAATCCATGAGTGAAACATAATTCTTCTCATTAACAGATGCTTGAAACTTGTTTGGTGATCGATGCTTGAATGCTATCGTTGTGCTTGAAATCTTGAAGTATCTGATATTTTGCTTTTTATTTTTGTTGTTAATGTGTACTTACAGATACATATGACAGGGTGATTGATCTTTTGTTGATTAATAAAAATAATAATAATAATAATTATTATTATATTTATTGTCGTCATAGGATCCAATTGGACATTGACATGGTCAGTTTCAATATAAAATTAAATTAAAATACAATACAATAAAATATGTTAAGTACAGATGCTCAATATCAAGTCATGAGAATTTCAACATAATATAAACATTCTTGTTTGTAGTTAAAATTAAATAAGGTAAGTTAAAAGCCTCTATAACACGTCATTAGAGGGTACCATCAACACATACATTATTGAGATTAAGCATTCTTGTATGTATATCAGAATAAGTGGAGTAGGTTAAGAAATTCATTATCATGAAAAAGGACACAACACATACATTCAAACATAAAAACATTTCAAAAATCAGGTGAGGCTGAGATACTCTTGAACAGAATAGAAGCAGTGCTCCAGTAAGTATTCCTTAACTTTATATTTGAATGAATTCATACAATTAATTGATTTGAGGTCTCTAGGTAGGGAATTGAAGATTTTTATTCCTTTATATTCTGCCCCCTTTCAAATGATGATGAATTGTGCATTGGAATTCTCAAATTATTGGAGGAACGTAGTACCCTATCGCTGGAAATATATCCATCTACATTCCTCATAAATAAATTTGAGTTACTTTTTACAAAAATAAGTAGCCTATATATGTAGAGAGAGGGAAGTGGTAGTACACCAAGTTCTTTAAAAAGCAGTCTGCAGGGTTCCAAAAAGTGTGTTTTTAGCATACAGCTTATAACACGCTTCTGTGCCAAAAAGACTCTATCAGCGAGATTGGATCCTCCCCAAAATATCAGGCCATATGTTAGGATTGACTGGGCATGAGCAAAGTAGTATATTTTCAATACCGTGATGTCCACAGAGTCAATTAATTTACGTATGGCATAACACATTTTGTTCAGCTTTTTTACAGTATGGGAGATATGGTTGCCAAAAGATAGGTTACTATCAATTTTATCACCAAGGAATTCAGTGTCAGAACGCACTGGAACTGATTTTTTCCCGAGTTTTATTAAAACATTACTGTCTGATTCTAAGCGTTTGCTAAACTGCAATGACACTATTTTTTTGTATTCAAGCGTAGATTGTTCTTGTCACACCAGGTCAACATTTCGTTGTCTTCTTGGAGAGGTTTTCGAGATTTTTTCCCATGACTAAACATGATGTGTCATCGGCATATTGGAAAACAGCTGGAGTTGATAAGCAGTCTGGTAGGTCATTTACATACATTATGAATAGTAGGGGTCCAAGGATAGATCCTTGAGGAACACCAGTGTTGATATTTCTAATAGGGGAGTTGAATACTTGAATTCTACTGTCGATTTCAAACCGTAACGTAACTTGTTGGGCTCTTCCTCTCAGGAAGGATTTGAAAAGCTGCAGAGGTATACCTCTGATGTCAAGGCATTCGAGTTTTTTTAAAAGAATATCATGATCCAGGGAATCGAAACCCCTTGAGAGATCGAAGTATATACCATCCAAGAGCTCTTCCTTATCAATATGATCCACTAGGTATTTGAGTGAATGGTAAATGGCCTTTTCTGATGACTCTCCTGGTAGAAATCCGTGTTGACACGAGTTGAGAACGTCGTGTTCCTTCAGAAAATCAAGTAGTTTTATATATATATCAGTCTCTCAAGGACCTTTGAGAACACTGGCAACAGTGATATAGGTCTGTAGTTTGAGAAGTCATTTTTTGGACCATTTTTATAAACTGGGGTAATTTTAGCATGTTTTAGCTCGTCTGGAAAGGTACCAGTTGAAAAACATATATTAGCCAGTTTTGCAAGTGGTTCTGAAATATCCTGTGCAACAATTTTGATAACATCACTTGGTATTCCATCCGTACCACTCGAGAGTTTGGTTGCCAGACTTTTTATGACACTAATTTTTTTTCATTTTCAAGATAAACATCTGAAATTCCCACAGATTACTCTGAAGATGACAAATAAAAAAAGGACAATTTAAAAAAAAATTGAAAAGTACAGAGCTCAAAATATTGAATAATTAAAAAAAAACAAATTTGAATTTTGAGGCCATGCTTCAAAAACCAGTTCAAAATGTGATATTGAAACTTATATATGGGATATAACGAAATTTGTAGAGTGGAGGCCACATTTTTCAACCGAATGAAACAAAAATGCTTCTCATGAATACCTCGGCTAATTTCAAAAATGGTCCAATAGTCTCAAAATGGCAGCTATTGGAAGATTTTAAGAAATTCTCAATATTTCATTTCCATACCCAATATCGGAAAACTATGAGTCGTTGATAGAGTTTCATTAGCTCCACAACTTTTACCCGAAAAAAATTTCTCCGTGATGTACACATTAATAAAAAATAGGTAGCTGTAAATTATCATTCATAAAATCTACCTTCACGATTGGCCACGCCATCGTTTTTTCAATGTCATATTCTGGTTCAGCGACCTCAAAAACCCCTAAAGCATCAATTTGGCTAAAATTTGCACAACAAAATTGTTTTTCATTGTTTAAACAATTAATAAACAAGCAGCGCACTAATATAAGTTTATAACTTTTTTCTGCAAGCAATTTCTAAGTAATATCAGAAGGTTTTAGGAAAATTCATTGGGTCCTCCAGGATTCCAAAATAATGTTTTACTCCGCTATATGAAGGTAATTTGAGTTCTTGCGATAAGATAGGCGACAAAAGCACAATCACAGAACGGATCAGAGACACAAATCACAAAAACACCCTGTGTGGTCTGTAATTGCAGTTTACTGAATTATGACAAGAAACGACGTCGGCGCCATCTGAAACTCTAGATAACTCCCTTTATCAAGTGGGCTGGTGTCCCCCAGTTTGTCCCAATATTTTAAAGGTATAAGTGAATACACCATGGTTTTTAGACATCTTATTCTGGACTTACAGTTCGATGGACACCATCAAAATTCACTAGAGTGCCGATGACGGAAAATATGACAATTTTCAGAAATATGGTTTTTATTGGAAAAAATGTCGCTTACCTATCCTGAGATGGTTTAGAAAGTCACGTGATATTATAAAGTAAAATTTTCACGATTCGAAACGAGAAAATTCCACCCCTGCTGTGAATGTAATGTATCGAAAAACCGATTGGGCCGTCTTTCTTATCTCATTCGATTGCTCCACTAACAGGAATATAGTTTTTATCGTAAAAAAAATCCGGTACCTATCATGAGATTGTCTAGGAAACAATGTATGAACTTAAATTACAAGATTTTCAAAACATGACGATGTTGTAGCTGTTTATAAAAAATGCCTGTTTTTTCTCAATGGCCACAAGAAATGTGGTTTTGTCAGCACTAAGTTCGATCAATACAATTCTCTAGTTGACAGTTCTACTTTATTTTGCCGTTCAGTCTACTCAAACATTACAAATACCCATGATACATAGGGTGGTGGAATAAAAAAAGGAAAAAATCAGTAGAAACTTGTTTTTGGAATAGAAGGGTTATAAATTCCTTCTTAAAATAATTTTCATATGTATTTTTTTAAATTAAGTTACCTTATTTTTTCACCTCCTTTGTATACTAAAGGAGATAATTTAAATTTTGGAATAATAACCGATGACGAAGAATTCTAACAATCGCGGCTCAAACTACTATCAGATTTTCCTCATTACCTACATAATAAAAAAACATTAACCACATCATATTTCGAATGTTGGAATGTGTGAAATAGAAATAGATAATCAATGAAACATTTGACTACTGTTTATGTGATTGACTTCCTAAAAAATATAGATTTGAGGGATTTTGTCACTGCCCAGTTCAATAATCATATATAATACTTCATTTTGGGAATTTCAAAACAGTTGTTATTTCTAATTAAGAACTGATTGCTGAAAAGTACGTATCATTAATTCAGAAAGTGGATTTTTATCAAGCAGTCATTTCGGTTTATAGGTATATTTGGTTGGTTCATAAAAAGGTAGATAGATGGAAAATAAATTTTATCACAATCTCAATCATGAAAAAAACAATATTTTCCTAGAGAAATTATCAAGTTCAGAATTTGCACGTTTTTGCTTTTGTTTTGTTGAAGAAGTAGTTACCTTTTTCTAATTGCATGAAACAATTGGCCAAAGATGGTACACTTTGTTGAGGTACACTGAACACGAGTCTATCGGCGAAACTCTCCTGAAGTGTGGCATCGGAAAAGAGAGATGACACAAACTCCCTCAGCTCATTGTGACGGTCACCAGAATCTGAAGTCGGTGTAGAATCACCTCCTCCCAACTTCATTTCCAGGGTGTATCCAGCACCATACAGATTCTTAAGGTGCTGAGTTGAACCAAGACACCTGGAACCCAAATTTATGATTATCAAGTACTTTACAAGGCATCACATGAAACACAGAAAATATGATATATATCTATGGGTTGAAGCTTCGTTTTGTGATTTTCAGAATTCCTACTTTCCGCAATCTGAAAATTATCCCAGTAATAATAACAAAAATGTATCGAACAATTCTGACATTTTTTAAATATATAGGGTTCTATGGGAAATGTTAGTGTTTGTTAAGAATGAAGTAGGATCTATACGATTCTCTCGGAAGTGAGTTAAACATAGTGCGAATTATTCTCTTCTGTACCGTGAAAATAATTCCACTGTTTTGACAAAATTTCCCAAGAGACCGATATGACTGTATACAAGACAATAATATACCATGAACGAAGATTCAATGGGCATTGTGGATTTTATTCGTTATACTACAAATCTGAATTCAATCAATTCAGAGTATATGGATATGTTCGATAAAACGTAAGTGTTGATCCACATATATACCTAAAAATCCAGTACATTCTGTGAAAACGATCTTTGTTCCATGCAGATCAAATTATAAGTTATTCAGGCTATTTCGAAAAGTAAAATATATACATTCCATTCCGGAAACGTTTGAAATCTGCAATTTTGCTCGCACCAACAATTAAAACATTGCTTTATTCGTTCAGTAGACAAAATTAGATCACCACTAATGAAGTATCGTCTGCGAATAGGACTAACAGTTCTGTATCAATATGTTAAGGGATATCGTTGACGAACAACAAAAATATTCACGGCCTCAGTATTGAACTTTGCGGAACAAACATGTTCGAACATTGTTTGCTAGAAAAATTGTTATCTTCTTTTCAATGGCGAAAATAATAGAATATACAATATAGATATAATCATCTGGAGTTATATACCTAACTTGCTTTCAATAAAGTTCGAGTTCATGGAGTCGCTCTCTTTACTCACACGAAATTATTCCCTAGGATATTTGTTAATTTTCAACATTGCTCTCCAATTCACTAGCAGCATTAGAACTTCCGCAGGTGGATCCACAATTAAATTTCCTGTGTTCGAGATATTGTTACAATTTAAATGCGAGCTGTACCTTGGTAGACAAGTGAATACATGATTCAGATTAGTTTCAAACGAGATGAACCTGAATATGTGTGGATTTTTCAAAATGTCAATTTTATATTGGATAACTGATAATGACAGCAAATTACATTATATTTTGGGGAAATTTACTTATTACCCCAAAATGAACAAGCAATGAATTGGTTAAGAAATTTAGTAACTGAATTGACGAAGCAAAAGTGGAACACATACCTCAATTCACCTTTGACCATGATTCCTACTCTCGAACAGAGAGCATCTGCTTCTTCCATAGAGTGGGTGGTCAAAATGGCTCCCCTTGATCCCTGGAATTCAAAACATCAATATGATGGCCATTTGCATAGACATCGAATCAAACTCAACAGAATATTACTCTATTGTCGACAATACAAATATAAAATTTCAGATCTTAATTCTCGTTAGAGTTAATATATAATTATTTATTAAGCATGTATGATTTTTGCCATTAATCTTTCTACACTGAATATTGAATTAACTCTGCATACTGGTTTGTAGAATGCGAGTTTTCAGCGGGAACTAGTGAATCTTAATTTTTTCGAATATTGTTTAATATCTCAATTACATTTTCAACCGACTGTAAACGCGCACAGATGAAGTAACTTGAATGACTACTGGAAACTCAATGTTACTTTTTCATTTATAATTCTCTCTTTTATATTAGAAGCATCCATCTTCTAGGGTCAACAAATTCATCGCAAATAACAATTTCATGATATTTTCGTTTTATCCCTTTGTTTATGTGGATAAATTGAAAGTAATTGCCCTCTGTGTTAGATAGCAGTTCGTAAATGGTTTTTGAAAACGACAACCGGATGTCCATTTTTATCACCTTAACTCTTTTAATGCGACGGTCATAGGTTGATTCCATATTGGTACTGTACGGTTTCGTTCACCCTCCGCAAACAACGATATATTACCCTTGAACATTTTCATTTTTTATAAACTGCTTTTCACCAATAGTATTGCTTGTCAAGATGTTCAATGCTTATCAAATGTATGGCTGTTTCCCAATTAGTGGGTGTTCATATGAGTTCAATGATCCCTTCCGGATGTCTGCGACGTAGGTTATTGATAGTGACTCTGGATAGATTCTGTTTTGAAATGTCTTTACATATCAACTAAAATTCTTACTAACTACCTGTATTATGCAGGGCAGGCTCCATATTCAGGATTATTCCTCAGCTATTCATTCAATTTCTATCAATACTTGATTTACCTGAGAGATCAAGTGGAAAAAATTCAGCATTCACTTTCTTTGTGGACCTAGTAGTTCAATATTTCCCGAATTTGCTCATTTTTCATCGCATGCAACTCAACCAAATATCAGGAATATCTTCCGTCTCCTAAAGCTCCACCAGAGATAAAAAAAGTTCATTTTCTAAAAACTCCAAAGCATTTCGAAGTCACTTGAGGAAGATTTGACACCTTTGGATTATCATCATTATCTTTGCGATCTTATCCAGAAAAAATACCGAGCCATTTTTCTTTTGAGAAGCATTTGCCATTCTTCCGATATCGTACCTTAACTGTATTGATATTGTCACGAAACTGGGGCCATTGACTATCAAAATATAGAACTAATTATTGTTCGTTTATTACACTTCACTAAAGACAACCAATAATGTACTCTGACAACTAAATGAATCACAATCACAGTTTACAACTGAAATATTGCGAATAATACTGTAACTGAATCACCTACTATATTCACTTCACCGTTTAGGCAGTTCTTATATAGGTTAATAACGACGAAAATATTCGTAACGGTCTTTCGTTGGCCTTTTTCGAAATCATTAGATGTATCCTGATTATTCCAGAGTTTTCTCGAGATTTTCACGTCACGGTAGGTAAAAATGCGGTGGCGTTTCGAAAATGACCTCGACCTTTCTGTGACGTCGTGAGTCACGCTACCTGCTGAGGGTTTCCAATAGATTCATACACGAAAATGGCAGTGGCGTATTGTATTATATTAAATTTTTATATTTTTCAGTTTAACAAATTATCAAAGATAATATTTAGTTTTTCCAGTTTCAACCATATTTTTCTGAGAGATCATTATTTCAGTTGAATTTTTCAGTTCGTATAATTTGTACTATATTCAGATTACATTTAATTTCCCTATATATAGGGATATCCTGAAGTTAGCATTAAAAATGTTGAATTACCAAAGCTTTATCAACTTATTATTATTTATTAACATTATACTCAGGTAATTTCTTTTTATTGTTGGAACCAATATCTGTAAAATCTAGTAGTGGTGATAAGTTGAGGTTTGATAACTGATTACCTAGTGTATTCAATTCTCGGATCACCTATAGAATCTCTATTGTAGAAATTCAGAGTTTTTTCATATATATCGTTGGTGCTCAGAACTCTAACTTGGCGGTTCAAAAGATATATTCCTTCGTTCCCACTCTAATTTCCGGTAATTTTTCAACTTACGGCCTTTTGGAAATTTTGTAGCTTCACCTTTTTTTTTTCTGCCTTCGGATTTTATCGCTATTTATTCTTCAGCCTTCAGCTCTGTGAAATCCATTGTTCACTTATTGAAATGGAAATAAATTGACTGGTGTGAAAACAGCGGCCAAAGATAGCAGGCCAAATCTCTGGAATAACCCGAACGCCAAAACCAGTGGCGTACCAACCGATTAAGTCATCAATAAATCTAATAGAAACATATCTAAAATTATATTGACTTGAATACATGTATTGATGATTCATTTGCAAGATGGGATGAATTCAACTTTTATTATCGAAAAATGAGTGACATATTTTTTCCTAGAAAACTTGATTCTAGCATAAATATATTTGGGCAAGATGTTTCTTATTCCAATACCACCATTTCGTGAAAAAATGGTCTACTACCCTTGGGGCTCAGGGATATAATTTCCTACCCTTAATTTTCAAAAAATAATTTGTCATAGAAAACTTGGCCCTAGCATGAATAGATTTTGGCAAGATGTTTATTGTTGGAATCCCAACATTTCCTGGAAAAATGGCCGACTTCCCTTGGGATCCAGGGGAATTATTTCCTACCCTTAATTTTCAAAAATTAATTTTTTCTGAAAAACTTTGTTCTAGAACAAACAGGTTTTTGGCAAGATGTTTCTTATTGTCATACCATCATTTCGTGAAAAAATGGTCGACTTCTCTTGAGATCCAGGGGGAGAATTTCCTATCTTCAATTTTCAAAAACGAATTTTTCCTAGAAAACTTTGTTCTAGCACAAACATATTTTGGCAAGATGTTTCCTATTGCAATACCATCATTTCGTGAGAGAATGGACGACTTTCCTTGGGATTGAGAGATAGAATTTCCCACCCTTAATTTCAAAAAATTAATTTCTCATAGAAAACTTTGTTCTAGCACAAACAGATTTTGGCAGATATTTCTTATTGCAATAACATCTTATTATGAATGTTATGTTCTGCTTGGGATCGCATTAGTTAGTATTATTGTTGATATAATAATCTTGGAATACATTTTTCGGTACCCATGGACTGATATTTCAAATATTTATGTTCAAAATAATGCAAATTGTATGTGATCTGACATTTTGGAATTCATATTTTCAGTTATAATATCACAAGAGAGTGAGAATAAAGTGAAAATTATTCGACAGATTTTCGAAAAATTGTTGTCAGGCAATAGACACGAGAGCTCGATGGGCTCGAGTGGCTATTGCCAAATGGTAACAAGTTTGAGATAGAAATCTGGAGAATTATTTTCTGCTTTATCGAACTCTCGTGTTACGATCATAAACACATTTTCTCGCAAAATCATATAATGTTATAATGTAGTAAACCGGTTTTGATTCATTTCTCACTTTTCATGCGAATTGATGACAGACGACAAATAAAAAATATGGGTTGTCAGACAATGAAAACAAAATACCTCAACTATAATAATGTTTTGATTTGCCGAAATGTACATGAAAGTTTTCATTGGTTTCTAGAAATGTCAAAAAATAATCTGTTTTATTATTTGTTATTGATTAATATGGTTTTATTGCACTTATTATTATTAGTATGTTTGTCAAATGCAACCTCTGAGTTGTTACAGAATTTTTCTTTTTCTTTAATTTTATTATTCATTATTGAACAATCAGTATTTTTGTTCAATATCAACCATCTGATGTTTGAGAATTAAAATTATCTGTATTATTATTTTTGTTCAACAATGTAGATTCAATGCATTTATTATCATTAGTATTCTTGTTAAATGCAACTTTCTGAGGTGTTTGAGAATTGAGATTATCTGTTTTATTATTCGTTATTGAATTGAAGTTCATTGCATTTGTTATTATCAGTATTCTTGTAAAATTAGCCTTCTGAGGCTTTCGAACCTTTATATTTTCTATTGTATAATTTGTTACCAAGAAAAATTATCATATGCATTTGTTGTTATCACTAGTGTTATCGTTGAATACAACCCTCAGTGCTGATTTTTATATCGTTCTTTTTTATTTGTTTCTTTAACGTCGTTCTATTTCTGCTACAAGTGCTAATGAAGTCGGTTATCATTAGATAATTACTTCAATGATCGAATTTCATTATCCAAGTTAATTTCTGCAAAAATATTTATATGGCCGTTTTTCTATGAGAAAATATTTTTTTAACATTAAGGGTAGGAAGTTCTACCCCTGGATTTCGAGGAAAACTGAACATTCCATCACGAAAAGATGGTACTGCATTAAGAAACATCTTGCCAGAATATGTTTGTTCTAGGACAAAGTTTTCTAGGACAAATACATTTTTGAAAATTAAGGCTAGGACATTCTACCCTCGGATCCCAAGGGAAATCTATCATATTTTAACGAAATGATGGTTTGCAATAATAAAGTTTAAAATTCTAAAATTATGTCACTCATTATAAAAGTTCAATTCCTCCCATCTTCCAAAGAAATCATCAATAAATGTATTCAAGTCAATATATTTCTAGAGATATTTCCATTAGATTTCATGATGGGTTATATATGTTAACGACTCAATCGGTTGGTACACCACTGGTTTTGGCGTTCGGGTATTTCCGGAGATTTGGTCTGCTATCTTAGGCCGCTGCTTTCACACCGGTAATACATTGGTTGAATATACTTATTTGCCTATTTATTCTGCCTTCACTTTCTAGCAAGGTTTTAGCAATTCCACGTATCTGATATATTTTGTCTATCGCAAGCCTGACGCCCAATAACTTGAACAGTCAGATTTACTGGTGTTACATCTTATTGGTAGTTGCCTACTTTGGACAAACTAGTAATAAGTCATTGGTGGAACCTCACTCAGACCCTACTCTAATCAGAGCAGTCTATCAGCATCCGTGATCAACTCTCTCAGAATAATGATGATTCTTTAAATTTGCGATGTCAAGTGTGAGGGGGTTACACAATCATCAAATATTTTTTTTGTCGATAGCATGACAAAAAAGTGTTCATCGCATTTATAAAAATTGTTAGTTATTGTGCGACTTGTGAGATATCTATCCGACATTCTAATATATATCAATAAGATTTCTTTGAGTTATATTTCCCGAAAAAGATTCACCTGAAAACTGGCCAAAATGGTGTCCCACAAGAACCTTTTGCTTCTTGGGTCCATACCCGTACTGGGTTCATCCAACAGCACCACTTTGGGATTGCCGACCATAGCCATAGCGAAGCTGAGCTTTCTCCTGGTACCACCGGAGCATTGGTGGGTCTGCTTGTCTGCATGCTCGTGGATTTGCAGTCCACTCAGGTACAAACTGACGACCCTCGGGATATCTTGATACGCCACACCCCTGATGGCAGCGTAGCACTCAATGTGCTCTCTGACGGTGATGTTTTTCCACAAAGCGTCGTGTTGGGGGCAGTAGCCGAGCAGTTGGAAGGCGGAGTTCATGTTGGAGTTGATACTCTCGCCACCTATTTGAACCTGAAAGTGGGTCACAAGGGATACTTGAATACATTCAGTTATGCAATGAAAATCTGCGTGCACGAATACTAAAACTTTGTAGTAATAGTAATACTTTTTCATACAGCGTGTTGCAATATAATTCATCGATAGTGGAAAGTGGATGAATATTATGTCCACTCTACTGATGAACGGAAGCCTTTGTTTGAAACGATTCACATGACTTGATAAAATATGCTCTCGACATGATAAACATAAAAATGTATTGCCTCAAATCAGTTATTTTTCTTTTGTACAATATCCCACGTAGTCTGTGCCCAATATAATAAATAACATTAAATGCTCATGATTTTCCTTCGACTTCATAATCAGAATATGCACTATAAGAAATCTAGAATGTTCATGAATTGCAGTTACCGTATGTATAGGATGACATATTGATATGTTTTTGGTAAGATGTCTAAAAACCCTGGTGCTGCACTTATACCTGTAGAAGTTTGGGATCGACTTGGCGACACTTGGCCTACTTGATAATAGAGATTAATAGCGTGTCAGATGGCGCCAATTTCGTTTCACTTTCAATTCAGTAACAGGGTATATTTATTTCCTCAGCTTTCTTTTTGAGACGAACTGTTCGCGGGTTATAATTCTAGCTTCGCTATTGGTTAAAAAGAGACATCTGTCAAACTTTACCAATAGCAAAGCTGGAATTAGAAGCCCCCGAACATTGCACAAAGGAAGCACTGTCGTATTATTTTTCCTTTAATTTGGTTAACTGCATTTTGACAGACGGATAATTGGAAATGAAATTGTCATTGAATTGCAGAAAATATAAAATTCAATGCATACAATATGATGAACTATGAAAATATCATTATTAGTCAATTCGTCAAGCTTTGTATTTGCTTTTGGTACTGAATTCAGGTGAATATTCGAATCTGCGGCTTTATTCTGTCCACACAAAATGCAAATTTGTCCCATTCTACAAAAAGTATCCTTACACACTACACTATCTGGAAATAAGCAATTCCTCACGCACTAATGGACTGATGAACGAGTGATTTTTTTAAGAAAAAACTCAGGAATAAGCTAAGCAAGATTTCAAATTAAAGAGATGGAAAACGCATAGATACCGACAAAACACTGAAAATAATTCCATATAAGATGCTGCAGATGTCAGAAATTAAGATCTGACATTAAGCGAGAATATAAACAAACATTTTTGGACGGCGCCATCTACCACAGACTACCACAGAGAGAAGCTCTGTTGAAGTAACAGGTGATGTCCCCTCGAAAATCTAAACCATATCGAATCAGTTCATTCACTAAGGTTTTTAGACATCTTAGTTTTTGGGTTCCAGTAACTTTTAATATTCTGAAAAAATTATTCAAGTGTACAAGGACAAGAGAATCGTTTATCCAATAAGTTACGGTAAACATTTTTTCCATAAATAAAAAATATTTGCTTTCAAGGGTGAGAAAGCAGATATTTTTCAGTTCATTATCTTTTCTGATAGACATTATGCAAAATAATACAAATTACTGACCAATCAAATATTTTTTGTTTGTGCACACCAACAAATCATTTTTTTTTTGGAATTCGTAATTGTTTTTTATTTTTTCAGATTGTGAAACGTTATTGTATCCAAAGAACATTATACGAATTAGTGTATCTCCACAAAAAATTAGCTTGAAACAATAGCACCAATGTTATGATAGATTTCGAATTGGGGTGTGTAGGGTCATGGCAGAAATGACCACATCTTTGACTTTGAGTTCTGCTGTATCCAAGAATAACTATTGAAAATGAGGATTGAAACAAAGTTGAATTATCATTTATCTTTAACTATATATAGGATATTTTTGTGCAATAGTTCTTTCCTACATTGCGGAAAAACCTTATCTATGTTTTGAATAATATATTTTCAATTTATAAAAAACTCAACATTTTCCTTCCAGTATCAACTGTTCAACTTCTCTTGTTAGTCGAAATAAGACAAATTGAGGATGAAAATGTATTGATCGTAACTCATAAACCTGTCTAATTATAATCTTATTAATTATAGTACATTGGGGTGTAAAAAAAAATTGTTTTTCGGGTTTTGTTTTCCAGCACTATTTCAAAACCAACAAGCTATATTTTGGTAAGACATCATATCTTCAGTCTATTGTAGGCGACAAAAACGTATTTTGTTTATTGATGATTCTATCTGTTTAAAATATGAAGTTTTAAAATTTTGAATTAAATCCCTATACTGAAAACAATTGACAGATCGTTTTTGATTATACAAGAAGGGATTAATTGCTACGGTTGATTGAATGGAAGATAACATTACTTTCTGACGAATTCAATTGTTCGATGTTACCTTTCATTAAGATAAAGGGTGCGTTACATTTTTTTAAAGTCATATATAAAGTTTTTATTGAATATTTCAAAAACTGTTTCGTTAATTTGGACCTTATTTCACTCACACTATTTCGAAAATGATGACTATCATTCACGGAAGTTTTGTCAACTTTTTACGTTGCGTTTTTGAAGTTTACGGTATTACGATATATGGGGTTTCACTATTAATTGAACAAAACTTTACGGAACCTGTTGAAAATTTCAATTCCATTATATTACTTTTCGAAAGCAACTATTCGATACTATAAATGAAACAAACCACACTTAACAACAATATAGATCAACAGTATAGACTCAAAAACCAATTGTAAATAACGACTTCAAACATAAAAACTCAATTAATATTATTGAAATTGTTTTTTTTACAGTACTGTTTAAAATTTATTGGTTAATGCTATATACAGCAATATATAACATAAACTCTTAGAAAAACCACAATTAATAACTACTTTAAACCTAAAACTCAATCAATATTATGAATATTGTCATAAATAGGGCAATTTGCGCAAACTTTAAATGAAGATCCAAACTGCCCACGGCAAAATGTTTTGAAGCAAACAGCTAACAGATGTTGAATGATATGCAACAGAACACAAAATAATCCACTTGAGAAAGCTATTGTATAGCAAAATACGTGTCGTGGTTTCGTAAACCCATTTTAGTGAAAATCATTCAGTGAAGTGAGTCTTTTGTTCACACAAACTATTCGTCGAGTTGATATGGCGATCATGGAAAACGTTTTTGTTGAACAAAACATTTACGTTACAGATAGAGTAAGAACTTGTCCACATATTACAGAAAATGTGATTCTTTTATTTGCTGTATTACCAGGATTCCAGTCCATTCATAGAGCCTTCAGAATATCATGGACTCAATTGGATCGGTTGCTCCAGAGGCTCAGAAACACAATAAGAAATGACCTTTATGGTCTAAATTCAATAGACCTTTCCAGAATTACCTGTGCAGGTGAAAGTTGCGCGCGTCACTTGTGGGCTAAGAATGAATCTTATTGGTCAATCATTGACAATTGACAGATGACATTCTTTTGGATGTTGGATGCTCTTTGTTTATGTTTATAGAGTTTTTGAAAATAAAAATTTTAGTATGCCTCAACAATGTTGTGTTACCAAGTGCCGGTCACGGTACGATAAAACCAGTAGGAACTCATTTCATTGCTTCCCTAAACAAGGAACCATAATGCGGGAAAATGGTGAATGGCGATTGGGCTTGAAACTCGGAACTGGGACGCAAAACAAAACCACGGGTAAATAAAAGTGTCTACATCCTTCCATCCATAATTAATCAATGAAACCACTTCTGTCATAGGTTTGTTCGCGCCACTTCACAAATGATGATTTCATTATAGGGGGCAATATTATAAAATTGAAGAAATGTGCTATCCCGAATACTTTAAGATTAGAGCCTTCGTGCAGCAACACGCAAGATTTGCCCACTGCATCATCTACGGTAATATTAGATCTTTGTTCTGGTTAATATGATTACAATTAAATGATTTCGTTTTAGACTGCCATCGACACATATGAGCAAATGGAACATGTTCCACATCACGAAACAGTTGAAACTCTATCTAGAAACACCAAACTTTCAAGATCCACGGTATTTATTTGAAATTATTATTGCTGGAATGTTCTAATAATAATTGTTGTCCTAGGATCCTTCAACAGAAGTCTCGATGTCGTGGTTAAACCGAAGCGGGAATAGAAGTCAATACTAAGGTGAATGCTTTTACTCCTGTATATAGCAATTTATCAAAAGAGCAAAGTCATGCTGAAGATCAGTTGAATACTTTCACTTCTACACCAAAAAAGGTAGCTATACTTTGTATAATAATACATTTTTTCTTGCTAAAATATTGTATTTTTTTCTTCAGGTATTCACAAATAAAACAATGAAAGCAGCCAACCATTTTCCAATGAACATGACTTGGATATCGAAAGAGTATGCCAAAGCTGGGGACGAATTGACAATATTAACATCAAGACGCAGCCCACTCTCGCAAAAGTCAACCTCACACAAAAATATCGGAGACCTGTTAAAAAACCATAGATATATTAAGGAACGAAATTACATACCACAATCAAGAAATCAAAAGATTACAAGAATCAGTACAGCCAATGAAGCTAATGTCGGACTTAAATATTAAACCATATAACGTTTTCTAAATGAATAATTTTATTAGTTTAGCGATAAGTAGTTTAAGTTTGTAAGCAGGCCTGACGAGAGAGCGGGGAAGCCGGGACAAATTCCCGGGGCCCGGGTCACAAAGGGGGCCTGGAGCTCGGACCGCTAAGTTGTGCAAAGTATAACCATAAAGTATGTCTCACAACGTAACGGGCCATACCGACTTCCAACTCATTATACACAAGGCAAAGGGTTGGTTAAAGTTCTGCCGCGCAGCTCTCTCAGTCTTTGTTTTACTTGTTTTTATTTTTAATATAATACATGTTTATTTTGATTTTCAAGCATTTTCTTTCAATGATCAGATCATCAGGCATTTATTTTTTTTAAATCAGGAGTAATATTGGTGAGTAAATTAAAGGTTTACCATGATTGATTATTTTAAACGGTCAATATTTAAGCAGGGCCCGAAACATATAGCTATCCCGGGGCCCGCACTAATTCGCGGGCCCGAAACATATAGCTATCCCGGGGCCCGCACTAGCTCTCGGCGGCCCTGTTTGTAAAGTAACTATTGTTATGCCAACTTGTAAAGTTTGGCTCACCCATAGATAATAAATAAATTGTGCTTTATTACATTGTGTTAATTTGTTCAAACTTCTGTGTTCTATAAAACAAATGTTAATACTTAATAGTTTGTATTGTAAAGGAATATTTTAACAATAATAAGTCTTACATTTTCTTCTGTAAGTATGGCATCCAAAGTATTTCTTGAAAAAGTGCATATATACACTAGCCATACCCATACAAATTTAATTCGATAAATCCTTGAAAGCAGGAATTTTTTCGAACTACTGGGAACAACTTACCTTCTTGAAACCCATTCATAAATAAGGAAAAAACAGTGAAAACTATATAGCTGTTTGCCAGTCTGAAATTCCAAAATTATTTGTTGTCTCATAGCAAATTCATGTGGGATTAATTATTGATTATTTACACTAACTTGATCATAAATGCTCTAGAAAATAAATACTAGGTCCGCTATTTATACAGATTTTTCAAAGGCGTTCGATAATATAAATCATCTTATTACCTACCTACTAAGAGCATATGGTTTTGGAGAATCAATCGTGAATTGGATCTTCAGCTTTTCTGTACTTTTACTTGTACTTTCAGTCGATTATCAGTATAAACTTAAAAACCAAAATTTACAATCAGTATAACAAATGGAAGTTCTAGGGATTATTTTTGACACTAAATGAACTTTTATTCCTCAAATCAACCTAGTTAGTAACTCACAAAAATGGTTATGAAATGTACAAATAAACTGATAATTTTATAGAAAGATACTCCTGTGTCTTCCTGTTTGTTTATTTATTGTAAAACGGGTAACCTCAGTAAAATAAAAATATAAGAAATCTTGATCAATACAATAACACTTAAGACTAACATAACTCGAAAAATAATAAATGTCACTTTTAAATGAAGTCTGTGTGGACTTTCATTCTTCTTCTGTAGCACTTCGCTTTGATTATAAAATCAGTTTTGTGAGCACACATCGTGGTATAACTTTCGGCAAAGAATTTGTAGCCAGCTACCTTGTCTACAAGTCCACGATTTTGAAATAAAAAACTCCGCATTGCCAAAACTGAATTCTTGGAAACGTGAAATGTCTTTACTCCAATCCCCATAATCCATAGTACACATGTTGCTTGATAATGCTTGTTGCACGATAACATTCAAACATTTAAATTTAAAGTAAAATCATAACAAAGGTTAACCTCATTAATGTAAATTACATTTCAATGACAGAATCAGTTGTCACCAGATACGACATACCAGGATGGCCAACATCACAGATGAAAATGCTCCTGGTGTGCTCTCTCTCTTTCCAGTTCTCTCTCGCACTAATGTTTGCGCATCTTTTATATCTGCCCACAAGTTGCCCATGAAATATACCTGTTTCTCTCTCATACTGGCTCAGTTCATATCTTTTATCTCTCTTCTACGTATTCTGGAAAGGTCTATTGAAGATTTCTGTGAGGCTGACTTCCAAAGTGCAAGTGTAACAGAGTACAATTTCGTATTTTATATGGATATTTGTGATCCAGTACCAGAAGAAACTTATTCAAGGCAAATTTCCGAAGAAGATCTATTGATGTTTTTGTAAATTGAGGCAAGGGTTGTCTGATTTTCTCAAAAGAATGTTTAATTATCCATCCAGACAGGCGGTAAGCCTAGTTGTCTCCACTGTAAGAAAATAGCTGATTAGAAGCTTTGTACCTGGTTCTATAGGCCTAAGAGCAATAACAAGGCAAGACTTTAATCAAAAACAAGTCAGTGCTGAAAATCAACTGTATAACCCGAATCCAGAAGTTCCAAAGGCTATAGTGAATATAGACGCTAAATATTCTTTCATTAATAAATCCAAAAACTTTGTACCTGTGCTACAGTTGGTGGTACCTGTGCTACAGGTCCTGTGCTACAGGTTCTAGCTATCAAATGTCAGCCTTCCTGCAGCCTAGAGAGAATCAGCTGTCGACAGAAGCTGCCAGTGAGGCCAGCTTAGTAACAAAAAATCCATGGATGATTGAGGCTCGCAATAGACACATAAAATCAATAAATGAATTCTTAGTCGAGACCAATCCTGTCCAACACGTTTTAAACTCAGTGTACTTTTACCAAATTGTAGGATCTTTATCAATTGATTCAGAGAAAACATTGTTATGCAAAGTGCCACAGAGGAATAAGCCCGAACAATGTATGCAAGAGCTAATATGGAAAATCATTTGAAAGAAATAGTGCTAACGAACAATATATATATATATATATATATATATATATATATATATATACATACGTGGGCTCTGAGAAAGACTCAATGTGAACCATCTTTCCGATTTTCCTCTCCTTGAGATGAGAAATCTGAGAGATATTACTTTGAGTGTTCATCAAATAGGACTTGCTCCTTCATATATTCGAAATAACTTCGAGTTGGAGGCAGCAAATATATTTGAAATTGATATGCGTAATCCTTGATCCTTGGCCGGAACTATTACGCTGCAGCATAGCGACCAGATTTAGGAATGAGGAGTATCAACTGTGGATTTCATTTAGTACTATTCCTTGTGCACCTGCATGTGAGCGTGTTTTAGGCAACTACTGAACCAGCGAAAGTGGAGCATGAACACTGGGATGCTGTTCCCATATTTGCAGCGTACTTTGGTACCGAAGATATGCTCATCATCAAGGAACAATAAAGTACCCTAGCCATAAACTATTTGACAATGTTTTAGATTGCGCAAATAGACCAATCAATATTAATAGTCCCAAATTTATCACAAGCTCTTATTTAACTTCAAATTTGTATGTATGTATGTACCTACTTATGTTTAGGTCAAATCTCGCAAGTGAATTTTGACCCACTTCTAGTTGTTCGATTAACGTGAAATTTTACAGGTGTTCATAATTTCGTTGGCAATACATTATTTTCCTGCTAGAGGAAAAATGGCGGCTCCAATATGGCGGACGAGTTTTGTAATTATAATTCGATTCTATTCAAAATTGGTATGTGGGGGTTTTCGGGGACAGACATCACGAAATGTTTGTCGAAATTCGAGATGGCGACCCCAATATGGCGACCAGTTTTGTGGTAATAGCCCGATTCCAATAAAAATTGGGGCTTTTGGGATCGGAGATCATGATTTTTTTGTTGACGTGTTTTGTATTAAGGCCCGATTCCATTCAAAATTGGTATGTGGGTTTTTTGGAGTCGGAGATCATCAATTTCTGTCAGAATTCAATAAGATGACGGATTCCATGAAAGGCAAATAAAAATTGAATAAAAATGGAAAAATTCCTTTTTAACAAATGCACTTAAAAGGAAAAAATAATTTATTTAATTGTTTGGCCTAGGTTATTATGTGAGTAACAGATTCAAAAGCTTGCCGCGTATATTCAATAATTATTCAAATTTTGAATCTGCTTCTCACAGAATAACCTACGTCAAACAATTTAGAAAATTATTTTTCTCCTTTTTAGTGCATTTATATGAAACCTTGCCTCAAACATTTTTTTAATTTTTATTTTTGAATTTAGGTTTTAAGTCATTGATTATTGTTTTTTTTCTTGAAGTTTCAATTTCGAACAGTTATGTTATAATTTCCATGGTATTAATTGTGATTTCATGTTTGAAGTCGTTATTTACAATTGGTTTTTTCTTAGTCTACCGGGTGGCACATAATATCGGGCCACCCCTGTAACTTCTGAAAGTTGGTACAGTTATATGAGCAACCATTTTGGATTTGATCACATCAAAATCCAATATAGCGGACTTCCGGTTTCTCTGGAAATGTCAGAAACTTTGTTTTTGAAACAGAATACCCTTTCTATTTTTACATATTCAAGTTGAACAGGTCAAAACGAGTCCAAACCTTATGTCAAATGTAATTTTTTTGAAACAATTGAAATTCAAATTGTTTTTTATTTTACCTCGTGGATAAATGAGATTTGGTCAAGGCTATTCACAATGAGTCGCACATAACAGAAACTTGTTTTTTTCTGAGAAATTATTTTTTGTGTCACTTACTAGTTAATCAATTAGTTGACAAGATTCAGGAATGTTGTTTTCCACAGCTTACTAAGTTGAAAAATGATTCGAACTGCAAGTAAACTCATGAACTAGTTGTAGAATTTGGAATGTATACAATTTGTTACTGCACCCAAATACAAAAATGATATGTAATTTTTTTGCTGAATGTATGTTCTAGAGAGATATGCAAATGGCCCATAGGGGTTCCATTTGAAAAAAAAAAAATTTTGATCAAAATGTGATGTGACTGGATTGATTCATCAATAAGTGACACAAAAAATAATTTTTCAGAAAAAATTATTGTTTTCTGTTATGTGCGATTCATTATGAATAGCCAAATCTCATTTATCCACGAGGTAAAATAAAAAAAACTATTTCAATTTCAATTGTTTTAAAAAAATGACATATGGCATAAGGTTTGGACTTGTTTTGACCTGTTGAACTTGAATCTGTGAAAATATACAGGGTGTTCCATTTAAAAAAACAAAGTTGCTGGAATTTCCAGAAAAACCGGAAGTTCGCCATATTGGATTGTAATTTGACCAAAACCGAAATGGTTGCTTATATAACTGTACCGAATTTCAGAAAAATCCGTTCACGAATGCAGAAGTTACAGGGGTGGCCCGATATCCTGTGTCACCCGGTATACTGTTGAGTTCCATATTGTTGTTGAGTGTGGTTTGTGTTGTTTATAATATATAAATGATTTGGAAAAGTAATGAAATAATGGAATTAAATTTGTCAAAAGGTTCCGTAATAGTCTAAGAGCTGTCTACGTAAATTAAAAATGATAAGGTACAAGGGAAATTTTTGCATAGAAACCTTCCTTCCACACCGCCATGCGCTCAGATAACTTCCAACACATTTCAAATTCAGCAAGGCCTGGTAGCCCAGTTGTTTGAACGCTCGCTTCAAGACCTAATAAAGAATTAATTTTTTGTTTTGTATTTACCCCATATAGGATAAAAGGGAAAGAACCCTAACAATAGAATTACTTGAAATTGGTTTTTAATATAATTTTCCAATAAGAACTCATGCTACGAATTATTTTACAAACAGAACGCGAAACACCCACATAAGCAAGGCAGGAGGTGGGTATATTAAATGTGAATATCAGTAAAACTCTAGCATGTACCGGTGCAAACTTGCTTACATCAGCAAGGTTGGCCCTTTTAACCCTTTCTAAGGGCAAAAGATGTCATCGGGCCTCCCCACACTAATGTGTGCAACAAATTCATGTCTTCCTCTTCCCAAGGGGAAATCCACATAATTTGTATAAATTATCATAGTTGTACATAGTAGATTTAACGTGACATGCATTAGAAATTACGAATAAATATTTTGGAATTTGGAATTTTAAAGTGAAAGGACCTGGGTTCGGTTCCGAGGTGGGTCACGCAATTTTTTCATTTTCTATTACACTCAAATCAACCACAAAACTTCTACAATTTACAAAAATATATTACCTCTGAACATTCACCCTCACAACCCCTCAAGACACAAAACAGCATTTTCACAGAGCATGACTTGCTCTGCAGCGGCCGAAGGCTGTTGAAAATTCCTCTGAACCTATTTTTTCGGCGTACTTTTTCCAGGAAAAAGCTCTAATTTGTTCAACGAAAGTATTATCCGTAAATTTCAATTGTTTCACCATGATCAAATCACAGATCTTTCTCATAAGCTCATAGCAGGAAGAGATATAAAGCTATATTTGACTTGAAATGATTTATTTTTACATAGGGTATCGCAAAACATCGCGAGGCGACCTCCTACTCCCTCTTCAAAGGGGCATTTTCCTATTTTATTCTTGAAAAACAGAAGCAAATGCATTGTAAATAATAAATTACGAGATGTACCGTACTGAGTAGATAATAAATATATTTTATATATAATTTGATTTGAATTTGATCTTGGTCAAACGCCTTAATTTTAAATAAAAATAAAATATTTTAGTGCAGCCCTGAAATTTTGTTTAGTTATATATTTCAACTATAGAAATTGCGTAAAATTATTGCCAGAAGTCTAGGTCGGAGATTAAACGTTGCCAGAAGTCGGTAAAGTTGTAAGAATATTGTTCAAATTGTTCTGGCGATTTCGTTTTTATATTATTTACGGCTCAAGAAAGCTCTACATAATTTGCTAGAATATTGCTGAAGCGGTAAAACTTTGTTTTTATGAAGTGTTGGCAAATTTTTTTGTATTATTCATATTTTCAATGATTTATGAATTAATTACGAATAGACAAAACGGAGGATAAGTATAAATAACCGAGAATAAATACATTAGTTACAATCTTGTGGAATTTTTTTTTCATTCATTCTATTTCATTTATATTATACCATAATTTACAGAATTTACATGTTGTAATTTCTAAATATTATTATATTCCACTCCAAAAACAGACAACTCACCATAAGCGATTTAATTGCTTGTGTTGTGGCCTTGAAATGTATTTGAAGTGGTAATGAGAATTTCACGGGGGAAGAGAAAGAGATTAAAACCAAAAGTAAAATAAAAAAGAAGAGAAAATAAAATAAAAATAGAAAGAAATGCGACGGCAAGAGAAAAAGAGGTGTGAGACGATAGTTTCTTCCAGTCAAAAGAGAAGGATTTTTTTTTCAGAAAATTTTTAGCAGGTTTTTATTTTCATATATAAATTTTTTCATAGTGTTTTTATACTTTGGCAAGGAGTTTATAGTTTTTATGTCATGTGGCAGAAAATTGTACAGTTTTGGACCGTAAAAAAATATATACCGTTGTGTATGTGCTTTCCGAAAAATTGGTAATATTAAAAACTTATTTTCAGCGAATTTAGTTTGCTTGGTTTTAGGAGTCGTATATTTTTGTTTATAATGGAGATATCTGGTTTTTATCAACATTAATGATTTGACTGATCATCTTCATCCTCGTTGCTGAAATGATTGATATATGTTTCATCATCTGAAACATGAATTCACATTTTCATAAAAACGAAAGTAATGTATCATGTAATACATTACTTTCAGATTCTTCCTCATTTAGTATAACATCTTCAACTGTTGATGGTAATTGTGGGCCATCAAACCATTCAAATTCATACATGGCTTGTTGCCACAATTAGTAGGTTCGAAATCCATTGGAACTGCTGATAGTGCATTTGTCCAGATATTCAATTCTGTTAATCGAGGATGAAATAGGAAAATGCCCCTCTAAAGAGGCAGTAGGAGGTAGCCTCGCGATGTTTTGCGATACCCTATGTGAAAATAAATTATTTCGAGGCAAATAGAGCTTTATATCTTTCTGCTATTCGCTTATGAGAGAAATCTGTAATTTAATCATGGTAGAACAATTGAAATTTACTGATAATACTTACGTTGAAAAAGTACGCCGAAAAAATAGGTTCATAGAAATCTTCAGCAGCCTTCGGCCGCTGCTGAGCAGATAATGTTCTGAGGTAATATATTTTTGTGACATGTAGAAGTTTTGTGGTTGATTTGAGTGTAATAGAAAATAAAAAAAAATTGCGTGCTCTGGAAGAATATTTGACCGCCCACCACCGCTTTCTGCCCCCAGAATGACTCTTGCCTACAGAGCTATACACTATTCACGTAGTAAGGAAAGTTTCAATGTGAAAATTTTCCTTGTACCTTATCATGTTTCATTTACGTAGCCGGCTCTCCGTCTATAAACTTTTGTACATTGAATAGTAACAACCTCATATATCGTAATACCATAAGCTTTAAAAATACATATCTTAGAAACGCAGAAACTTTTGCATATGATAGTCATCATTTTCAAAATAAAGTGAGTAGAATAAGGTCCAAATTAACGAAACAGTTTATGAGATATTCAATGAAAACTTTGTTAATGACCTAACAAAATGTAACGCACCCTTTATCTAAGTTAAAGGTAATATTGCATTAATCAGAAAGTTACATTATCTTCTGTGCAATCAAAAGTAGCAATTAATTCCTTTTTTTGTAATCAAAAACTATGTCAATTGTTTTCAGTATAGGGGTATAATCCAAAATTTAGAAAAATCATATTTTAAACAGAGAAACAAAACACGTTATTGTCGCCTACAATATAATGAAACTATGATGCCTTACCAAAATATCCCGAAAAAAAATTTTTTGACTATACCCCGTATACACTTTAATGTACTATCATTAGTAAGATCATAATTGGACATGTTTTTGAGTTCTGATCAATACATTTTCATCCCTAATTTGTCTTATTTCAACTAATAAAACATTGTTTTTTTTCTTTGTCAAGACTACGTTTTAACGAACTTTCGCCACTTATATCTCAGAAACTAAACATACAAAATTTTAGTTCATTACAATCCATATTAAATGTATGGGCAGTGTGTTTGCTTCGACGAACAATTTTGTCTTTCCACTTCTCCATTCAGTGTGGTAAATAAATTTTGGAAATTGGAAGAAAACTTTTTTGTTTTTTTTATTTCTGAACACAAGCAGATATGGTTCTCATGTTTGCAAAGGAAAAATATAGCATTCTTCAAGAATTAATCATGGAATGGTTTGTAGATGGCCTCTGAGGATCAGCTTGAATCCTCCAGTTGTGGAATCGAGAAGTGGTTTCAGGTGTGAAAGTGAACATAACTTTCCAAACTCTTTTGATTTGTAAAAGGTTTTCAATCCTACTTGTTTTCAGTTCTTTGGAAATAACCACGGCATATTCAAATTGACTAAGTACTTGTGGAACTACTCACCCGCCCCCTAGTGGGTGCTTCTTCGGCAGTGATAATTTTCATTGTTGTAGTTTTTCCTGCCCCATTATGACCCAGTAGGCCGAACACTTCTCCAGCATCAACTGCCAAAGACAATGACTTGACCGCCACCTTGGTGGCTTCAGTGTCTTCTTCAGACTTACAACAGCATTCGCAAATCTTCATATCACTCTTTGTATACTCCTTATGCAAATTCTGAGGAATAAAATCAAACATTATTTCGAGAAAGATATTGGTAATTTAATATTCTTACTTCAACCATAACTACCGGAGGATTGGACATATGACCATGCATCAAGTTTTTGACCTTTTGTCTTTCGGCTTTCACATCTTGATCTTCGTTCTCTCCGATGTCACTCAGCTCATTCGCATCTTCAATGGGCTCATCATTGTTATTCTGTAGGAGTTCAACATTTGATTATTCGTCATATACTCAGAGAAAAGCTTTCAAATTCAATAGAAAAGTACACTGGAATATATATTATATATATATATATATATATATATATATATATATATATATATATATATATATATATATATATATATATATATATATATATATATATATATATATATATATATATATATATATATATATATATATATATTGAATTTTTCGGAATAAAGGTTTTATTCAGCCAATTTGTATAATTCTTTTTGACGACGTTTCGATATAGTTTTTGTCATCTTCAGGTCAAAAAAACATGGAGTTTGAAACATAACACGTAACACAATATTAAAATATCTCTGATACGAATGATAATGCGTTGTTACTCACATAATGTTCTATTAATATTTTTTTGCTTCTGCATTGTACGGATGTTGGTGAAGGTATCTGATTTCGTTATTATCGAGAATGGTTAATCTTTTATGTTTTTCATTAATACACTGGATTGTTCAGAAGATGAAGTTATAGTATATAAGCCTTATTGTATTTTTATAGATATAGATCAGTTTTTATTATTACTACTATAAACGAAGTTGATACTGTTTGGGGGGTCTTTTTACCCGACTGCGCGATGCAAAAAAGGGTAATGTGTTTATCAACCTATGTATGTATGTATGTTTGTTCCTTTGTGGCGCTCTAGAGACTGAACGCGTGGTCCGATGTTGATGATTCTTACGTCAATCGAATTGTCTTAATCATAATCCATTCAGCGGTGTTGATAACGTATTCTTGTTTCAGCAGCATATATTTCATTTATTGGGTTACTTTTTGCAAGGACTGCAGGCCCGTGGTCCCAACTCAACACACGCAAGGTTCGGTAGCACGTAGTTGCATCACGTTACGCTATGGCGAATCCCGAAATAAATTTTTGTTTCATTTGTGAAAAAAGTTTAAAAGAAGGTTGAGTTGTCGTGTCAAAGGAAGAGGCATACAGACTCTTCTGAAATCTAGCGTGAAACGGGGAAATCGCGAACACGCACGCATTTTGAAAAGTTTATCCTCAGTAACTGTTCATGCAGTATCCCACGTTTTGATTTTGAATCCCAATGTTTCCTGTGTGTTGAAGAAATTCCCTTGATTTCTTAAATGAACAGCGAAAAACAAAATTATCGGATAGGACCGAGATCATCTATCGGGTGGTTTTGGAAGCATCTAACGAACGTGGCGATGAATGGGGACGGCAGATAGAACTCATCCAACATGTGACAAACTTGGTTGCTGAGATAACAAAATCAATGTGGACATATTTCACATGAAGTTGTATGGCATCGTTATGATTCTTCCGGGTGAGTTTGTGAGAAGTACGTTTAATATGTACGAAATCAAATGCAGTCGTTGTTTTCGATGGATATCCATCTGATGGTGACAGGAACAATACAAAGAGTGCAGCAAGACATCGCCGAACGGAAAACGAAGTATGCGGAAGATTTTTCCGATGAGACAATGACTGTTCAAGTTTCACTGAAGACAGTTATCAAAATCCAATATGGCGATAACCAGACGCCATATTGTGACAAAATTTGATATGGCGACAACCAGTCGCCGCCATATTGCGAATAATCCCAACCAAAAATTGTAAAATAAAAAAAGGTAATTGTAAAAATAAAAAAAACCCGACTGCGTAAAAAGTGAACTTTAAAAAAGATGGAAACAAGATGGTCAGAAAATATTGTCAGAAAATTATGTTTTAAGAGGTTAATTATTAAACTTAATACTATAAACAATCTCACGCAGTCGGAGGCAATAATATATCTTCTTTGAATCAAAGAAGATGCCTCCGACTGTGTGAGATTGTTTATAGTATTATAGTTAGAGAGCCGCGGATCTAAAACCGCGATGAGAAGCTATACGTCTTCCGTTGGTCCGTCTTCCATTCTTCGAAAACCCCAAATTCCTAATATTTTTGAAATCGGGCAGGGCCCACTCCAGTACAAAGCGAAAATGTCTATCGACTTTTTAGACGATATCTATATGTCTTCCGTTATAATGATTATGTTAAGAAAGTGACCAGAAATCATCTGACAAAGCAGAAGACGATTTGGTAGGGGCGCACTACTCAAAACCTATTTTTGAAAATTTTGGGCCCCAAAATCGATTACCGCAAAAATTCGACGTCTCCTATATGCTTAATTTTGTGTTCCTTTACTTTGTTATGGTCTTTACATCGGGAAAATCCAAGTGGAAGACTCTTTCAGTAGGGCCCGGCCTCAGGGTTGACCAAATAAACGAATTGAAAAACTCACAGGAGCGGCTTGAGAAATCGAAAACTGCACTTGGGTTCAATCTTAAGCTTCCCAATTTTGCATGGAGCTCCTTCAGGGGCCAGAAAACCCAATTTTCGAAGGAAAGACTTGATGGCCAATTCTTCACCCCTTCCCAACCCTTTGAATTTCCTCTATTTTCTATGTTTATTCGTGGTAATCTTTTTCGTTTGAAAATGATTCTCATCGATAATTCAGTGTATTGAGTTCAATAAACTTACCTCAACTAGTAGTTAATGGTAACAGGAATACATTTCAACCCCTTATGAGGGCTGTTCGTCCCCGCCGGCTCAAATAATCCAATTGAGCGAGGAAGAGCACATAAATGAACTTAGGGAGATGAATGAATGCCACCAAATGAATTCTTTGGGTTTAGGCTCGTTAATTGTTTATAACTTTATTTATTTTTTGGTGAGAATTGTTTATGACTTCATTTATTCTTAAACCTTCAACGAGTCTTACGCCAAATAATTCATTTGGTGGCATTCATTCATCTCCCTAAGTTCATTTATGTCCTCTTTCTCGCTCAAATAGATTATTTGAGCCGGCGGGAGCGAACAGCCCTTATATAGGGGTTCAAATATATTCCTGTTATCATAAACTACTAGTTGAGGTGAGTTCATTGAACTTCATACACTGAATTATCGATGAGAACAATATTCAAACAAAGAAGATTACCAGGAATAAACAGAGAAAATAGAAAAAATTCAAAAGGGTGGGAAGTGGTGAAAAATTGGCCAAAAGGTCGTCCCTTCAGAAATGAGGTTTTCTGGCCCCTGAAGGAGCTCCATGCGAAATTTGGGAGCTTAAGATTGAACTCAAGTGCAGTTTAAAATTTTTCAACTTAGCCGCTCCCGCGAGTTTTTCAATTTTTTTATTTGG
Source organism: Gonioctena quinquepunctata (assembly GCA_018342105.1). Lineage (NCBI taxonomy): Eukaryota > Metazoa > Arthropoda > Insecta > Coleoptera > Chrysomelidae > Gonioctena > Gonioctena quinquepunctata. Next base: position 186,079 of record JAFIRS010001566.1, read on the forward strand.
TCAACCCTGAGGCCGGGCCCTACTAAAAAAGTCTTCCACGCAGATTTCCCGATGCAAAGATCATAACATAGTAAAGGAACACAAAATTAAGCATATAGAAGACGTCAAATTTTTGCGATGATCGATTGTGGGGCCCATAATTTAAAAAAATAGGTTTCGAGTAGTGCACCCCAAACGAAATCGTCTTCCGCTTTGTCAGAATGATTACTAGTCACTTTCTAAACAAAATTATAATAACGGAAGACATATAGAAATCGTCGAAAAAGTCGATGGACATTTTCGCTTCGTACTGGAGTGGGCCCTGCCCGATTTCAAAAATATTTGGAATTTGGGGTTTTCGAGGGATGGACTTCTTTATATGTATCATTTCAAGGATTGTTCTTACTTTTGGATTTCTCCCATTGGTCAAAATTTCAATGTTGTTATTGCAAACTTATCTTGATTTTGTTTTTCGTGTTTGGATAAGGATGTAATGTCAGATTTTGAGTACTTATGGGCTTGTATTCGCTCTTGCAAATATTGTTTTGTTTGACCTATATAGGAACTTTGACAGTCTTCACATGTTATTCTATATACTGTATGAGTTTGTTCTTTGGTTCTTCTGGTTTTAATTTTGAATATGTTTTACTGATTTTATTTGATAGTTTCTTTATGTATGGTAAATATATGAATATTGTTGTTTTATTTTCTTTATTGCTATTATTGTAGATCGAGTGTATTCGTTTTTAAATTGGTTTGTCTACAAAATGACTGGGGTAATTAATTTCTTTCAAAATATTCTTCATTGTTCCTGAATTACTTTCCAAATTTTGAGTTGAATTGTGGATGACATTTTTGTAACTAAGGGATGCGTTTGACAAATAGTTTGTATAATGACTTGATGCATTCGGTTCAATGAACCAGTGAAAATGTTTCCCGAATTGTTATGTCAAGAAAGTGATTTGTTTTTCTATTTGTTTTTCCATTGTGAATTTCAATCTTGGGTGATCAATCGTCTACATATGTTTGAAGAATATTGGTTTGAATGTAAGTGATTTGATGACCTTTTTTTCAACAACATACTCCATTGCCAGATTTGTTGCTGTTGCAGCAATTGGAAACCCCATTGCAATTCCGAATATTTGTGGGTAATAATAATAATAGATTTATTGCCTCTCAAAAAATACATTTTATGGCGAGTTATCATTTAACAGGATGAATAAGTGGATGAGTCTTAAACCTAATACCTAATAATTCTAATGTCAACCTAATATTACAGTAAAACTGCTCCAATACATTCATTCCGTGAAGTTGTTCGAAGTAGCGTTCGTTTGCGATCTCGCTCCATGAATTTCGTAAATACATAGTATTTCATCGCTATTAATTATCACCGAGTGGTGCATTATATCAAGTGAGGTGCTGTGTATCTCCCCTTATAGTAAAATTGTTATAAGGTAAGCAATTACGAAGGTAATTTCAAGATGCCTTTAACTCGAGAACAACAGACTGAGATTAAAATCCTGGCCGACGAATTGGTAAAGAAAATTTGTCTAGATGATATGTTCATAAAAACGCTAGCAGATAAGGTTTCCTTAAATATACAGACCATGCTGAACGAAAAACTTAACTTTTTTGAAATAAAAATTGATGAGATAAAAACTAGTATGCAGAATCTCGAATATAAATACGATAGGGACATAAAGAAACTGTCCGATGAGGTTACTGAACTCAATGAAAAAGTGCGAAACCAACAAGGAATCTCCGAATATTATACAGGTTGTATCAGAAGTCAACGAGATAAGACAAAGAGAGAATAATGTGTTACTGTTTGGTGTTCCTGAAGATACTCCTGATTTAACAGTTTTCGTGAACACCATTTGTAATAAAATCATCCCAAACTTGGATGTCAACAGTTTCCAAATTAATCGCCTAGGACGCCAACAAGTCAACAAGTTTCGTCCAATAAAAATAAGTTTCAACTCTAAGACCCATGCCTTGATGATGGTAAAGCAGAGGAAAACATTATTAGACATAAATGCGTATGAAAAATAAAAATAAAACCGGATCTAACCATACATCAAAGAGAATATAATCAGCGAATTTGGAACGAGCTGAATGTCCTGCGCAAAATGGCGCCGAAGGATCATATATCTTCTACAGAAACGGCATCCCATGATTAAAAAAACCAGTCTGGACATCCAACCCGCCAAATGTAATCAGTAATATGACCACCTCAATTGGCAAGTGAACACAAAATTATTGCTATTACAGAAAGCTGGTTAAGGGACGGTGAATATACTATCAAAATTGAATGGTCTCAATTCGAAAACAACAAATTCTTTAAAAGTGTTCTGGCAAGTGAACACAAAATTATTGCTATTACAGAAAGCTGGTTAAGGGACGGTGTCTTTAATTCCGAATTATTTCCCAACAACTATGTGGTATATCGTAAAGACAGATCTTATGGTACCAGAGGAGGTGGTGTCCTTCTTGCTGTGGATAGTGACTTTCATGAATCGGAATTTTGTCAAATAAACTGTCCCATTCAGTCTATTGATATCGTATGTGTGAAAATAATTGTTAAAAATGCACCAATTTTTATACTAGTAATTTATATTCCTCCAGGAACTACCCTTGCGGAATATGACGAATTGTTTGACTTTCTGGAAAATTTGGATTGTATCAATAAATCAATAGTTTTAGGAGATTTCAATATTACTGAATTACAGCAATATTACGAAACCAATGAATCATCTAATTTAATTCTCAAATTTAACTCATTCATTAGTTATTGTAAATTAATACAGAACAATTTCATAGAAAATGTAAATGGTAGAATTTTAGATCTTGTTATGTCACCGAGAATATGGATTGCAAAGTGCTACTTGACTCTGATCCGTTGGTTGAACTTGATGTCCACCACCTAGTCTTGCTGTGAATTTGGTAATTGATTGTGAAACTGAGAAGGTATTTATATCGGATGCTAAACGTTACAATTTCCGTAAAATTAACATCCAAAAGTTTTCCCAAAAAATTAGCGAAATTAACTGGAATTATTTAGAATCTATCTCCGATGTTGATATAGCTTGTGAAGAGTTCAATGCTACCTTACAAAGTGTAATTTGTCAGTGCACCCCTTTAGTAATTAATAATCCTCGCAAATACCCAACGTGGTTTACCAAAAACATTATCAATAATATTAAAAAAAAAATCACTACCACAAAATGTATAGAAAGTGCAAATATAATTTTTACTTGAACGTTATAAACACCTCCGGCGTATCATTAAAACTGAAATAGACCTTGCTTACTCAGAGTTCATTAAAAATCAGAAAATAGCCTGACTAGTAATCCCCGTGAGTTTTGGTCATTCAAAACCAAAAAAAAAAACTCGTATCCCTGGACTTATGTTCATCAATGATGAAAAGCTACATCATCCGAATCTATAGTCAACGCCTTTGCTGAACACTTCAGCAATGCATATGTCCATGATTCTCCTCTCTCAAATGAACGTATCTTTCCCGAATGTTCTATCAGTTCCAGTCATTATTTACATATCAATAAAATCAGCGAGGAACTCATTCTAACGGCGGCAAAAAAGCTAAAAAACAAATTGACGTGCGGTCCTGACAATGTCCCCGTTAGACTAATTAAATCCCAGGTGAAAGTGCTATGTAGGCCTCTACTTTTTATTTATAACCTCATCCTGAATACCGAAACTTTTCCCACCATATGGAAACAATCCCGTATTTGTCCTGTTTTCAAATCAGGAAAAATAGGAGACATTCGTAACTATAGACCAATAGCCTTAATTTCTGGTTTCTCAAAATTACTCGAAATTATTCTTTTTGATCTCATCTATATACATGTGAGTAAATCCCTGTCAGATTTCCAACATGGTTTTATGAAATCACGTAGCACTGTATCTAACCTTTGCACGTTTACGCAGTTCATATCTAATTCCTTGATAATCGTCGCCAAATTGATGTTGTATATACTGATTTCAGTAAAGCGTTTGATACAGTATCCCACAATCAGCTATTGTTAAAATTGGAGCTTTTGGTCTCTCGCCCAAGATTCAGCATCTATTGAAATCCTACTTGAGCGATAGACAACTATTTGTTGAATATGAAGGTGTGAAATCTTCCAATTTCGTAGCTTACTCAGGAGTACCACAGGGATCGAACTTAGGGCCACTCCTATTCCTAATATTCATACCGATTGATTTCGTCTCATTTTTCAGTCGAGTAAACTACTTTTTGCTGATGATATGAAAATATATACAGAAATCTCAGACACTACCGATTGCTTTCGTCTCCAGCACGATTTAAATCTCTTATCGGACTGGTGCTCGGCGAATAAGTTATATTTGAATGTTGATAAATGCAAAATTATGAGCTATTCCAGAAAAGTTTCTTCCGTTATATATGACTATAGAATCGGTGATGGTATCCTAAGAAGAGTGAATGAATGCAAAGACTTAGGTGTTCTCTTTGATACCAAACTTACGTTTAATCAGCACATTGAAAAAATAATAAACAATGCTAGAAGAACTCTGGGTTTTTTAATACGTAATTGTAAAGAATTTTCAAATCTCAGGGCTATTTCCTCTATCTACTACTGTTTAGTTCGCAGCAAACTTGAATATTGTAATGTAGTGTGGAACCCTAGCCACGTCAAATACATATCATCCATTGAATCAGTTCAAAAGAAATTTCTTAAATTCCTGTTCTACAAGAAACACCACACTTATCCCATTTATCACTACGAATACGATTTACTATTGGAAGAATTCAATTTTGTTAGCCTGAGAAAACGTAGAGAAATAGCAAATATCATATTTGTATACAAACTGATAAATAACCAAGTTGACTCAACATCTCTATTATCACTATTAAATTTCAATACTCCACGTATTTCGTCAAGGTCACACTTGTCTTTTCGAATCGACATGCCAAATTCACAGCATCACTACAATAGTCCAATCTCAACTATGTGTAGAAGCCTCAACAATGTACCCTCTGTAGACATCTTCTTTTCTAACTTGAATGAATTTAGAAAGCAACTGTATAAACTTATTCCAAATTAGCTTCGCCATATATACACTTTGAATTTTTTACTTGTATCTCCTTCGTGCATCTGTACTTTATTCTAAGTTATCACCTTTTCTATTTAATCTAACCTTCACTCTTTCGAATGACATATAGCTAGGCATCTTTTTGTTATGATTTTGTTATTATTTGTTACCATTGATTATCATTTACTCCTGATTTACCATTCACTTCAAATTGTTATAATTATTATTATTATATACTCCTGTTATTGGGCTTAGGCCTGTTGGATGTATTATGTCTAAAATAAAAAATAAAAAAAAAAAAATTCCGATAGAACTGATGTGATTGGTTGGCTCTATGAAAATTTAAGCCATTTGATTGGTTGAAGAACAATGAGGGAAATACTCGTTCGAAACATTACATTTGTATAAATGAGGCTTCATTTTGATTTCCCAAATCTTACTGAATACGTGTTTCCAATACATTTTCAATTATTGGTACCCCTTCTGCTTGTGGTTCGTAGAAAACCTATTTATAATATGTGATCTACTTCTCAGAGTGAGATGAGCACAACAAATAACACCTTTTTCAATTATTAGAATATTACCTTGGAGGCTTTGAATATATCACTCAGTTTCCCACCACTCTTCTTGATGTCGACTACAAGCAGCAAGAAAAACCAGAGTGGAATATGGAGTAGTACGGCGACGACCATAACGATTATTTCACTGGTGAAATAGTTTGATAGAGTGACTTCGGCACAACCCAAATACTGTTGACACATTGTGTCAACCCTCTGCACATAGTATATCATGGCATATGGTAAATACATTGTATTCAGGAGTGAGAATACGACATGTAATATGAATGCAGTTTTTCCACCTAAAACAGAATAAGAACCTGATGGCAACAATTTAATCATGCAAGTCAGTTCCAGTTATTTATTTTCATTTCTGATATCATGATGGTTCTAAGAAAAACCTAATATCAACGGTCCAAAGCACCCTTATTTTTTGAAACAGAGGGTATTGAAATTGAAAAAAAAGTGTTTTCCCTAATATATGTGTAAGCACATTATTTGTTTATTTGTTCTGAGTAGGTATTCACTAAATATAAAAACCCTTTTTCTTCAGATGAACTACTGATATATCCTCGAATATATTCAGCAAAATGAAACATAATAAAAACCTGTAATACAACATAGATAATTATCAGAACTGATCACTACTTTCAACTTCCATGATATTTATTGTGGGTGGAATATATAAATAACTACTTTCCTGGCTAATGACTTGACAAATATTGGATTACATCCAAGTACAGAGGTGAAAGCCTACTGGAGCTTGGAGCAGTTGTGCAGAGTTTGATGCAACACACCTTCCCAGAGGACCCCGAGTATTTCTAAGGACAGTTCGCAATGCATATATTCATTGAAAACATGTTGAAATACGAAGGATCTTCACTTAAAAAATGCAGTGAACTTTGGTCCATTCCGTGGAAGTGGTAGCGGCTTTCAACACCTCAAGGATCGTCTAGAGAGTCAAGAGAAAACTGTGGACTTTTCCTGAGAGATTGCAGGGTGGGGTTGCCACCACGTTGCCACCTTCGAGGACAACCCCACCCTTCAACTCGCCTACGAGGACTGGATCATCTAGTGAGATTCGGGGCAGATACCAAGAAACTAATACAGCGGGAAACATGCTGCCTAGTGAAGCCGATACTTATAGAGATATCCAAGTTGATAGGATCAGAAGAATCTATTGAGGAGAAGATTTACCGATAGCATTTCGATACCAAACATAGCCCAGAAGTAATCCATATGTTTTCTCCAAAGTAGTGTTATGAGCATTAGTAGCGAATTTTATGCCATGAAGGAGCAGCCAATGTCCGATGAACGAGACTGTTGACTGAGGATGCAGGACTACCGCACACATTTGACAGGACCAATAAACCAATCCAAACATTGGAAAGAGAACGGGACTGACAGAACCTCCTGGAGAGATATTTCGGACGGAGATCCCATCTCCAAGCCAATGTTATTGAAAATGGACTACTTAAACGGAACTGAGAGTTAGCTAATGGAAGGACATCAATCTCAACTTTGCCCAGGAGAAGGATAGGTGTAGTCTTGGAGGAAAATCAGGGCAACACCTAATTAATTAATAAGACCTTGGGAAAGATCAGGCAGAGGTTATATTGGGTTCATTGTCCACACGAAGTGGAAAGCTAGTTCAAAATGGGTAGAAGCCTATGATATTCCAAAATACATCCACACTAGCAAGATAATGGTTGCACAACATGTTCTGAAAATTTTCCTTGTCGATGGAGTTACTTCACAACCAGGAAATAAATTTCCAATCAATGTTATCCAAGAAAGTGTGTGAGCTGATGATTACCTACAAAACCAGAACTACTGCCCTTCTTCCTCAACCGAATTGAATAGTTGGAAGATTCAAGCAAACTATGAAATAACAACATCTTTTCCAAGGTTGTGGAAAAACATCAGAGGGATCAGAGGGACTGGGACAGAAACCTTCCACTAATGGATACAGAGCAGCTGTCTATGATTCAAACAAGCTTTTCCCGGATACCGTTACCTTCGAAAGAGATTACCCTGTAACTTAGTGTTCACCAAGCATCGAAGGAGTAGACGTGCGAGACGATGGAGATAAACTGAGTGACAGCATATAGAAAATTCACGAAACAAGAGAATTTGGCAAGTGACAGGATGAAAGCTCGCAGTAGGAAAAAAGGTTTATCCCAAAACTAACACCATTTTGGAAAGGACTGTACGTGGAAAAGAAAATGATCAATAATGTGGTTCACAGAATCAAGCGCAGCCCTAGGACTTAGATGAAAGTTGTTCATCTAGGAAAACTGAAGCCCCATAATGGTGAAACTGTTTGTTATCGGGACAATCAAAATTAGAGAGGTGGCAGTGTTACGAACACAACACTATGCCTCGACGTGTTTATCGCACGCTCGATGACGTCAGAGCCTGCTTCCCGAAACAAACATAAGCGAAAGCCGAGGAGTTCCTGGGCGCTAATGGACTCTATATGAAAGACAGGGGACACCGCGAAGTCATTCAGTTCATTCGAGGAGGAGTTATATTCGGAAAAACGTCTCAAGCAAAACATTCAGTGCAATGCATTTCGCGGTACATGTTGAGAGTTCAGTATTGTTTTGTGTTGTGAATAAATGGACAATAATCAGTCAGGTATTTTAATAGTCACTGATCCCAGGTTCGTAAAAATATATACGACATTACATTTGAGAGAAAGGAGGGAAAATACTTTCTTTATTTTGTTTTTAGTGTATGAAAAAACAATATTCAGTTATGATGATTATACATATTAAGACTTTTTTGACGACGATTCGCGGAAACATTTCTCTCTGGCCAGTAATGCGAAAGGAACTATCGTTTGGACGAGTCTGAAGAGACATGAACGGTATTTTTATGAATTTCATCAACGGAGATAAGACTTTCATTTATTTAATTTAGCATAGAGCTTGTTGGGTTGTCTTAAACGAATGGAAAATTACTAATTTCGTTACAACCTACGCAGCCGACACCCAGATCCCGAGACCAGTTGAGAGCAAATAAAATGAGCTCTTCTGGTCCCGAAGAGGTTGTCAGTACCATGGTGATCCCCGGAGTGTTATTTTTTCATTGAGGCTGCCCGGAGCAAGTGGGTTCTCCACGTTAAATAGAACGTGATGCACGAGACAACCGGAAAACTGTAATTAGGCGTCAAAATTCCATTGTAGAGGAAGAAAACCCTTCAAAAGCTTTTATAATACATGCAGAAAGTTGGGTTCGGAAATGTAAAAAAAAATTATTGGACTATTCATAAGTTTTTTACTTACTCAAGAACATCACCAGAAGAAAAGGTATGCATCCAATAAATGTAGCTATGTTCGGTAAAATCGACTGGGCGGAGTCCGTTTTGTCGAAAATATAACTAACGCAGGTACTGAATAGTATCGAAGAGGGGCAGTATAGAAATATTAAAACTCCTAAGGTAGTAAGTGCCGGCCAGGAGTTCAGTGATCGAGTGTCGAAGAGCAAAATGATCACCAAGAGCACAGCACATATGAAGGCCATTATTGCTGCTAATACTACGAAATACGTTACGAAGTACATCGAGAAGGAGAGTCCGTTGACTCTGAGTTGATTCTTTGCTTTTATCTGAAAATAAAAGACATGTGAGTATTTTGATCAATGTAGAATGGAGTATTTGCTTGATCTAGCTGACCAGGCATCAATTTCTTCAAAATAATTCCTGATATACTTCGAAAATACTTAGAGTATTGATTTATGAATGAATATTATTTTTATGCCATAATTTCATTATGAAAATGGAATAAAATATAAAAACCCACAAGGATTTGGAAGACTACGCACAAATTAACACTTTCAATATCAATATCTAACGGAAGTCGTTGGAGATATTTTCATGATTCACTCAAAAATATGATTCATGAGAAAAAATCATTATTTTGATAAAAAAAACATATAATACCATGTTTTTAGAATGAACTAAAAAGTCAAATGCAACATAATCTACATAATTCATTTCGGAGATTAGTTTGGATTGGGATCAATGAAGTCGAGGAAAAGAACTATTGTTATTCTGTGAACGTTTCGAATGCAATTAAATTCATCAACAGGTCACTGTTACGATGGATTATAACATAGGTAAAATAGTTTGTACTTGTAATGATTCAAATGACTATCATCAAATGTGGTTCACTCAATTTAAAAATGTGTCAAAATGGTATAACATAATCGGATATAACAAATACAGAACAAAAAAAAAATTACCATGAAATGACAAAGACAAACACTGAGGCAAGTACCTGATTAGAGAGGAAATAAAAATAATACCATAATTTTTTTATATCGAAAGGAGAAACTAGATGATAAAAAACAATAATAGTGACAACGGATTATTTTGGCATTTGATTGATCAATCTGAAAAAGGCTGTATTCGATCCCTTCTAGTAACAACTTTTTTTTTTGAAATATCGAACATCTCATTTAAAAGTCTTTGGATATATATGGTTGTACATCGAGAACAACAGGGTTATTGAAATATAATTGTGACTGCTTTCTAGGGTAGTGAGATTAATAATGTTTACTTTTTTGGTGCCTCTCATGCTCAGATATTCCTTTCTTCAAATACTCTTCTGTTCCTACATAGCACTATAGTTTTTGCAATAAATTTTTTATATAACATTGGATTGTAACCCGCAGGAAGTATTTCCTTTTCGTCGTGAGGAAAAACCTTTTCCAACGGTGTTGCCATTTGTGAAAGTTATTTAAAAAAATACAAAAATAAATCTTGGCTGATATCACCTGGGAATATTTTGAAAAATCGCTTTGGGCTTGTCCATATTCATTATTCCAGGAGAAGCTCAACGAAGAGGCATTGGAAACATACCAACGGCAGATACTTCCAGGCATGCGGCAGGCTCTTCAATCGAGAAATATCCAGAGCACTAGTTAGCTCCAAAAGAGGAGTCTTAATTGACTTACGGGTTCCTTACTTTGCACTGCAGACTCAGAGAACACCCCAAGAAGCTAGGCTTAGAGGAGAACAGCACAGGTAAGAAAATCCAGAAACACCACACCCTCGTGGAGTTTAATGATGTATATCAAAAAAGCTAGGAACCTGGGAACATACCAGCTGACAATTTCCCATGGACTGAGAAGGGCTGCTATAGCATAAAGAGGAGTGGCACAATAGAACCTTATAAGTTGTTGTTCATTCGTCTCCATATATTCACTATTACATGAAATTAAAAGAACAGTTTTATTATAAAGAAATTGAAAACCATTTAAAATGATTAATATTTTCATTTCTCAAACATTCCTATGAAGGGGCAATTTTAACTTATTGTTTAGATTTTCTTCAAACTGGTTTGGATTATTTCGGGCCAGTCGAAGTAACAGTTAAAATAATCTATATCAAGAAAGGGGGTGATTCACTACATTGAGAATAGAGTTATCTATTACTAATGAGCTTAAAAGATATAATTTCATTCATGCAGAGTCTACAGTAAAAGTGGAGCGAAACGAAAACCATTCGAAAATATTTAGAATGTCAACCAACCTGATAAAATTATTTTGGAAGTCTGCCTATTCGCCAAAAATAGGAAAATCCAAGAAGAAGCTTATTCACAAAGCAAAATGAAATATTTAATACTTTCAGAAGCATGTTCTGAGGCTAAGGACAGTTTTCAATGAAGTAGACAACTACTCTAGACTACTTATCCTATTACTACCGATTTGCTAAGTTGGCTTAACCTTTCCGGCTTCTGGGTACATCCGGGCCCCGTCACGAATTTTGTATCTCTTAGAGATGTCTAATGTATGGCAGCCCCAAAATTAAGTTGCTGATGACAGCCAATACAATTTTTGTAGGGGGAGCTCAGTAAATGTTGTATAGTTAAACCATTTTCAATTGCAGAAGCTGTTTCTATAAGGAGCAAATCAGAAACTCACTTAGCTAACACGAGCGTATATGCGAAGTAACGGAACGAAAAATAATGTGTACTACTCGTAAACATTCTCCGTCGCCAAACGGAAGATCAAAAGAGTCGGCAATCAACGTGGGTTTGAGTGACAGCTGTCTGCTTCCACAGCAGATTCGTCTAAGCCAATCAAGACGGACCGCAAGCCAATGATAATGCTTGTAGGTGTGTCGATACGTTGAGAGGTTATAAATCACGAGTTTTATTTGTGTTTCAACAGGTCTGAATAAATAAAAGCCAGCAGCGTATGTGGACTGGGTGTGCGCCAACCTGAATAGATTTTAAAATATTCTATAGTTCTGTTGTGTTTTGTTGGAAAATATAGCGCTTTTTCCTACCATGGGAAAATGAAATTGCACAAAGTAGTAATGAAATTGCACAGGTGAGTGAGAACAATATCAGATATGAATTTGACAACAATTACTTGCACATACAAACCCAACAAGTTATTTTAAGTATATTTGATCGCCTCAAAAAAGAAAATATTCAGCAATCTGAAGGGAAACGCATTATAATAGTACACGCTGGAACCAAAGGCGGTTTTGTACGTAATGCGTTATTATTATCTGCTCAACAAATTGAAGACTGTGCTGCTGATTATCATGAAGACATGACAGCAGACTTATTTGAAAAGTGGTTTAGCGAACAGTTTCTACCTAATATTCCACCACAGTCAGTAATCGTAATTATTAGACAACGCAGCGCGAACTCCGTAAGATACCAAATAGTAGCAGTAGAAAAGCTAAAATAATTGCATTTATGTCTGAAAACAATATACTTCTTACTGCGACCAATCGTGGAAAAGGCCCAACAAAAAAAGATGTTATAAAAGGTGTGAAGTTTAAAAAAATATATTAAATTGACGAGCTGTGCAAAGAAAGTCAAATCAGGATTACGAAAATGTAATCAAACTCCAAAACTGAGTAAACAGGTCGTAGAAAACGTAGGAAAAGATATGACAGAAGACCACCGAGAGATTTGGAAAAAACGTGTTGAACATATTATTAAAAAGGAATCCATTATAATACAACCAAATAATGATTCTAGTTCAGAAAAGTCTGACTATCGTGATGATTGCTTATAACAACATTTAAAATTAATAGGTTTAGAATTTTATTTGTTTCTGGTTTTTATAAGTGTGAGTACCTTGGATATTTTGTTTTGTTTTTTTGCAACGCATTATTTTTTTTATGGTTTTTGCTTTGAAATTTCGTTTTCCAGAAAAAAATCGGATGGGGTACAAAAAGTGCTCAGTTCACGACTGGTACCCTATTTAAACCGAACGCCCTTGTAGGCGGGTAATATTTTTCTCTTCGTTTTCTTATTTAATATTTACTTGTACCAACTTAACGACTTCATATAATGAAAAAAAATTAAGGATGCTATTAGATTTGAAGAATGAAATTTTACATGAATAGGTTTTCGATAGGTACTGTGGATTTTGAAGAAAATTGCGCTTGATCTAGTTATGCATAATGTCGCCCAATTTATGATGATCATATTGTATATCAATACATACTTCCTCGATTATGGATTTTATTTTTATTTTAATGTATTTTTAAAAATATTTAAATATCTAAATAAAATTAGTTAGCTCCGCCCATGTTGTTCAAAGGACATCGCCTCAAGAGTGCGAAACTTGTTTTATATGCTTCTGCAATTGTAAATGGTTTAACTTATACTTGCCCATTACAAATGCTGATGCAGTCGACTACCACCTTTTACTACTGCATCTTGCACCGCGTACTCATCCAGGTTCCGGTAGGAGGTCACCGATTTTTTGCTTATCCGGATCCTGCCGTGAAAGGGTTAATACAAAGAGCAGGATATCAATAATTCCAGCGGTAAAGTCAGAGTGAAACTGAAAATGTATTTCAATGGAGAGCTCATTTTGGTTCGAAGTAATTTTCAATAATTTTTCTAGCTCCCTCTTTCCATGCCGAAATCCTGAGTGACCCAATGACTATCCTGTGATCATTACAAAATGACTGAAAATAAGTTGAAACAATCTTGGCCATCTGAATCAGATCAATACCCCATTGGCGATTTGACTTGAACATACTTCTCTATCATACACCATATCGACGGCCAAACTGATTGGCACCAGGGCGAAGATCATGCCCATGGTGAACGTGGCAGTATATGCTCCAACGTTGAATTCCGGTTGAGACGTTTGCTGGAATGGTTGAGCTCTAACTTCTATTGGCGCCCATTCGCCTTTCTCAATCTGATCGCTACTCAAAATTCTGAAAACAGGAAAGTTATTGCTTGAGAAAATATGAGGGATTCAAGAGCTTATACAATATTTATTAAAAAAATCGTAAAATCATATTTTATAGGTAAACCATTCATAATTTTCAGGGAAAGGTTAACAAGAAACTTCATGGAACAGTGTGCCAACTTCTTATTTTGTGGAACTATGAATAATCACCAATTCTGCGGATCTGGATAATCACCTATCTGAGATTGGCTGACCTGTTTCCAACAAAATTTTCCAACTATACATGTTTGTTTCAAACGTTAACAAGAAAGAGGCAGTGAGGGAACACTGGTAATTAGTATCGATCGCCAATGGACACGATAATAACTAATAATAATTCTCAAGAGTTTACACCGGTAAGTTGCATGGTTAATTCAGTACGACCCTGTCTCAATGCTGATAAGACATAACCTAAATCTGTTCGAAAAGGTTCCAGGAGAATTCAAAACATGCTCTTAGCTTACAGATATGGTGAGTGGAAAATATATATATATATATATATATATATATATATATATATATATATATATATATTTTAGTTGTTGAATTCACTAGTTTGATAATGATATAATATACGGGGAAATATTATGAATTAGAATATAAAATGTAGATGGAAGATATATGCTGAAATTATTTTTTTCGTCCTTTATTATTTCATCTCCGAATTTTAACTCTTTGTGTTTTAATTTTTGATTTTTTCTGTCGATTTTCTGGCAAGATTCCATACTCCTTTCGTTCTTCCTGTTATCGACCTGGTATCTATTAATTGCTAAAATAAGATTTTTTTAAATTTTGATATTTTTTGCAAGTACAGTTTCTCTACACTCCTGTGTTAATCCTCATATTCCCCACAACTGAAGGTTTTTTCAATCCAGTACATGTCGTTTAGCTGTTTGCTCATTATAACAATTTCATTTGTAATCCAAGAGACTTTATGTTTGGATTTGGTATTTTCCTGTACAGTTTTTGTCACAATGAGATAGCATAGGTCAACACCATAATTTATAATATTGAAAAAAGAACTGTAAGCATTATTTACATCATCATAAGAGTCATATACATTTTTCACAGGAGAAATAATGTTTCAGTTGATACCGAACAGTGTCATTACTTTTTCATGGGGTATGATAGATTAATGGAAAATAGTGACTAAAGTTCATCTTTCAGTCGCAGATGATTCCACATCTGATTTTATGAACACCCTGTTATGAAGTGGAAAGACACTGAATTCAAAGTGTCATTGCTTCTAGAAAATATGTTTCCCAATTCTTTCGATTTTCACGATGATCGTGGAAGTGTGAAATAGATTTTTGTCGACAAAAATTGAAGACCTAGTGAATGCGATGCCTTCATCAATGTTACAAATGATTTCTGCAGGGCTCTCCTTCTTGGAAAACATTTTTCTTTATCCCATCCTTCTATATTAGTTATTAGTCAACTTATTATTTAGATTTTGAATAGACGCGACCGATTATTGATGAAAATTACATGAAACCAGTTCAGTGAAAATCATTCGATGATGTGTTTTGCTTATTTTCAATATTCAGTATTCACAGACAGTTCTAAGTAGTTTTGTAGTGATCTCAGATTCCTTGATTATATGTGAGTAGAGATTTCAGCATGAGACCCTCATTCACGACAATAAGCACTCTACGCTTTCAGTCTTTTGTCACACAATATGAAGAATATCTTTGCTATATTACCCTGATTTGGTCCTACTGTTGTAGCAAATTCGCGCCTCCTCTGTTACTCTCAACGCTGGTCTCTTTATTGTTAATATGTATCAACTCTGTCCCACTTATTCGGTAGAAAATAGATATTATTTTATGGAAAACTTGAAATCAGCTATTTACAGGACACTGAGCACATCATTGACATCATTTGCTTTCTTTCAATTCCAAAACATTTTTGGTTCCTTATACGTTAGCTCCACGAGGTTTGTGACTCAGTGGTACGAGCGTTGTGACCACTGTTTCCACCCGGCGCGGGTTCGACTCCCGCAGCTGGCAAAAAATTTGTCAAGGCCCCAAGAGTGGTTTCGGATCCCACTATGAAAGGTAAGGTCCCCGTGATCTTAACTCTTACAAGTTTTCAATAATTTCTGAGGGTTGGTCAAACAACTAAGAAAGCGTTTTAAAGCAATTTTATTTTTTTCGAAATCCCCTCCATTGGAATTCAAAAATACCCGAAAGACAAAATGATCATACGAACTGATATATCATGAAATGTCAAAAAGCCTACAGTGACTTGAGTGGTTGAGGTCCTGGCTTCAGTAATTATGCGTGTATTCGAATCAATTGAAAACAAGTGCTATTTATTCGAAAGTGTTTCTCATATAAAGTGAGTTTATCCGACATATTTCCACCCTTTGGTCGAATTTTCATTATATCCCTTTTCACGACTCGTTACGCGCAAGCGCCATGTTGAAAAAGCGGGTATTATGAAAATTTCGGGCACTTTCAGTATATAAGTCTGGCAACACGGGTTATTACCCTTATTATCAGTGCAATTAAATTAAAGAATATTTGATGGTGCTTCATTAGTATATACAGCAGTTGAAGCACATGATTGTATCCAACTACGATGATGGTTGAAATGCCATTACCGCCCACAAGGTGGATTGAAATCAGAACTCCTAGAAAGGTTAGGATAACAATCACATTCAAGTTGGATTTAAATTAATTAATGTATCAATAATGAAAAAATAGAGATGAATAATCAGAACATACAAATTATCAATAGTTAAGCTAAACAGGTCTTTGATATTTTTACCTGTTGAAAATATTCATCATTTGAGGTTATATCACGAAATTTCTCGTTAACAATCAAATGGATCGAAATTACCCGATGAAATGATTCTATTTACATAACTGTTGTTGGACCACTTTCTCCTACGAAGCGAAGTGAACAAATATATGTATCTTTATTTACATGATCAATCAGTTGGAATCGACCATCACCTCGTCCACATCTTTCAACCCTCAAATCATATTTGGCACACTTTTCACACAATCAATTTACACAAATTTGATATTTTTTCATTCCTTGTTTCAATCAGTTTTCGACGATATTCGAGACAAGGCTTTGGATAACTAAGAAAATAATATTTTGAAAATTTCATATTCACGGGTTATAACGTATAAAATGCCCGAAAAACGTAAGGGCAATTGAGGCATGCGCACAAAAAATTATCCAGAATGAAAAGACCTATTGTATCACCAATCACATCGTAATATATACACTCACCTGTAGATAGCGTTACTGATGAGATTCAATACAATTGGCAGACTATGCTGCTGAGTATCGTTATAAAGAACAGTGATGCTATAATCTAAAAACTCAAAGTAGTTCACATTAAATGCCGCCATATGCGGCTCGGTGTAGAGAAGAGAGGAAAAATTTCCATCGTATTCATCCAAAGAAGTAACTCCGAGATCCACCATTTGATCGAGAAAGCTATCCAAATTCGATTCTGACGCATTGTGAAACGCCATCGGTGTTCGGCTATAAGTACTGACGTTCAAAGCTAATGAATGCATTTTCATCGGACCAGATTGAATGCTGTTGAAATACAGACCTAGAGTAGCCAATCCTAGTGGTAACAAAACCATAAAATATAATTTTTGAATGTCTCGTATTAGCCGCAGAGCTCTCAACCTCAAGAGAGCTATCAAAGTCTGAAAACAATTTGGATGGCATTCAATTTTCTCCAGACCAATACCGGTGATCGGAGATTTTGTTTCGCTTATTATTTCCAGGCCGCCTATTTGTGTCGTGTCGCCAGCACCTAAAAATATTGAGGGGATCATACTACAATTTCTTGATACTCTTCGAAAATATTACCTTTGATATCAGAATTCGTTAAATTATTGCTTTCGTTTTGTAAAGACTGGTAGCTGGTGCTTTTACTTTGTAAGCTCAAGCTCCTACTTAGGGCTCTGTTCCTGACGATTTTTTTCGATAGATTGTCCATGGTACATTCAGTTTCCTCATCTCTTTCCAAATGAAGGAAAACTTCTTCAAGAGTTGTCATCGATACTCCGTAACTAGAAATCCCTGGTAAAAATATAACACTGGTGATTTGTGTTCACAAGTATTGGAATATAATTATTTTTTTCTTCTTGTTTGGATTTTCAAAACTTGAGATTTTTTATCCTGAGTTACAGAATTTTCGATTTTGGATTCGAAATAAAAAAATTTTCAAGATATCTTTGAATTCAATATTATAAAGTATAGTCTGGAAACTTTTCACTCAGAAAAATCAAACTTTTTCCAAGTTGGGAAAAATTGAAAGAGACGAAATTTCAAGAGAGAAATATTTAGTCATAATTATTTGCATAAGAATTCACTCAAGAATATTTCGCAAATTCTGAGAAGAGAATTTTGTAGACGAAAAGAAATAGAATTTATTTTCTTTTCCAATAGAAATTCAACTGTTTTTCCAAACGCAAGTAGAACTGAATTTCAACCCGCAGAATTTTTCATATAAAATTTCTGTTGAAAGGTTGGAGAGTTTTTCTTTTGAGACCTGCGAAAAATGGCTAGCCTGCAAGCGCCTTACAACTCTCGAGAAAGAAATGCTGATGACCGACAAGAACCACGGAAATTCGAAATTCGACATGTAAAGAATTGTAAATAGTTATTACGTAAGTTTCATTTCCAGACGAGGAATCCTATTCAATATTGATATTTATGAAGAACTAATAATTGAATTAACAAAAAATTAAACCGACGAAATACGGAACTGAAAAGTAAAAAATTAAACTTTTTAACAAAAAATTAAACCGACGAAAAAATCAACTGAAAAGCAAAAAATAAAATAAACCTTCCTAGTCTAAATGATAATTGAGCTCCTAAACTAATGTAAGTAACTGATTTTGAGTCGGCGCCAACCAAACAAACAATTATCGAAGATCATTATCTATGAAAGAAGTCATCAAAACGCAGCCGTGCATCTCGCTGCCATCATTTTACGCTTCACCTAATTTAATTGCTAGTTTGTTTGGCGCCGACTCAAAATCAGTTACTTACATTAGTTTAGGAGCTCAATTATCATTATGACTAGGAAGATTTATTTTATTTTTTGCTTTTTAGTTGATTTTTTCGTCGGTTTAATTTTTTGTTGAAAAGTTTTTATTTTTTACTTTTTAGTTCCGTATTTCGTCGGTTGAATTTTTTGTTAAAAAGTTTTTATTTTTCAATTTTTTGTGGCTAAAATTCATTACTTCCAAAATACTTACTTACACACCTTACTTCAACTATTACCAGTTAAATAATATGATTATCTACTTTTACTATTTGTTGTAATATAAATTATTTCCGTTGTTCTGGTTAGTTTATTTCATTACTTTGTATATCATCATCCTCTCATAAAATATACTGATTTTGACGGAACAAGAATAATGTCAGTAGCGATCTGTCATTGTCAACTACGTATGTGTGTGCTAACGTTCACTAGTGAAAAATCAATTATCCCCTATTTTTCTACCCGTAAGGGTGGCTAATTCCTTTCGAAATCCAAATATAAGGTATACCGTATCTATTAAAAAAAAGAATCATTCAAATTGAAGAACCCAGTACAAAGTTATGCCTGATAGAATCGGTTAACGGACCAGAATTCAGAGGGTGAGTGATCAATATCCTTCATTTCGCTAACCTTAGGGGCGGATTTCATCTTTTAAATTCAAATGGGACCAAAGTCGAAGTACACCCTATCCACTGAATGAAGAATTATCGGAATCGGACGCCTCAGTAGAAAGTTATGCGTGATCATACATAAAAAAATATGATGGAAAAACATAAAATATACAGGTCGAATAGAGAACCTCCTCCTTTTTGGTTTCGTCGGTTAAAAATATCGCATATCGTGAACATTGCAGATTCTCATTTGAAATTGAAGTTATTATTTACCGTAGAAAGAAAATGGCAGACTACAAATTACTTATGATATTTCATTGCTCCAAACATAGTTGATGAAGAAACAAGTATGGAAAGTTTGAATTGAATAGGGAAATAAAGTCAAAAAATTCCAACATACTCCCAAAAGGTGATTCAATACAAAAAAATTATGTATTAATATCCAAACCTAATAGTAATTGAAATTTGAATCGAAAACCACCTAAAAATAAAAAAAGACCCAAATTGAAATATAAATATTACGAAACTGAACATTAGTAAAACCAAACATGGAGCAAGACCAACATGTCGAACTAAAAGAAAAAATATCAATCAAATTGGAATAATCATATCCTCTTGAAGGATTGATACTAGATGTACCCGCTGATGAATAAAATATGTTAAGAGAATAGAATCAGTTCATTGCTTACAAAAATACATAGACTGTTATTGCTGAAGGAACTGGAAATGTATCAAAAAAATTTACAAAATAAATTATGGAAAATTATTCAACTGTCAAAATTCACAGGTTTATGAAAATAATCACATATTTCGAAGGTTGTCGTTATTTAAACCGGGAAAAATTGTGTGGAAACCAAATTGAAATGTACCAACTGTGAATATTTGAACCTGAACTAAAAAAACATTTTATAAATCATATGGAATCTGGTAAAGACTGCCCAGTAAAAACTTATTAATAAAAATACTAATTTCAAATCAATTATAGATCACAAACCTTTATTCGGATTGGAAGTTACTTTCATAGAACAAATGAATTTTATGAAACTATGGTATAAATTTGTAATAACTCACAAACAAATGTCCTGATTCAATAATTATTATCGTCTCTGTTAC
Source organism: Gonioctena quinquepunctata (assembly GCA_018342105.1). Taxonomy (NCBI): domain Eukaryota; kingdom Metazoa; phylum Arthropoda; class Insecta; order Coleoptera; family Chrysomelidae; genus Gonioctena; species Gonioctena quinquepunctata. The sequence continues at coordinate 206,661 of JAFIRS010001566.1, forward strand.
TGGATTGCAAGGATATATTAACCAACAGTTCAGCTATAAATTTGAATGAAATTAAGTGGTTCGAGCCTGACGCATGCTGCTCTAAATAGTATTCTGATCTTTTAGATCAGTACAGAGTTCAGGTGATCCAAAAATTGAAATAACTTCCTGTATTCCACTCAATGATACCATCAATCAATATATTCCAAAAAAATTAATTGGTGCATTTGTGAATATCAGATAAATATTATGTGAAATATATTTTCCCTAATGAAGGCACGGACTCAGTCAAAGTCCTATTGACGTGAATTTTTCTTCAAAAATACAGGGTATCCCAAACTCGATGGCCTATTAGACGTTTCTGGAGAACGGCCGGAGATAAATAGGTAAACTTGAAATTTTGTATCCCACGATAACAGACTGCGATCTAGCTCTTTATAATATTTTCACGGTTGCAGTGTATACTATAAGTAATATCAACATTCGAATATCAAATGGATTCCACTGAAAAATGCAAATAACGTTTACAGAAAATATCGCATACCTATCTCTGACCGTTTATTTAATATTGATTATTTTGTCATTTTTTTTTGTTACCAAAATGAGACCAACTTTAATTCAAATACCTCCATATCTGTTACTCCCACAGGACTCATTTCGAATTTCATCCAGGAAATATCGAGAAATTTCAGTAATATCGAATGAAATGACCATATTTTATACAGGGTGTCTGAAAAACATGTTCATGTAGGCGATTAGGAAAAACGGCCATAAGTCATTTTATTTGATCGGGACACTTTGCATATTATGTCATATTCGGATTCTACTGAAAGATACCAAAATTTTTCACCAAGCTTGTCCTATCTCTCACTATTTCTCAAATATTGATTATATTTTATTTTTTCTGACTACCGAAATGAGACCAAATCAAAATGAAATATATTTTCATAGAGTACATACACAGGACTCAAATTTGATAAATAGTTTAGTCATACGGAAGAGTTTTCACAAAATCGAGTGAATCGACTATATTTTATAGGTGTCTAAAAAAAAAACTTGTTGGGAATTTGGAAAAAAGTCTATTGTAAGTAATTCTTTTGCATATTATCCTCTATATCATTTCAGTTTCGGATTCAGCTACCTAATCTGACTCAAACCTATTTACAAATGTTGCTGAGGTTTTTTTTTAATCTATGCTAAAACTGAGTTGCATCATCTAAGAAATAGAAAAAATCTCAAGTTCCAGCTGTATCTTCAAAACTATGAACATTTTGAAGCGAAGCATTCCCGATTGTTTCGATTTTTTACTCAGATTATTTCAATTGAGAAATATTATCTTCGATTCGTTATACTGGGAATCGAAAATAATAGTAGTGTGTCGTTACCAGAAAAGAACAAAACAAACTTATATTTTAACAAGGAGTGATTTTCATGATGTTTATGTCAGAAGAAAGTATTGAAAATAGATAATAATGCATATTCAAATGCAGATATTTTAAATTTGTTTTATATTCACGGTGAGTTCCAAAGAATTGTTCCAAGAATATGCAGGAAATTCAATGAACTTTATTCAAATTTACCGCAAATGAATAGAAAAAAGAACAGTAGAATTTAACGGAATTATGATATGTTTGCGAACGCTAAAGAGCCAGGAAATCAAATGAAGCCAATAACTGGAAACGAAATAAATGAAATTAACGAGGGGTATTTCCATTCCTACCCTCTTGTATCGATAAAAAGTGCTGCTGTGGATTTAGGTATGACCCGCACTTCAACATGGACAATTTTAAAAAACAATAAAATGCATGATTATAAATTCATCAAAGTTAATGCCCTACATAGAGGTGATCCCACAAAACGTGTACATTTCTGTTAATGGATTTCAACATGGACTCATGAAGATCCAAATTTCTTTGAAAAAATTATATGGATCGATGTATCAAAATTGTATAAAAGAAAGGGGATATCAAGGAAAATTCAGTTTAAATGGGTTTTGTTTACTTATGGATAATAAATCATCTTATTGTACCTATGATGGAAACTTGGAAAATATTTGAATATTTTGAGAACGACTTTATGGACAATTCGCCGTTTCATGTATAGCGCAGTTGTAGGTACCCCTCACACACAAGAAGTGAGCACCAACATCCTTGGCCACCGCGATCCCCAGATCTAACTCCTCTAGATTTTCACCTCTGGGAGAAAAATGAACAGATTATATACGAAATACCCATGAATTCGAGGGACGAATTGAAGCAGAGAATAAGACGTGCTTCCGAGGAAATTCGGCCAGAAGAGATTCAAAGAGTAACAACCAACCATGTAATGATATCGATCCACGAATGTCAACACTTCGAACACATAAATTGAGGGACTGATATGACCTTCATTTGTTTATTGAAATGAAATTGAGTTCTACTTGAAAAGGTAAATCATGATTTTTCAAGAGACACAGGTTTTTCGGGTTTTTTATAAATATAAAACTATCATGGAGAAGGAAAACGAACGCAACCTAGCATACTTTGTTCAAATCTGAATTGAAATTTCAGCTGTGTATTTCTCGGTTTATATTAGTTTTGGTAGAAGAAATAGATATGGGACATATTTGACAAAAATGAGGGATTGAGGAGTATAAAAAAATTAAATAAGAACGTTTTCCTAAATTGCCAACACGATGATTTTCAGACACCTTCTATAAAATATAGTCGATTCATTTTATTTTAAGGAAACTCTTCCATATGAATCAACTATTTATCAAATTTCAGTCCTGTATCAAAAGATATTTAATTTTGATGCGGTCTCATTTCGGTAGTCAGAAAAAATACAAAATAATTATTATTTAAGAAACGATGAGCGATAGCGATAGACATTGCTTGGTAAAAGTGATTGGTACTTTTAGTAGAATCCGAATATGGCATGATATACATGGTATCGCATTTGAATAAAATGACTTATGGCCGTTTTTCCTAATCGCCTACATAAACGTGCTTTTTAGACACTCTCTATAAAATATGGTCATTTCATTCGATATTTTCTAGATGAAAGTTGAATTTGAGTCCTGTGTGAGTAACAGATAAGAAGATATTTGGGTTCAAGTTGGTCCCATTTTGGTAGCAAAAAATTTGATGATAAATAAACGGTATGCGATATGTTCGGTAAAAGTTATTTGTATTTTTCAGTAGAATCCCAAAACGGAATGAAATACTCGGTGTCCCATTTGGAACTCGAATGTTGATATCAGTTACAAGCAGATGTGGCAACACTGCAACATCGAAAAGAGCTATGGACTTGGAGCACCTTTGTAAGTGGCGCCGCAGTGGCGGAATCGTGCGACTGACTCCAGATGGCGCACATTATCCGTATTTGCCACTGTCATAGATATAGTGTTTTTTAAGTGCAACAGTTTAAATGTGCTTGTTACAAACGTGATAACTGCAGTTGCATTGTGATTCGGCATGTATAACCTTTGAATTAAATGTCCATAGTAAGGAATAAAGTGCAGATTGAGAAGTAGTCTGCGAACCGCATTCAACCTACTGACACATGCACTGCGAATACGTAATTCGCCTGCCATCGTAGTGTTTACTTTTAATTTATAAGTTGAAAGGAGTTTTATATTCGTGATGGATCAAGTGGTGGTTGCAATTGGGTTCAGTCTGTGAAAAAAGGAGCCGCATAGGTGCGTTCGGGACATGTATCAGGTACGGGAAGTAAAAAAAATGATCATTCCAGCATACATGCGAAAGTGATTAGCCAAGCAGCAGCGACAACAAATCAGTACCCTATCGAATTAGTGGTGAATGAATATTTTCACAAATAATCGATAAAATTCAATTAAAACTCACATGTCTGATGTAGGAGTAAATTACATGAAAAAAAAAATAATAAAGAGATATTAATACATATTAAAAAATATAAAAAAATTTATTGAAAATATTGTTTTCTTTCATACATACCTATATGTTCACATGTTTTTCATATTGTTCGTTCACTGTCAGAATTTGACTAAAAAATTTACTTTGAATGTGTATTAGATGAATAAAAATATGTGTCATGCATGTTTTTTAGATTATTGTAATTATTAGTATAAATTTTTTTTTATATCAATGTGAAAATTGAATTCGTAAGATTTGTCAATTGACTTGTTCCTTTCGTAGATGATTGTAACAGAAAAGTTACAAAAATTTTATGCACTTGCAGAGCGAATGCTTGTGGCGACTGTGAACACGTCTACAAAGTATTTTCATACATCTGCCAGTCAACAAGCGAAGGCGATGTATTCGAAACGTTTGTAGCTCACGGTAGGAAAACCATAAAATTTCGTATTCAAGGTTGCATTTAAACACGTGTTTTTGTACCCTACAACACAGCAGTAATCACCCGACCACTTTTTTTTTCTGCACGTCATTTACATTTGATTCGAAGTTATTTGCGGCCGACTCGTTCATTGACATTCATTTATTGTAGGCGCGCTTTTGTTCCTCTCTTTGATAGGAAGCTTTTACCCGTCGAATCACAATACAACTGCCGTTTTGACGTAGGCGACAAAAAATTTGAACTATCGCACTTTGAGACAACCTTTTTATCACAGCAGTGAATGGGAATAAGTGATACTGTCTGGATCCGTTTATCCGATTCCACCACTGCGGCGCTGCACGTTGAACTCCTCCCCCATGCTCCAAATCTCGCATTTTTTCATCGTAAGATACAAAATTTCAAGTATTCATATCTGGCCGTTCCCCAGAAACGTCTATAGGCGATCGAGTTTGGAATACCCTGGATGTAGGTTACGTTTGTATTCGCTGTGTGCATTAGGCTGGAGAGGATAGATTAAACTATGACAGCGCCCATGGTGGCAGAAGTAGGTAATGATTCTGGTTATCACAAGCACAAGCTGAGGACTCCCCGTTTATTCATAAATCACTTGAAAATATTGTACCATACTTCAGATGAATAAACATTATTATTATCGTAGAGGCAACGCTCACGGTTGGGTAGTATGATAACAACATACATATAATAACAATGAGCCCTTGCTATTCTGTGTAGTCGATTGCAAAAAAAGTACGTGTAAATTTTATACATTTCCAACTGCATCAGAAAAACTGCAGCAAAGAGATAAGTGTTCTGTTATTCCACGATATTTCAATCTCTGATTCCGGGACGTGAGGTTATCATTCGATAAATATTTGAGATGTTTTCCGTTTTCGATTTGATCGTCTAGAAATATATAGTAAAAGAATTAACCAAGTTCCGTGGGACGGTGTTAGCCGGTCATGAAAAGCAAATAGCGACTTCGGGAAAGCCTGGACGGTGTTGTAAGCTGATCAATCAGCCTTATGAACAGAGGACAGAGATACTTTTGATGTCTTTTCGAATTGTCTATCATACCAGACATTCTATCAGGACAAAGTACCTCGCAGAGGATTATTAATTTGTGTTTCAATTTTCACGAACTGGTTTTGGTTACAAAAGCAATTGGCCTTACATGTGAACTAATGTTAAATGGAATGCAGTTCAAATACTAAGAGTAAACATCGTTACTTGTACTGTATGAGCAATACCCAATATTTTGTTGACAATTATACGTGTAAGAGAGTATGTTGAACGTGTTTGTATTATTTAGGGACCGTTCAACGTTCTTACATCCTTGCAAGGGTAAAAGTAGGATCCCATATTCAGGTACAATCGTGAACCTCATTCCTTTTCTGATTATTATATTATTTGAGAATTTCATTAAATAGTTTTGCGTTGAATCTGATGTTATTCAGTGGTTTCCCGTCAGGTTTAAGCCTGCCAGTGTTATATGGGTACTTTTTTTAATTAGTTAAACTACTTGGCTCCCTCACTTCTTTATGTTCTCAAGACCTTATGAACCTGCGACCTCAATAAACTAACGAGCATGCACATTACTTGCCGTACCTAAAAGTACACAGCAGTAGCATTACTTTATGATATTCAAAATATCATTTAGACAATGTCATAACTTCACATGGATAACCTCCAAATGCGGCGAACTATCGTATCAATACACATATTTTTTATCATTCACTTACTTTTTTCTTTGACAGAAAAAAACTTCGATTCATCTCGAACTAGTAGTGAGCACAAAATTGTTACATCGTGGTAGATTATTTAGAAATTATAAAAAAAATTAAATTGTTACATAGTGAGTATTGGAAATTAAACAGGAAAACTTCAGCTATCGAGTCACTAGAGGGCATTACCAGTCTTGCACACAGCGAATATACCAACATAAAATTCAGATGATGAAGGCTCACCTAATTTACTACTTTTGTTATTGATTTCTTGTTCTATTGCTGAAAATAGAGAAGCGAAATTCTCAACGGCATTATGAGGCAGTATGAAACTGAGCTCCCGACCATGCCTTCTAGCTTTCTCCGCCTTCGGTACATGTGTCGTCACTAGTCGATTGATAGCGTGTTCTTTGCAGATCCCTTCCAGGACCAAGGTCAGGTGATAACCAATGCCAAATTTGTTCTTCAGGAATAGCGAGCTGCCGCAACATCGGATGTTACCTTTTGATACAACCGCTTTTCTATCGGCTGGAACGAAAAACAATATCACTGCATACATGTGAACATGGCTACCAGGAAATGCGAAAATGAGATTGAAAAAATATTTCAGTAGTGTAGTAGTGGTCATCTTCTGAACATTTACAAACTCGAAGATATCCATGATTGAAGTAAAGCTGGGTGAGTGACATGTCACATTTGTGGTGTAGAGAAATGTCCTGCCCTTATTCTGCCAGTTTCGATAGCGTGTGGTGTGGGAGCAGCTTTAACTTTGTTAAAAAAACTATATACGTCGCAACTGCTTTCTAGAATCTGAAAATTGATTTGCGGGTAGTACACTAATTAAAAAACTGTTTCACCGTGGTCAGGCTTGAAAATTTTGCAGCCAGGCACGTCTGCAGCGGGTTCAACTCTTAAAAAATCTTTGCATAGTGCAAGTTCTTCCCAAAGAGGGGGATATTATTATCATTGAAAAAACACAGTCATTCCGAATTTTATCGTTTCAAATGCCGTCAGCAGCCCATAGAAGAGCGAGCCGCGCGCCTCCTTTTTATATCGCGCTCAGTAGACAAGCTTTATTATATTTAATAATAAAGTTATTAGTATTGATTTAAAAAAATTTATAGAATATAAAAAAAAAAAAAATTTTTGATATTTTGTTTTCAAAATCACAAACAAAAGTGATTGTTCCAATCCGAATAGCTGCTACCAATTGTAATCTGCAGTGGTCGATGGATTTTTTGATGCATTTATTGGGGGATATACCATTGACGTTTGAAAAATTTCTAAACAAATTTAACAAGTTGTCGTATAACGAAAAAGTCGATATATTTTGATAGTTTTTGACGAATATACCCCCCTCCCCCTTTGTTAACTTTTGAACGGTTCGACGAAGAACAATGGGATAATTCGTTTAGAATGCACTAATACTACTTTTTGAAATAAAAGACATTTCAATTGCTCGATAGATGGCGCACGTCAACTTAAAAATTTCAAATACCATAGGGGTCAAGTGACACATCGTTGAAAAGATAATTCAATTCTCTTATCATCCATCTTATTTTTCCAAATTTCGTTGAAACGTTTTTTCACAATATGCATTACAAATGTCACGTATATACATTACAATTTCTCGACAGAGGACGCTGGGGGCACATCAACTTGATAAATTCGAAAGGCATAGATGTTGAATTGCACATCGTTGAAAAGGTAATTCAATTTTACTTTCAACTATGGTTGTTCTACGGAATTACAATTGCGATTAGTAACACGAAATACGGACAATAGAGGACGAATCATGACCAATTTGCGATCCAAATAATACTCTATTGATTTTTTTAATGACCATAATCATAACGAGTACCATTTATTGGATTTAGTAAACTGATAATCAAGCAGTAACATAGAAATTCCTAATATGAAGTTGGATTATTTTGTGATGTTCGAAACCTTCTGATGTATAAATGATTATAACACTACTCACCTGCTCTTCATATTGAAAACGAATTATCGCATTCGTATTTAGTGAAGAGTTTCACCTAGAGTGAATTGAGTAGTGAGACAGCACAATGGTAGATAGGGAAGGGGAAAACACGAGTGGACACGATTGACAACAATTTTGCTTCATATACTCGATAAATAATAATCCTACATAATAGTTTTGGTTTTTGGTATACTTGACATTTCAAAAGCATATTGTGAAAAAACGTACTCACATTAACAAATTAAAATAAAAATGTTTGAAAGGATAATTGAATTATCTTATCAACGATGTGCTACTTGACCCCCATGTTATTTGAAATTTTTAAGTTGATGTGCCCCTACCGCTATGTATTGAGCAATCACAATATCTTTCATTTGAAAGAGTAGTATCGGTTATATCAAAATTGTTTTTGTCCCATTGTCGAACCGTTCAAAAGTACTATGAAAAGCCGCACTGTATATCGCCCTCTATCAAAGATAGCGAGCATGCTCTTCGAATGAAAAACAGGATTATCACATTAGACCCGTCCTGCGGATTTCAATAACGAATTAAGGAAGATAAAGTTTAAGGAAGTTCTTGTTAGATTTTTATCCAGGATTGGGAAAAGACTGAGGTAGCTCATTTTTTCTGTAATGAAACAGTATATTTAAATTATTGCTATACATACTGTTGAAAGTGGCATTGTCATAAAGAGCGTTGTAGATGTTTTTTCATGAAAAAGCAGAGAAAAATATTTCTATTCAATATTCCATTGAGAATGTTTCCCTTCTCGGATACGAAACATGTACAACAAATTTGTTACTTGGATTTTGCTGCTGTCTGTATCAAGTGCTCTGATACGGATATATTGATAATTATACTCGAAAATATTAACAAATTAAATAGCGATGTGAGATTTGGATGGAAGTTGGCGTTGGCAACGCGTTACGATGTATCGATGTCACTGAAATTCACAAAAGATTGGAATAATCGATTTGTTCTGCTATTCCGGCTCTGCACGCCTTCAGTGGCTGCGATCAAAACCCTGCATTTTTTAGAAAAAGAAAAAAGCGTCTATATAATATGCTGGTTTAGTCCAACGACTTCCATACAGCCTTCTAGAATTTGAGTGCGTTGAATGACGATAATCGTTCGGATATAATTGAAAGATTTGAGGAATTCATTATTCATAAATTGAGACTGTCAATGGAGCTCCTTTCGAAATTTTGTTGAAAAAGTACAGTGATTCGGATTGAAACAATCATTTTCATTTGTTTTTTTTGCAGAATTTCAAAAATGTTTTTGAATTATATCCTATTTATATTTCTACATGAATTGTATTAATTTTATTAATAAATATGATATAGCCTCTCTATTGAGCGCGATATAAAAAATTGGCGCGCAGCGCGCTTTTCTATCGGCTACTGACGGCATTTGTTAAGGTAAAATTCGGACTAACTATATTTTTTTGCCACTTGTATACCGAATTTTATATTTCAGAAATCATTTGCACAATGTATAGATTTTTGACGCTGCTGACGATTTTTGTCCGTTCATAACTCTTCAATATCTCATCGGATGAGTGTGATTGTAGGCAGTGGCGTAGATCATTCGTAACAATATTAAATATAACATAGAATAATACAATTTTTTCCAGATGTTTTCGCTAACTGAAAAGATTTGTTATAATAAAAATCTAATTATTCATTATCTACAACTGAATTTATTCACTCGAAAAATTAGTAACCGAGATATTGCTTCCATAGCAAATTCGGTGTATTCAGTTTTTCGAAAAAAGTATCATGTGAATATAATTTTTAATTTGTGATACCGCCATCTAGTATGAATTAGATTTTTTGGCGGAAAAATAATTGCTTACGATCATTAATGATTTCGAGATTGCTTCCAATTCCAAAGAAATTGAAACTTCATATAGTTCAATTTCTCTTTAGATTGAAGGTTACGGAAATATTTGAAAAATTATAGTGAAAATAGGTGTAACAATATTTCGTTACTCAATATTATGAAACGTATTTTTTGTGAGGGCCATTAGTAGGTTTTTCGGAGGATTTAGAATCCTTGGAAACTCAATATGTGTTTAGAATATTTAGAAAATCATCTGTGGACGTGGACAAATTGGAAGCCATATTTTTCAACCGAATAGAATGAAATACTTTTTGACAATACCTCGGCAATATAGACTGGTTCACAGGTTCAAAAACGTGTTTATTTTTGCGACTGTAAATTGAAATACGTGAGATTTGTAATGACAGAAAAATTTGCGAAAGTTTTAAACCCGCACACATAAACAATAGCAAAAGTATAATCAATTGAATATTAAAAAAAAAATTTTTTATGCAAATAACTCGATAACTATTCTGCCGTGCAAGAATGTCGTAACTGACATTTTCATGAAAATTGAGTTATTGCCATTTCTGGCATCTACAACCACCCAAGCAATTTCTGAGAACTTTTGGATGCCGTAGCTATTCAACTGAAGATACAAATTCAGTTCTAAATTTGTCATATCTACACACTTGACTGACTTTACAATGCAAACATGTATCTGATATTACTAATCAAGATTGTCGTATCTACCATGATATTGGCAGATGAGATAGTTTCGTTTAGTAATACACTATGACAAATTCACTCGTCACTGACATTTTGTGGTTATGTGAAAGTGCGAGTTAGTTGTTGTTTGTGTGGTCTAATGAGTTGCTGAAGGACTTTCATTATTAGTTGGAATAGAAAGTACATGGATTCTAAGAATGTGTTGAAAACATTCTAATTCGCGAAAAAAACATTGCATTTTCTTACTTGGTTCTATTATACAGGCAAAGTCGGATATAACGAACAGCTTTAGAGAGGGTTCGTTATAAAGGGTGATCGCTATAAAGAAAATATGTAGTACATGCATCCTGGTTGTTTTTTTTTTTCGCGTAATTTGACGACACTGTTGATTTTTTTAGACCATAATCTCGGCAAATTTGTTTTTCCCCTCTAATTTTTTTTTCCAACCAATTTTGACAATGCAGGATGAATGGAAGAAAGCACTTGTTCGACTCATTACTGAACTCGAACTAGAGCTAACTCGACCTTTTAATAGTCAAGTTTTGATCAATTGTTCCTTTTTGTTCACCATTTTCTATCAATGAAAGCGATATTATTATTATTATTATTAGTCTTCCTGCATGCTTTTGAATTGAACATGTTGGTACAATGCAGTTGAACACGTACTAACACTACCATGTATCTAACTAACAAATCACTAACAGAGAAATAGGGAAATCCCACAGGTCGACCGCGGTCGTTAAATTTCGCAAATTATCGGCGCTTGATTGAACAATATTTTCTCGGTAGTTCGTTATAACCGAGATGTTTTTCACGGACTCAATTTATAGACCGTTGTGTCCGATTGTTCGCAATAGTCGAGTTCGTTATACCCAAACAAAAATGCATAGTGTATATAGACGTTTTTGGCGGGACTTTTCAAATGGATAGTAATTAACGAGTGTTAGTTATCGAAGAGTTTGACTGTATATGTACATAATATGAAGTAATATTTATGTTCCATTCCATCCCCCATATATTTGTGTTTTCTTACGATATTTTTAATTTTTTGAAATTTCACAACGAAATACCAATGATAAAATAGGATCTGATAATATATTATTCCATCCCAAGAATGATCAATGTCCTATTAGAAATGAAGATAGCATTGGAATAAGTCTTAAAATACGATTATCTCAAAATGATCAAATTGTCAGTCTGCCTTAGCACGGCAGTATTAATGCAAGAGAAACTAAAACAATATTATCAAAGAGAAGGAAATTTCAAAAAAATGTTGATTCTCGAAACTTGATCTCTATCTATATAGAAAAATGTCTTTGTAGGCGCAATACGTGAGAAAGGCTGGACCGATTTGGCAAATCCCAAGGACCCACAAAAAAAGATACAGGAAAAAAGATATTCTACGCGTACGAGAGTTTTCAGGAAATTTTTTTCTGGGAATATAGAAATTTGGGCAAGACAACGTCTGTGGGTAGTTTTGAAACTAATCTTTAATAGTATAGAAAAATGTATTTGCAACGGCCGGTTTCAAGGCAGCGTAACGGAATAGCGCTCCCAACGGATCCCTATTCAATATTACATGAAAAGTATTAATGAAGATTAAATTTCAAGAGTTGATTTTTTTCGGAAATTTCCTCCTCTTTGAATTTTTTTTTTTTTTTATAACGTTACTAGTTTTCGAGTTAGTTACAAAAAAACTATACTCCATTTTTGGAATCTTCAATTGTTTATAATTTTTGCAATTGTTTATGTGCGAGTTTGAAACTTCCACACATTTGACTCGATGTCATTACGAATCAAATAAGCCCTGCTCACACGTATTTCATTCCGCAGTGAAAAGAATTAACTTGTTTTTGAACTTGTGAACCAGTCTAATATACGAAGATGGGAGAAGTCGAAGTAGTTTCATGATGACAGCCTTTGAAATCAACTCTTTATTTTCATACCAACATTAGCAATTTATTTGTCGTTTGATAGAGATTTTTCAATTCCACGACTCAGCTGTGCAGAAATAAGAAGTTGCTGTAAATTACTGTTGATGTTTTACAATCAATTCTTGTTTGCCCTGTATACTCCTTTTTTTCTCAGAACATATCAGTCTTCCTCTTTCAGACGGAGAGCTGGGCTACGAGAATAAAAAATGATAAGGTACGAGAGAAATTTTGACATAGGAACCTTCTTCACTAGCTGACAAGCGTGAAGCTTCATTCTCCCAGGGCTCAGATAACTTCAAACACTGTAATCATTCAAGTTAGCCTAGTAGCTCACGTGGATGAGCTATTGCTTTCAAACTACAAGGACCCAAGTTCGATCCCGAACTGGTTCACGCACTTTTTTTATTTCTTATTACATTCAAATCAACCACAAAACTTCTATAGTCACCAAAACATATTACCTCAGAACATTCACCCTTACAACCTCTCAAAACACAAAACAGCATTTTCACATAGCACGACTTGCTCCGAAGTGGCCGAAGGCTGCTGAAAATTTCTCTGAACCTGGTTTTTTTATGTACTTTTCCTAAGTGCCGGTTTTAGCACTATCAGCGCCCTGGGCTGGATTTCTATGGCGCCCCCTAACTTTCTACGGCGCCCCCTAACTGCAATTCAAACCAATACGAAAAAACGCAAAGGATATAATGAAATAACCATTTATTTATTAAAAGAAATAACCATATATTAAAAAAAAATTACTCTTCTAGCCTTTCTATCAGCGAACTCTTTTATTGGGTTATCAAAGTCGATGTTTTGAACAATTTCATTTTCGATTGACAAAGTTGCCGAGTTTGTCAATCTAGATTGAGATATTGACGATCAGATCAGCTTAAGCTTAGAAATACTCCTCTACCCACTAGCAACCGTTACGGGTATAGTCAATAATATTCGCAATGCTATCCATACATTTGAATATAGTTCTTGTAAGTTGCGATATTTATAAGATTTAAAACAAAAACAGGAGTAACCACATTTTGATCAGGCAGAAAAGATTTCAGACTTACGAGTTCATCACTCAGCATAGAACCATCTATATCTGATTTAGAGCTTAGAGAATGTTGACACCCTGTATCTTGAAAACTAAGCATTACCGGACCTATGTTTATATGAACTTTTCGTCTTGGAATTACTCGAAGAATCACCCCTTCAAGTTTGGCCACGTACTTACATAACACCCTGTATAAAGATGCGCCTGCGGCGCCCCTTCATATCCGGCGCCCTGGACGGTGGCCCAACCGCGCCTACCCTAACGCCGCTACTGTAGAAAATAGCTCCATATTGTCGAACGAAAGTATATGCGTAAATTTCAATTGTTCTATTATGATCAAATTACAGATCTTTCTCATAAGCGAATAGCAGGAAGGGATATGAAGCTTTATTTGACCTAACGAAATAGAATAAAATAATTTATTTTTATGTAGGGTATCGCAAAATATCGCGAGACGACCTCCTACTGCCTCTTCACGGTGGCGTTTTCCATTTTATCTTGAAATACAGAATTAAATGCATTGTAAATAATGAAATACGAGATGTACCGTACTGAATAGATAATGAATATATTTTGAATTTGAATTAATTCAAGTCAAACAAAGCTATATATCCCTTTCTGCTGTTCGCTTATGAGAAAGATATGTAATTTGATCATAATAGAAATTCACGTATAATACTTACGTTCGACAAATTAGAGCTATTTCCTGGGAAAAGTACGCCGAAGGTTCTAAGAAATGTTCAACAGTCTACGGCCGCTGCGGAGCAAGTAATGCTCTGTGAAAATGCTGTTTTGTGTTTTGAGGGGTTTTGAGGGTGATTGTTCTGAGATAATATGTTTTGGTGACATGTTATGGTTGATTTGAGTGTGATAAAAACCCGGGTCGTTGTAGTTTAAAAGCGAGAACTCATCTACATGAGCCACTAGGCTAACTTGAATTAATAAAGTATGTGACTTTATCTGAACGCTGGGAGAATGAAGCTCAACGCGTTTAGACTGGTTCACAAGTGCCATTTTGTTCCAAACCTGGAGGTCACTACTGGAAATTATGATTTAGGGCGCATTCGATTCGAAATGGCATCTAAAAAAAATGTTTAGCTGGAAAATTGGGGCCGGCAAAAATTGCAAAAGTTATAAAAAATTAAGTAGAAAACAAATATATGATTCAGTTTTTTTTAAATATCTCAAAAACCATTTGAGATATCCAAAATTTGAAATAAGATCCTCAAAGAGCTGGAAATTTCCTAAAAGAAAGTCCTCCCGGAACTGTGCCGGCAATATTTATAATTTTAATTTAGCGGCGAAAAAAAGGCTGAAAAAAATCATTTCTTAAATAAAAAAAATTATTACTAAAAAACGCACTTGCTAATTAACAAATGTTTTTTTGTTGTTAATTATGAATATTAGTAAACCATTTTTTAATCATTATTTATCACGGTCTCTCATAAAATGAAAAAAAAAATTCACATTTCATTCGTTTATTAAACAAATATTTTTTTTATAATCAAATGAATTTTTGCGCTATATTTTTTTTAAATATTAAAATTAATACTGAAAATAACCATGTGTCGTTTTATATGGGAAACATTTTTTTTACATTTTTTATATAATTTCGAAAAACAGTAAAGAACAAGAAAATCCTAATTTCGGGGACTATATGGAGGGAGTTATAGAATTCGTCATTTCACAAAATACCATTGACTTCGAAGAGGAAATTTTAGAAGAAGGCACATCAGTGGCCAATGCAATGAATGCAGCTATTGTCTGGGGCCCAGTCAACGGTGATAATTTACATAAATTCACATTTGAGGACGAGGATTCTGCAGGTTTCAGTGGGTACTTATATGAAAACTTCTACAACAAATCTCCCTCAGAATTTTATGAATATTTTGTCGACGATGATATTTTATTCATGCTGGTAAGTAGGTACCTTTATTTTATTTTACCCAACTCAGATTTCTGTAAAATTTTAGGTCAAAGAGACTAATCGTTACGCCCTGCAGGACAAACAGAAAAATAAGAAGAAAAGCGCACGTATTGCCACCTGGCGCAACACTGATGTCGCCGAAATGAAACGTTTTCTTGGTATAGTTATCTGGATGGGATTATGCCGTTTTCGATCTTTCCAGTCATACTGGTCAAAGAATACCCTTTATCTAAACCATATCAAAAAGATAATGCCAAGGAACCGCTTCCAGATATAGAAAAAAAAGTTTCCCATGAAAAACGACACATGGTTGTTTTCAGTTTTTTTTTATATTTAAAAAAAATAATACGCAAAAATTCATTTGTTTATAAAAAATTATGTGTTCAATAAACAAATGAAAAGTAAAAAAAAATACTTTTTTTTCATAATATGAGAGAAGGTGATAAATAATGATTTCAAGAAATAATGGTTTCTTAATATTCATATTTAACATAAAAAAAAATTGTTAATTAGCGTTTTTTGGCAATGAAATTTGTTATTTGAAAAATGATTTTTTTCTTAAAAATCATTATTTTTATCAATCTAATAATCAGTGCATTTGTTTATAACAATTTTTTAAATAATGAGAGTTGAAAATTTCAAAAATTTATTTTTTCATTGCTTTCAGCAATATGAAAACAAATTAATAGAGATAATAAAAAAAAACTTTCTTTAATTGTTTCATATACGTTTTTAATTTTTTTATACCTTTGATTGTTAATAAAAAAGTAAAAAATAAAAAAACTATTTTTCTAACGGAGATCTTTTTTAAAGCATTTGGGGGACAGCTCCAAGAAATACAAAAATTCTAGGTTTTTAGTTCAGTAATTATCAGGGTTTCTATAATAACTTTCCGCAAATCAATTTTTTTAATTAACAAAGGCATAATTAATTGAAAAACAGAGGTAAACATTTTTTGCCGGCGGATGATTGTTTATTGATATGTCTAGATAGTACCTGAATTTGTTTATTCATTAATATTATTATTTACTTTGTTAAAATAATTGTTCAGGTGTCAGATTTAGTCGGTGTGCAAGGGAGATAAGCCGCGCGTTTTCAGCCTTTTTTTCGCCGCTAAATTCAAATTATAAATATTGCCGGAACAGTTCCGGGAGTCAGGACTTCCTTTCAGGAAATTTCCTGCTCTTTATCTTATTTCAAATTTCGGATATCTCAAATAGTTTTTGAGATATTTTCAAAAAACCGAACCATATATTTGTTTTTTACTTAATTGTTTATAACTTTTGCAATTTTTGCCGGCCCCAATTTTCCAGCTAAATATTTTTTTTAGATGCCATTTCGAATCGAATGCGCCCTAAATCATAATTTTCAGTAGTGACCTCCAGGTTTCGAACAAAATGGCACTTGTGAACTAGTCAAGTTTGATCGCCCGCACCCGCTTCCGCCCCGGGACTGACTTCTGCCTCGCTTCTCGGCTTATAAGGAATGTTTCTATGTGAAAATTTATCTTGAACCTTATCATTTTCAATTTCCGTAGCCAGCTCTTAGACTATTTCTAGAATATCAGGAGAGCAGCTAATCTGTGACAAACGATAAATGTAAGGTCAAACCTTCATCCATTTGTCAGCATTAATTCGTGAAATCTACCTGCTTCGGGCGTCATTCTTCCGTTAACTCAAGCTCACTGAATAGCAAACGAATTTTGAAACAAATACACAAAATACTGAAATGAAAATAATTTTTGGAGATCATGATGAGTGATGAGTTTCGTTCAATGTTGAATGTGAATATAAAAGTAATATTGAACCTAAAATATCCGCCTCGTCCATGAAGTGCGTTGTCAATAAAATAACTCTTCCATGCCTCCTATTCTGAAGAACTGACCACATGTGCCTTCTAGAGTAGGGATCCACCCCAGCGGTTGGTTCATCTAGTATTATAATCTAAAAAACCAAAAGAAGGAATACAAAAATATGATTGAATGTCGCATTACCTTAGGATCTCCTATAACGGCAATACCAATGGACAGTTTTCGTTTTTGGCCGCCACTTAAATGTTTAGCTGAAGAATTAGCTTTATCCGTGAGATCAATATCTCTCAACGTTTTCATTACTTCTAACTCTATCGCAGAAGGATGTATGCCCTGAAAGGAATTTTATTGAGGTACTTGTAGATTTGTTGATCGATACAGGACATAATCCTTTATCCATGTGAATATAATATTAATGTTTTGTTTTTTCATTTTGTGGATAATAGCGTTTTCCTTGATAAGGATAGACAACAGAAAAATTCAATAATCTGTATTCTACCATTCATCACGATCGTCAAAAGTAATCATACATCGTGGGACATAATGTTTGCAACATATAAAAGAAAGAAAAATCAGAGTTTAAAAAAAAATTAAAGGGGGTCGTTTCTGCATATTCAAAAACATAGAAATCGATTTTGACATATGTCACTGACCACCAATATGCCGGCAATTTCAAAAACTTGTTTATAATTCAATTTTACGCTCATGGGCAAAATTCGGAATATCTATCTAAAATAATAGAAAATTACAGTTTTTTCTAAATATTTTTTGTTGATTAAAATACGCTCTTTTTTTTAATCTCAAATAATCTTTTATTAATCATTATAAACTTATTCAATCGATAAACTAAAATTTCCTAGGTTTGTTCCCAAATGCTAGAGCAACATTTGAAAAACTGGTTTTTACTATGACTTCTGCTGTTGCAATTGCAATGGTTCATAACATACAACTTCGTTCAATTTTTTATAAATTTTTGAATTTACGGAGTCACAATAAGCCAATTTTCTCGATTGCAATCAGGTTTTATGGAAAAAGGAGAAAAAAGTATTTCACAGTACAACGTGAAAACTAGAGATTTTCTACTTCAGCTACTTCAGTTTTAGTATTTGCTCAAAAAATTTCAGGTACTAAAAGAGTAATGAGTAAGAACAAATATTAGTAAAATCGAAAAGGAACAAGGTATCTATTGGACTGCTGAGGGCTAGAATCCTACACCAATTAGCCATTCTTGAGTAACTGAATTCAATTGTAATCATTAAACAAAAATATCTCTTAAATTCTACATCTCCACCTTCGCGCTTCATACATAGTATCCTGGACGGCATTCTGCAACATAGAAGGGGTTACTACGCAATCTCTTATAACCTGTTCTGAATGGTTTGTGTATCTGAGAGGCCTGAACTTATTAGCACAACTATTTTAATATCCCCACAGAAAAAATCTAGACCTAGCTGGCCAAGGATTAACTGAATAGCGCCCAATCCATTTTTCATCAAATTCACTATCCAATATTACCTAAGTGAAGCATCATCCTGTTGAAATTACAGTTTCATACGCTGAGACAGTAGATTATAAATAATTTAAATAATTCTGTGAATTTAGGTTTCGTCTAGAAAAAATGGCCAATGATTTTCTTGAAATATCCCGCACCAAACATCAACTTTAAAATAGTATTGGTCTTTACATTGCACAATGAAATGGGGATTTTCAGTTACCCGCCACCGACACTTTTGGTGATAAAAACATGTTTAAGGAAATTTCGATCATCTTCAATGAAACTTTGAAGGCACAAAAATCAAACCTATGATCGTAATCTCTGTCTTTCAAAACTTGATTCATAAGGGTAGGAGGTTTTTCGAAATTCGCCTCACAGATGTTCTCGCAACGCTTGTTTCAACAGCAAGTTTCCTTGTCGAGATTTACGGATCCTCGTTAACTACTGATAATGTAATTGGAGCATTTTCTTCATTGGCAACTTTCTTTACATGGAGAACTTTGTATGAATTATCTACAGAACCAGTTTCTCTAAATCTCCTTGAAATTCTTGAAACAGTAGAATAATGCAATCTGGATGCTTCTGATGAAATATTCTGATAGCTTCTCTACTACTTCAACCGCATATCGAAATAAATTCAATTTATTTCAGTTTAGTTTAGTAATTTATAATATTGTCTCACTGTTTACTTCTTGAAAATAGAATTCTCGCAAACTGTTCACTTCTTACTTTTTGACATAAATTAAGACAAATAAAAAATTTTGGCATTTACAAATCTATCTTTCGAGCGTAAACAAAATATTGTTTATTTCAAGGCTAATCTGACTTCATTTTTAAATCAGGTGATATTTTTTTTCGATAATGACCATTGGAATGATGACGTTACTTAAAAATTATTTTGATTTGCTAGTTAGTGTAGGATTTCAGCCCTCAGCAATCTAATAGATATCTTGTACCTCTTCAATTTTACTTACATTTGTTCTTACTTATTACGCTTCTGGTTCCTAAAATGAAAAAATAGTCATTTCGAGTTCTACTTTATTACCAAAAATAATTTATATGGCGGAACTAAAAAGAAGAATGTTTTTGGGGAAATAATAAAAATGAAGTAGCTGAAGAGGAGAATCTCAAGTTTCCACGTTGCCCTGCGGAATACATTGATTTCCTTCTTTTTCCATAAAACTTGATTGCGGTAGGGAAAATTGGTCTACTGTGACCTCTTAAATTGAAAAAGTTATAATCAAATTGAATTGGAGTTGTAAGATATCAACCATTACAACAGCAAGAGTTATAGTGAAAACCAGTTTTATTTTTATTTTGGACTAGCATTTGGGAACAAAGCTAAAAAGTTCTATTCAATTGACTGAATAAGTTCTTGATGATCCCCGAAAGTTTTTCAATATTCCGCATATGGTTAACTGTGAATAACTTTTTCAATTTTTTTTTTGCTATCTTTAAAAATAACACACGGTGATCACGTGACATATGTCAAAATTGATTTTTAGGTTTTCCGATATGCAGAAACAATCCCCTATAATGTATTTTTGTATATCTGATAATATTTTTTCCCATGTGCTTCGAATATTTTCAGGGTGGATAGCTAGGAGAATTAAATGTTCTGAATGCTTTCATTGATTCTTGTGAACGGATGATTCAGAATTGATAATATTCTTGTATTTCTGGAAGAAAATCCGCGTTCCTAAGTCGGGGAGAACAGGCAACCACTTATATATAAAAAAAACAATTAAAAATACCTTTACAGCTGCAAAAAATTCCAAATGTTCCCTGGGGGAGAGATTATCAAAAAGAATATCATGCTGGGGACAAACTCCCGTCATTCTCCGGATTTGATCCATGTCGTTGGGGTCTCTGTAAATGTAAGATTATTCGTCAAAAGTAATTTATAAAATTCAACATCAGGGCTGTATAACAATGGGTTTTTATAAATTATAGAGTATTTATACTCGCAACGATGTAATTAAATGAAATATTTTGAAAAAAAAATGAATTGATGGAAGGTTGTCGCCAGAAAAAGTTTTTTTGGTGTTGGAAACAATAGAATAATTGAACAAAAATTAGACACAACACAAAAACGAGATTTGCGAGTAGTTTCAGTTATAGAATGGTATATAAATTTAAGAACACATACAAAGCATTGAGAACGGATGGTTATTGATGTACAACAAATTGTGCTAGAAATATATCATCAAGAGACAAATGGAAAAATTGTGTTAGCAAAGGGGCTGAACTTCGAGGGTTGCTCCTATAGTTATACCAATTCTGAGAATGGTCACAGTCATAGAGATAGCTACTCAAAATCTACCACCAGAAATAGATTACAGATCTGAATGCAAAACACACTCACACAACCATATCACCCCAGTAGTAATTTGAATAATTACCAGAGAACTGCAATTAAATCTCTTTGATCAGATGATCAAACCAAAGTACTTCCAGCTGTTGAGGATAATGCCACAGTCATCATGGCTGCAGTCAAAAATCTAAACAAATTGGCTCATTTGATCTCATACGCTACATACGGAAAACAGAATTCAGATTCCTCCACAACACTAAAACAATGACACAAAAGATTGAAAGAAAACCCAACATGATCAATAGAACAAACAGTATACAGAACATCAGCCAAACACAAAAATATACTTTCGAAAACAAAATTTACACGATTTCTCCCACAACACAGCAAACCTGCACATTTCTATGATCTACCAAAATACCACAAACCCGATACACCATTGAGACCTACTGTGAATTCCATTGGATCTTCCTGTCAGAAACTAACCAGGTATCTCTTCCGCGTTCTAACACCTATATCTGGAAAAAGACAGTTTCAAAGAAAATACCTCCCATTTTATAGAGGAACTAGAGGGATTTCAAATCCAAGCCTTTCGGTTAGTTTCGATGTTGTCTTTTTACAAATGTTCTGTAAAAATTTAGAAATTGTGAAAACCAAGTTAGAAAATGTCACATCCCTGAAAGAGAACAATGATGGATGCACAAACAATAATGAAATTGCTGAAATTATGTACAGAAAAACCCATTTCCAATCCAAAAATAAATATTATCAACAGGAGTTCGGTATGGCTATGGGATTTGAAATATTTCTATCGAACACTTTGAAGAATCTTACATTGAAACATATGGAGGTATGTTGATGATATTCTCGCCATCACAGATGAATTAAATTAATTTTCAGATCATTTATACGGAAACCAATTATTGAATCTACATTGGAATCAGTTCATATCAACAGAACTGTTTTCGGAAAGAAACCATACACCAATAGATATTTCCACTACAACTCAAACCATGACGCAAATGTCAAAACGAAAGAACTATAGTTGAATAGAGCCGAAATGATATGTTATTCAGCAGAAAACTTTGAAGAAGACATTGTTTGTATAAGATCCACACTGGAGAACAATACGTATCCAGATAAATTTGTGGAAAACACAATTGAATTACAAACAACAAAACATCTTAGTAATAAATTCAGTACAGACACAACCATCAATGCATCTCAAAAATAACATAATTGCTTATGTCCTTGAATTATCTGGAAGGATTGGCAACATTCAGAACACATTGAGATCGATCCTTACACAAACAAAACCGAAAAACACAGAAGAAAAATGAAAATATTGTATATACAATACACCGTGTTCTTGTGGCAAAAGCTATATAGGTGAGACATCAAGATCGTTGAAAGTGCATCAGGATGAACATCAATATTATATGAAGAATCGACTCAGAGGTTCAAAAGTATCAAAATATTGATTTGTTTGGGAAAATAAACAGGATGTTCATGAAATCGGATGTCGAATCATCTGCGACTGAAAGATAAACTTTAGTCACTAGTTGAAGTTATTTTTCGTGAATCTCTAACAGAAAACAACTACTTCCCCAGTTGAAGACACGCTGGAAATTGAACTACATCTGATAGATATTGAGAAAGAAAAAATCTAAAAGTGCATTTTCATTCAGGGAGTTTTTTAATTTTCTATTCCACTCCTAATTAAGAACTTATATAGATGAATGGAGCATAGAAAAATGTTTTCCAAAATAGAGTGCACACCAGAAATCATTTGTAACATTGATGCAAGAGAGGCATCGCATTCACTAGGTCTTGAATATATTTGTATCGACGAAAATCTATTTCACGCTTCCACGATCATCAGGAAGACCGGAAGGAATCGGAAACACATTTTTTAGAAGCAATCTCACTATGCAAAGATGGGAAAATGTTAGAAACCTTTCTTTTGAAGTGAAACTTGGAAATTCGTGTTTTTTGACATTAAAACCTGTCATGGGGTTTGATAGATTGATTTGTTTGAGAATATGAACAGGATGTGAAATCAGTTGTGGAATCATCTGCGACTGAAATATAAACTTTTGTCACCATCTTCCATGGTGCAGAATAACCTCTTGTGGGGCATTCATGTTGAAACATTCTCAATTGAATATTGAAGAGAAAGATTTTTCTGTGATTTGAAAAATCCACGTTGAAAAAGTAGTTATATTTCGTGGCTTTAGCCAGGGAAATAGTTGTTTCCTGTTAGATATTCACAAAAAATAACTCAATTTTTATCGTAGATTTTTCAATTCGCAGGAAAATATTTCTATTCAATATTCAATTCACAATGTTTTCCATTTCAACATGAATGCCCCACAAGAGGTTATCTTGAATGATGGAAGATACATTTTATCTTCAGTCGCAGATGGTTCCACATCTGATTTTATGAACATCCTATTCATATTTTCAAACAAATCAATCTATCATACCCCATAATAGGATTAAATGTAAAAAAAAATACTAATTTCAAAGTGTCAATCCCAAAGAAATGTTTCTAATATTTTTCCATCTTTGCAAAGTGAGATTGCTTCTGGAAAATGTGTTTCCCGTTTCTTCAGATCTTTCTGATGTATTGAAGGTCTAGTGAATGTTACAAAGGACTTCTGGTGAGTACTCTCTATTGGAAAACATTCTTCTTTGCCTCATCAATCTATATGAGTTCGTTATTAAGACTTCAATAGAAAATCAAATGAAAATGCAAATTGCCACTCTTAGATCCCTCATTTTGAGTTAGGGTCCTTTGTCAATATCTATCAGATGTAGTTCAATGTCCAGCGTGGCTTTAGACGGGAAAGTAGTTGTTTTCTGTTTGATATTCAAGAAAAGTTACTTCATTTTTATCGTGGATTTTCAATTCACATAGAAATATCTCTATACAATATTCAATTGAGAATGTTTCCCTTTTCAATGTCAAAACATATTTTGAAATCATGTCGACCACATGGAAGAATGGAATAAAACGATAATTCTAGTCAAAGAACCCTCCTTGATTCTACTATTCGGTGGAAACTGTATATCAGCGAATCTATCTAAATCCATTCGTGAAAAATAATTTGATGTACCTACACAGTAACTTTGGGGCAAAGTAATTCCTTGTCCTACACATAGATTCCCTGAGCCATTCAATTTTGTTTTCAGATTGTGGAAGGTGATAATCCGGAAGAAGTGACAAGAATGATTCACAAATTCAAACAAGACATTCTCAACACCAGATAACACACGGAAGGATTACCAGTTTCAACTTTTTTACACGAATCTCGAAGTATTTCATTAGTTTTCCATCTATTTTTCCTAATGCTCTATATCTTTTAATTCTTCGTAGGTATCAAATTCAATCTCAGTACACGTTTAGCTGACCCTAACTGTTGTCTCACTACTTACGTTTTTGTGTTGTGGTATATGTTATGTGTCATTTTTGTTCCAATATCTCAACTTTTATAACTCTAAAAAACTATGTTTATAGGTTAATTCCAAAATTCAAATCATACTGAATATATGCTTCATCATGGCGAATACGGATGATAAATTTATGAAAATAGGGATATATATTTTCATACATTTATTATTCCCACTCGATGATAAATTGTTAGGAATTCGAAACGTTAGCAGTTTTTCTCTTCTGTTAATAAATTTATAATGATCCCAATGAACTGTTTCCAAAGGACTGTTAGTAGATCCCCAAACTCAACAGATATTATTAAATTATTATATTTCGATATTTTTTGAAATACCTAACGTCATATCCGAAAATATATGCAGTTCCTGCCGTAGGAGCTGTTAATCCAGTAAGAATGTTGAAAAGGGTTGTTTTACCAGCACCGTTATGGCCAAGAATAGCCGTTATTTGTCCTTCATATATGGTTAAGTTGATTCCATCGACAGCTTTCACTTCGGGTTTTTGGCAGTGCTGGAAAAAAAATATTTTTTTTGAGAAAATGGAGAGATTAATCATCAATATTGTTTATCAGTGAAGAAAATACCCAATGAATAGCAGATAAATCACTTTTTTTACTCGTTATTCATTTGGTAGACTTCTTCACCACTTCCCGACTATAATACGAAGTTTGCTAGAGCTTTTCGAGATCCACAACTTTTATTCGAAAACTTTCGTATGAAGTTATTTCGTTCGAATTAATTGAATGCAATTTGATAACATTCGATCTTCATTTGACACCCACAATAATAATAACAATATTACTGGCGAATATTATACTGAAATATATACTGAAGACAGATAGATATCAACATTGCAATCATTCTTGTAACAAGTAAAAGTACTGTGATTATATTTGACATCAATAGACTTCAGTAAAGAACTATGTCAATATTAATGACGATAGGAGATGTTGGAACCATAATAATGGTATAAGTGAATGAAAATTGTGGCATTGCAGACAAATTTTTAAATTAAAGAAAAAACCGTTCAGTGGTCGGAGATCAACATCTGACCCTTTACTGCAGCCGTCAATCCACGGCGATGTTAGGAAAAGGTAAAATTGGTCTTGAGGGCCACTGATGGTACATGAAATCCCCTACTTCTATAATCCATTCCCACAACAACTAACATTAAATTCTAGAGAAAAGCGAATTCCTCGAAATGCAGTGGATTCTGTGGCATCGATAGCTGAGATGGTTAGAGTATGGACTAGAAATCCAAAGGTCGCAGGTTCGATTCCTGCTTAAGGGATGGTTTTTTCTTTAATTCAAAAATTTGTCTGCATTGCCACAATTTTCATTTACTTATACAGAGTGGTCCATTGAAAACGAAACAGCGGCTCTGTAGGTCGGTAGAACCAAATTATATAAGAACGCTCGGACACATCAACTATATTTTCGAGGTGGACATCGTTCGCGATAAAATTTACCCGAAATACATTCCATCCCTCGGAGCTGTGACCGCCACCCCTAAATTTTTAAATGGCAACATATGGCAAGTGATACCTCATTTGAAAGGTATTTTTCTTCTCAATATCAAACAACAAAAATAAATTGATTCTATCGATTCGTTTTCGAGATATAGGAACTTGAATTTGGGAAACCATTTTTTATTCACTCAATCATTGAAAATAACATCTACCAATGCAACTGTTTAAAGATAATTATCATTGTCAAGGAATTGAATGATCTAACTGTTCACCACAACAAATAACATGCAATTCCGTTTCAAATTTTTATTTCATCCTCATTTACTTGATCGAAAAAAATTTAAGGTTCTTAAGAATCGATAAAAAGACATTTTGTCGAATTCGACTCGATTACGAGTACAACAAAAACATGTATGAAATATTTTTTTTCGCCTAATCGCAATTGTGGACTTCTATTAGTGTCAAACTGATCTTTGATTGAACGACATTAGAATGAATTACTTGACTGAATCTGCTGAATATTTTTCCGCAATAATGGTGTATACGATCGCGGAAAGAGTTGAAATAATAACATTTTTTTTTTAAGAATGATGAGTGCGGTAACCGTACAGCTAATTTGTTCATTGAAACGTATCCAGATAAACTTGCTGCTAGAAAATACGTTCTAGAATTAGTGCAAAAATTTCGTCAACCTGGATCAGTAGCCAACAAGAAACGAGACCCAGAACGTGAATTTCCGTTGAGAAATGAAGCTGTTGAAGTTGCACTTTTAGGACAAGTTCATGCAGATCCAACATTGAGCACAAGGAAATTGGCTAGTGTTACCAATATCAGTAGAACCAGTATTCGCCGAATCCTGAAACATCATAAATTCCACCCCTACAAAATACATTTGGTACACCAATTGAATGAAGATGATTTTAATAGGCAACAGGAATTTCGTGGAATTATGACTTCGAGAATAGATGCTGATGAGAATTTCCTTTTCAACATCTGATTTTCTGATGAGTCTACATTCTTTTTGAATTCGACTGTGAACCGAAGTCCATACTCAAACTCCCCAAAAACTCAATGTCTGGGCTGATATTTTTGGGGACCATTTGATTGGACCAGTATTTCTCGACGTTAACCTGAACGGAGAAATTTATCTGGAATTATTGAATGAATTTGTTTATCCACAATTAGTAGACATCATTGAAAATGACGATCGTTACCATGAAGACCACTCGATATTTCAACAAGACGGGGCACATCATGCACAGCCTGTTAGGTCGTTTTTGGATAGAATGTTTCCTGGAAGTTGGATTGGAAGAAGAGGCTCTATAGAGTGGCCAGCCAGATCTCCAGATTTAACTCCACTCGACTTTTTCCTGTGGGATCACTTGAAAAACAAAATCTTTGCCACCGAACCAGAATCTCTGGAAGATTTACGAAGGAGAATTATTGAAGAATGCCGTCGAATAACGCCGGAAATGCTACGAAATGTGAGGTCTCGTTTTGAACAGAACTTGTACTATTGTATGGAAATGGGTGATAGACAGTTCGAAGATTTAGTTCATTGACAATAATAATTATTGCGATAGTTGCTTTATCTGATATTGTTTTTATTGATTGAGTGAATAAAAAGTGATTTCTCAACTTCAAGTTCCTATTTCTCGGAAACGAATCGATATAATTAATTTATTTTTGTTGTTTGATATTGAGAAGGGAAAATACTTTCCGAATGAGGTATCACTTGCCAAATGTTGCCATTTAAAAATTTAGGGGTGGCGGTCACAGCTCCGAGGGATGAAATGTATTTTGGGTGAATTTCATCGCGAACGATGTTCCCCTCGAAAATGTAGTTGATGTGTCCGAGCGTTTTTATATAATTCGGTTCTGCCGACCTACAGAACCGCTGTTTCGTTTTCAATGGCCCACTCTGTATATATTCACAGCGCTATATTTCTCCTTTATAATAATGGTTGTTGTTGACAATTAGTATGTTCCAATGGCTCGAAATCTTATCCATGTATAATAAATGAAATGCATAAAGCACATAAAGTCGTCTTCACAAAAGGTTCAATATAAATTGAAACAATTGGTAGACCGACAGGCGAAAAACAACTACTTTCCTAGCAAATACCACGCAGAACGTTGAATGATATTCACCTGACAATCCATGCAAACTTCCATATGAATGGAAATTGTTCGCAAATGTTTCTTTCTGATAACTCGATTATGTTTAATTTATGTCATGTCCGCCTAACAATCCGCATACCGGTTTCAGGCTATTGGCCCTCATCAGTACGGAGTAGTCACCAGCCAAAGATCCGGAGAGTTCTGGCTGAAGCGAGACACAACATAAATAAATTCACCATCTAGCTAACATTTTTAGGTGCGTCGGAAAAGATAACCTTTAACCGGCGACACCTAGTGACAGAAAGAAACACATTTCTCCTACCTCGATAGGATTCTAAATAAAAGATTCCTTCTCAGTAGGAGTGGCTCAAATTGCACGACTGGCGAATTTAATGAAAGAAAAAGCCATATGAAGGGGATAAAATAAGAAATGAAATGCATAAAGCACACAAAGGGTAACCGGTATGCGGATTGTTAAGCGGACACGACATAAATTAAACATAATCGAGCTTATCAGAAAGAAACATTTGCGAACAATTTCCATTTATATGGAAGTTTGCATGGATTGTCAGGTGAATATCATTCAACGTTCTGCGTGGTATTTGCTAGGAAAGTAGTTGTTTTTCGCCTGTCGGTCTACCAATTGTTTCAATTTATATTGAACCTTTTGTGAAGACGACTTTGTGTGTTTTATGCATTTCATTTCTTATTTTATCCCCTTCATATGGCTTTTTCTTTCATTATCCATATATGTTTATATATAGAATATACGAGTATGTATGAGATTGATAAACCCCGACACCGTTTGACCGATCACCATGAAAGTTGGCACATCTATGTGTTTTTTCTTGGAGGTTTTTATGCTATGCGTTTTACTTCAACTCGCCACTAGATGGTGACATCTATATCGTTCAATCGATCGCACAACGGGATAATAGGAAAACGGGATAACGGGAAAACTGAATAACGGGTTAACGGGAGAACGATCAACATCAAAACGGATTAAAGGGATAACGGGAAACGGGCTAACGGGAAAACGAGAAACGGGTGAACAGGATAACAGGAAACGACTAAACCAGATAACGGGAAACCGTATAACGGGAAGCGGGCATAACCCAAATGGAACAACACAAAGAGAAACATAGAAAAAAACAAATTCGAGTACCAGCTAGTATATTATACGATAAATCAATACATTTTCCTTTTGAACTAGTGGATAAGTGATAATATTGAACAGCCCCACAATCAACATACGAGTGTGGGGGGTGATCTCAGATTTTCTTTCGGATTAACTTTTGTCAGAAAATTCCTAAAACTTGTAAAGTCTGCTCAAGGCATCGTTAACAACTCAGGCAATAACCAAAACAGACACAACATCAGAAATGTAAGCCACACTAGTCAAAATATAAAACTATTAGAAAATTTATAATGGAGCAATAGAGAACGAAAACACTATTGATTTGTTCGAAAACATGAACAAGGTGTTCATAAAATAAGATGTGGAATCATAGCAACTGAAAGATAAAGGACCTCGCACCGCATGAATGGGAAATTGGCTTTCGGTGAATTTGCTCGAATTTTTTGCACCACCGCTCCAAATTCAACAGTTTAGATTATATAGGGTGCTAAAGACACCTCTTCCCAAATTTCAAATGGACATTGTGAAGAAAGTAAAGAAAGTATTCGTCAGGAGATTCAGCAGTTAGCTCCCGCGAATACTAAGAATTCCAAGTCAAGCATATGGAGGCAGTTTACAAACTTTTGCGAAGAAAAATCGTATGAGTTTGATAGAGCGGATATTGTGGAGGAACTGGCGCTTATTCTTGAAAACTATGGGTTCAATATGCGGAAAAAGAACTACGAAGACTACAAGGAGAGTGTAGTAAAAGTTTTATGGAATTTCACAGCCCACAGTTGCAAGAATATTTTTTAAAAGGTACAATCGCAAATTTAATTCATTTTCTGATATAGAATTTGAAAACGCAAGAGCTGCAAAAAATTCTAAGGTCGGAAGTTACAAAAGGACCCAGCCAAGTGAAAGACAAGTTCATCCGCATTATCAACAGACGAGGGATTCCAAAAAAAGTTTTTCTACATCGCTGCTCATGAATTGGCCTGGAGAGGGAATGAAGGAGCTGCAGCATGCATAGAATATTTTGTGGAGGAAAGTGATAATCAAGGAAAACCTATAGGTCGCATTGAATATAATCCAGTTTTCTCTAAAACTACCCAAGGCGGCTCACAAAAATTGCTGACAGTAAGTGGTTAGTACCAAATATACTTAATGAAGAAATATGCCCAGTTAGACTTTTCAAAAAGTTAACAAGCAAACGAGATTGCCTCATCAAAACGAACCGTTTATTTTTAACTCCCAATCCAAACTGGCAGCACCCCAACTCCAAAGGTTGGTACAAGATACGGTCTCTTCCTGGTTCAAATCGGCGGCATCATCAATTGGAATTGACGTCGAAAAGGTCGAAATAACAAGAGCCACTGCTGTTTCAACTTTAGCCAAAACAGAAATTGGTGAACAGCAATTAATTAAAATCACAGGACATGGAAGTAGTCACTCAATAAAATCATATCTGCAGATAGATTCGAATCACCATCAGGAATTAATTGACGCAATGAGGTCTGTTTCAACTTCTGTAAAGTCAAGTCATGAAGCTCTGAAGCAAGAACGAGCCACCGCTTTCAATCCACCTTCTGCCATAATTTATAATCATTGCGTTTTTCATATAAACAATAATTATAATATCAAAATGATATAAATAATTGATTATCATTATTATTTGAATATTTTGTCATTTTATAGCTACCTGAATTAAAAACTAAAAGCTGATTATTTTTATTATTTTTTTGACTACAGCAGACAAATAATAGTTGGGAATTCTCTATTCATTTGATTTTCATATAGGTTCATGAACAAATTTAATTTGCGTCGCAGTTTCAGCCTATTGTAGTTGCATGAAAATACCGGTTCAGAATGTAATATATTAAATTCTTCCATTTTATATCAATTTTGGGTTACTGAAAGTGGTGGAAAATTATAATTTTATCAATTTTTCATAAGTAGGTACATATTATAATAGATGCAGTTTGGGCACCAATGGAATCTTAGCTTATAAACTCTTTATCGTATCATTGAAGATTAAGACATTTTTATATGAAATTTTTATCAAGAATTATTAACATCATAAACGTACCAAAACCTACATAAAACCTTAGTTACTCATAATACATTAGTTACCATAATTTAATACGTTAGTTACGAAAGCATAATACGTTATAGTCTAAGAGCCGGTGGGAGATCGACCTTCACCGATCTGATAACTCGATGAGACATATTTTTTATCAAATATAATTT
Organism: Gonioctena quinquepunctata; assembly: GCA_018342105.1. Taxonomy (NCBI): domain Eukaryota; kingdom Metazoa; phylum Arthropoda; class Insecta; order Coleoptera; family Chrysomelidae; genus Gonioctena; species Gonioctena quinquepunctata. Next base: position 238,150 of record JAFIRS010001566.1, read on the forward strand.
ATGAACAAATATGCCTATGATAACTTTTCTATCGAAAAGTGTTCATAGCTATTTTCAATTGAATTAATTTTAATCAATTTTCTTTCATCACCTTCACTCTTTTGATAACCGAATGAGTTTCATCTCAACTGATAGTTTTTAACACTCAGAATATGCCTAGGTAGGCTTGCCTACTTATTTCTGTGCATGGCTACCTGGCAAGCAGATGTGAACAGGTAAGTCAATATAGGTAACTACACCGATCTGTTAACCAATCGAAATTGATATCATAGGTAAGATAATTAAATTACAAAACCAATCGTATAGGCTTGCCTGCAAAAAATCGTACCTAAAATATTATTGCCAAGCTATAAAGTCTTAGAATTTTAGCTATTTGATAGGTGCGAGAGAGAAAGTAGAGCGTCCGAGGTCCGTGTGATAGAACAGGACACAAAATAGCAGCTGCACGCTACCTGACCCATGAATGTATCCGAGTGCGCATGCTCGTGTACATGTGAGTGACAGTGACAGCATTTATTTACACTCGACAGTAATTTTGAACTCTAATTTATTATAACTCTAATTTCGATCACAATTTTTGTATTAATTCACACTATATATACTTACAGCTATGAAATAATCAAAAATAAATAATTTAATATATAAATAAATAAAAAAATTAAGATCAAAACATTTTTTTTTTCATTTTGAAGCTAAATTATAAAATTTAAAAATGATAAAAAAATCTATATTTTTCATTTAAAATTAAATAAAGAATAATTTATTTATTATTTAAAATCGAATAAATGCCGTAAAGCGGGAAAGAATAAGTGTTACTTTTGAAATTTTAGTATAATAAATAAAAAAAGTCATCAATATAGAAAAATAAAATTTAATACATTTATGTTGTTAAAAGCGTTTATTACAAAGCATATAAAAGAGTTGCTATGTTGTGTCCTGTTCTATCACACGGACCTCGGACGCTCTACTTTCTCTCTCGCACCTATCAAATAGCTAAAATTCTAAAACTTTATAGCTTGGCAATCATATTTTATGTACGATTTTTTGCAGGCAAGCCTATACGATTGGTTTTGTAATTGAATTATCTTACCTATGATATCAATTTCGATTGGTTAACAGATCGGTGTAGTTACCTATATTGACTTACCTGTTCACATCTGCTTGCCAGGTAGCCATGCGCAGAAATAAGTAGGCAAGCCTACCTAGGCATATTCTGTGTGTTGAAAACTATCAGTTGAGGTGAAACTCATTGGGTTATCAAAAGAGTGAAGGTGATGAAAGAAATTTGAATAAAATTAATTCAATTAAAAATAGCTATGAACACTTTTCGATAGGCAAGTTATCATAGGCATATTTGTTTATAAATTATATTTGATAAAAAATATGTCTCATCGAGTTATCAGATCGGTGAAGGTCGACCTCCCACGGTCTCCTCTACTATTAGACACCAAATAATATTAGAACTAGTTTTCATGAACATTTAAAACAATATTTCGACAGTTTCAAAATTTGATGGATACACCTTTGCCTTTAGCGTCCACGATCATCAGAAAGTTACAAAACTGCCGATATTCTTTTTCATAGTGGATTTTAGATTCGTCCGGAAGCAAGTTCAACCTTATAGTGTTGGCTGCAGCTAATATATCGTCAGGAATATCAAAATCTTGCATGATTATATTGATGACTTTTTGAAATGCCAAAATGAAATGACATAAAACCTTGTTGCTTTTATTTTCGCATCGCCGTTGTCAATGATACGATAAAGCTTTGAATGTAACTCGATTATTAGCGATTTAACACCGTCTCGGACATTGCGGGTGACTCGGCTGTCGCCTCGTCACCTAGCAATGTCCTCAACTTTTATAAATCGCATAATAATCTCGTTATATTAATGGCTATAATTTCTACTTATTGTAGTTGCATGAAAATGCCAGTTTGGAACGTAGCTTATTATATTCTTATATTTTATATCAATTTTGGGTTGTACTACAAGTAGTAGAAAATTATTATTCTATCAATTTTTCATATAGGTACATATATAGATTTAGTGTGCTTCACAGTTTCGGCAGCAATGGCTTCTCAGCCCATAAGATGTTGATTTCTACTTATTATAGTTGCACGGAAATACCATTTTATAATGTAGCATATTACATTCTTCAATGTTGTATCAACTTTGGGCTACTACAAGTAGTAGAAAATAAAAAATTTATTCGTTTTTTATATAAAACATGAACTTGCAGTTTGTTACAAGTTCATTGTATTTCATTAGTAAAATTTTAGGAATTTTTTTTTAACCCTTGATTTAATTTGCGTCACAGTTTCTGCAGCGATTTCAGCCATAAATTGTTGATTTCTACTTGTTGTAGTTGCATGCAAATAACATTTTAAGATTGAACATAGTTCATTTTTCAATTTTACATGAGTTTTGAGTAATTACGAGTGGTAGAAAATTGCTTTTTTGCGTTTTTATTGATGTTCTATACGCGCTTTATTGCATAGCATTCATAACCAGCGTCAGCGAACATCATAGGGGGCTGTGATCATCGTGTTTTGACAGTACAAAACGTCAGCAAAAACTCGTGTTTTGGTCTTAAAATGTATCGATTTGAAAATCATGCTGTATGTAAAATATGCATAAAATTGTCTGATGTAATGATGAATCATCGAACTATGTCTTATTTACCCGCATTTAATAGAAAATTTGAAGGTAGAAAATTTGTTTTGAATTGATCAGGAATATTTGCTTCTAAACTACTCAAATTGAAAGAGCTTAATGGAAAAATGGTGAATGTCTAAATATTATACATATTTTATTAGACATAGATATTTAATTCATTCAATTCAAAGTCCAGCTTTTTCGCCTTCAACAAGAAAGGAGGTGTCCGAAGAATATAGAAAACATTTCAACTATGTAATTAAAATGTATCAAAATTAAATAAAGAAAGAAAAACCAGTATTGCCAAAAAATATTATTCTGTCATTAAAACGACAAAAAATTTCCGATTTAATTCTCTGTTGGGTACCCAAGAGAAAAAAACTTCCACTAAAATACATACGTTGCCATGGTGATCTGTCAAAGAACCCAATTTGATTGGTTAAAAATTACTGGTGTGGAATTTTCGTGCTGATAATAGTGTGTTAAAATGTATCTGCTGTTGTTCTTCTTTATATACCAGAAGGGGAATATATTATTTATTGAGAATTTTGAATGATACCATTTCACGATTTACAATATAATTTCATTTTCAAACATTCGCGTTTGGCAAGATTCAAGGTAACCAAGACATTTACCGTCCTATCGAAAAAGGGTGGGGGATGAGGAAGGGAAAATCTAAAAACTTGGTAATGCAATTACTGATTATAGCTGGGATATGAAACATCCCCAATGTCACTTACATAAAAACTTTTGTACAGGTCAACAATCTTAATCGCTTCTCTACCACGCATTTCCCTTGGTACAGGTTCCACATCTAGAATTGATTCGGTGTTATTCAAAGAATGCACAGAACCATCACCATTTGCAATCAGGGGCATCTGGAAAAAACAGAATAACATATAAAAATGCAGAGCGTTTATTGCAAAGAACTTCAAGAAGCGATTCCTTGCCGAAAAATAAACTGAAGAATTATTTCCAAAAACGTCTTTTATCGCAGTTACGCCCCATTAGAGAGAGAAAGAGATTAAAATAAAATCTTTATTTTATTATCCGAATTTCTAGAATAAAAAAAGAATGGAATTTGGTATATAACTTTACCTTATCGGAGGCTTTCCTACATCAATATTTTTGATTATCTGTTATAATAAAAAAAAACTTACAACACTCAATGGATTTTCATTGTACCCTTTTGATGAAGTTGAAGAAAAATGTACAAAACTGCTTTGTCTCTCGGACACGACGATAGAAATTGTTTTATTTCGACATTTCAGAATAAACTAGGAATATAATATTGATTGACGGTACTATCAGAATATTTCCATTCAATAGAGTTGAAACGGCCGTTGCGGAAACAAAATGTTTTTTTTTACTGAAATTCGAAGGCATGCTGAATGTTCAGTCAATTTCACGAGAATCTCATTGTTTTGGTGGGAGTTAAACGTTTGCAAATGAAATATTTTTGAACAATTTTGAGCTCAAAAACATCAATTTTTTCAATAGAAAATGTTTGTGGCATTCAGACGAGAAAATGAAAACTAGAACTGGAAAATAACCCTCATCATCTTCGTTACTAACACGGAACTGAATTTAGAAGTGTGAATCGCCGGTTTCAAACAAGGACTGGTGGCTCAATTGGCAGAGCGATCGACTAGAAATCGAAAGGTCCCAGGTTCGAGTCCTGGCCGATCCATATTTTTATTTTTCAGTTCTAGTTTTCATTTTCTCGACTGAACGCCACAAACATTTTCTATTGATATTCAATTACAGACGCTATCCACCACTTATTTATATTTATCTGGTTCGATTCATGCACCCTGAAATTTCTGGTTTGAAGTTGGTCGATAATCCGATATGGATTGACATCAGCGGATAGACCAATATAATTTCATTAGGTGTGCATGCGTGAATGTTTTCATGCATCACATTAACCCTCATCTTCTTCGTTACTAACACGGAACTGAATTTAAAAGTGTGAATCGCCGGTTTCAAACGAGGAATGGTGGCTCAATTGGCAGAGCGTTCGACTGGAAATCGAAAGGTCCCAGGTTCGAATCCTGGCCGATCCATATTTTAATTTTTCAGTTCTAGTTTCCATTTTCTCGTCTGAATGCCACAAATATTTTTTATTGATATTTAATTACAGACGCTATCTACCACTTATACATTTTTTCTTTATTCAATCATTAAACATTGGACAACATTTTAAGGAATTCCCATACATTACTATGATTGAATTTTGTTCACGAATTATTCCTGAAAGTATCTTGGATAAAAAATAGAAATGTAGATAAAAACGATGTGAATGATGAACAATAATAATAGATATGGTCTACTTGGAAATAGAACGTTTGTTTCTCCATAATTCCAGAGTAGCATTCAAACCTCAACTAGTTTCTCTGTATAATTTTCAATTTTTTTTCAACGATTTATTTCATCACATCACAAAATGTTCAAAAATCTTTTTTTAAACTATCAATTCTACAAAATTTATGTTACTTGGAATATTATGTTTGGTTACTCCTGTTTCGATTAAAAACTAAAAGAATGGCCGCAGGAAATCATTCACGTAAAAACAACAGGACAATTATGAATTAAAAATAGCAAATTTTCTATCTTTAGGAGTATTATAGAAAGTAAGCAGTTTTGAAAACTTGTTCGAAGGAACTTTATTGAAAAAATAATAAAATGAAACTCTCCATAATTTTTCTTTATGTGATTAAAAGAAACATTATTTTAGATATTTTCGAATTGGAGAACTCGTCTGGCGATACAACATAAAGTACCCACAAACGGTATAACTCACCTTTTGCAAACTTTTCTTGGAGAACCAAAATGATGGTTTGAAACAAAATAACGGCGATCTCTTGACACCATGATCACCTAAAAAAGTGTGGGATGAAATATACAAAAGGGAATATATAAAATGTCACTCACTCGGTATCACACTATCCAAATAATAAGCTAGAAATCCATATAACACAATATCGAATGCCATCATTATAAGACTGCCACCAAAGGGCATTCCTGATCCAGACCAAACGTTATTGAAATTGACGCCTTCACCTGATAAGTCCATGACCAAGGCCTGAAAATGTATATTTGATATATGCAAAAAGTGAGATACTTCAGAAGAACAGAATATATACATTATCCATCGCTAGAGCAAATCCAGACGGGCTTATAAGCGAAAGAAACCACAATGCGATGGAACTGGAATCTTGCAGAAATACTTGAATGAAGTAGAAAAAACTCATGATGGTAACGGCAAAATTTCCCAGTATACCAGCTGTCTGAAATAATGTAAATGTCAACAAAATATTGTTCTTGGATTCGGAGAAATCAACCCACCCTTGATTTGTCGAAAAATGGTGTTATCATGAACCCAAACATTATTATCGTCAGACAATATAGCAAAACCAAAATGAATATCAGTATAACACTAGTGTTCGTGAACACTTTCAGTGTGAAGAGGAGTACACAACATACTATTGTTAGGAATAAGACGAATGCTCCATAAATTATGAACCATGACAACCTAAAAAAGAAATATTGATTATAATATTTATTTTATTGACCAACAGTAGAAACCATTTACAGGACAATTTGTAATATACACATACATATATATAGTATCAGTAGATACCTAGAAGGAAACATAAGTATAAAAACGAAAGAAAATTAGGTTGCATAAGAGAACATGTAGGAAATAATATATACCAATGGATATAAATAAGTGTGAAGGCACTATATAAGTGACAGAGTTCTGAAGTACAATTTGGCTACCCTAATGAGTTTATATCACAATATCTACAAATCATATTAGAGTTGTTGCACAAGACATAGATGGGAGATTTAAGTAAGATATTGGTTCTAGCTCTCAGAGTTCTGAATAAAAAGTGTGATCTAGTTTGAAAGTGCGGCACATTGAACCTGATTTGAGCAAGTAGGTCAATGAGTCAATGGAGTCATTCAACAATTTATAGAGAAAGATCAAAGACAATCCTTACGCGATTCAATACTAGGAACTTGTAGACGGTCACATATATACTCAGCTACCTCACGCTCCGGGTAGGTTCCATCAATTTTAAATATTAAAAATTTCATAAATTACGTTTGAATTCGTCAGCTTGTAAGTTTATGGCAGTCATAGTAGGGATACCAGATGACAAGCGCATAATCCAACTTGGATATAACGTATGGATACTGGAGGGTTATCAATGAAATAATATCAGTAAATTTGTTACAGTTTCTATAGATGAATTCATAGGATCTCATAGCTTGGCAAGTTGCTAGGTCTTTGATGTTATTTGTTTGTTCCAATTCATGATTTTGTATGTGATATAAGAATCTGTGCGTCTTATATATCCTAGTGTAGCTAATACTTTTACATTTTGTAATATTCAATTCTAGTTTATTATTAGCACACCAGGTTACTAGGAAATTTAATTTATATTGGAGACTGTAGCAATCTAGAATACTTTCTATTTTTCAGCACATTTCAAGATCATCTGCAAAACTCTATCATTGATATATTCACATAAATCATTGATAAAAATCAAGAACATCGGTGGACCTAAGTTTGATCCTTGTGGAACCCCTGATCAGCCGATAATATCTGTTATATAAAAAGATATCGAGAAGTTGCATAGTATAGTTATTGGTCGATAGTTCTCAATTTTGTTATGCTCACCACTCTTGAACACGGGGCAAACTTTGCCTAGCTTCCATAAATTTGGAATGGTGTAGCTAATAATATTCTACACGACGACTTCCATATCAAAAACGTTCAAAAGCGAGAGTCGCGCGGGATCGACGAAGTGAGTTAGCCAGGGGATTCCCAGAGGGTTGTCTTCAAGTGGTACCTCCCCGGAAAATGAGGGCCAAAAGGGTGGCCGTGTCGCGGTGTCGGATTTGGGAGTATACCGGATGTCAATGTGTTCTTCAGAAAAGCCTTGGCAGGGGAAGTCGATTCAAGAATTAGAAAAAAATTCAATATTTCATGCTCTCTCATCACTTCCGGTTTCACTGGAAAAGAGCCCAACTTGGGAACTCAAAATGGAACACCCTGTACATTTTTACTTTTTTGGATTCTAGACCTAGAGGCGTAGGATCTACTTCAACCAATCTTATGTAATTTTTTTCAAATGACAACATCTTTCAGAGAAACATTAGATCCTAATTATCCATTGATGGTTTCGAATCGAAAATCGGATGGATAACAATCCTAATACATTCATTATTTATCGAAACATGATGAGGAAATTGGAGTATATCGCTCATCAAGTATGCAGTGCATATAAAATTGAATGAAACCGAACCAAAAAACATACATTTTCACACAAAAGTTCATAATCCATTCCAACAAAAAAAATACCAATAATACCAGGATTAGTTGAAGAGAATTGAATGTTCGAAGTGCATTCCGCCAACTTTCTAACATTTTTTGGCTCTATCAATTGTGTTTCGCATCACATTTCGCAACATAGCGGGACTTCACGAATGCGATTTTGTAAAATTCTAAGTGTTTGAGGCGGTGTATAAGACACCTGTTCTTCCACATAACCCCACACAAAAAAGTCCAAAATATTGAAATCAGGTGATCGGGCAAGACCATCCGTTACAATGAGCCTTTGTCCACAAGTACGAAAAATTTCCCACTAGCAGCGCTAGTAGTCCGGTAGGGACAAACATCACTTTACTCACATTGAAGTACATGTAAAAATAAACATCAAAAAAATATTTTTGACAAAAGACGACGTTCCAGGAGCTAAATTAAAATTTGAAAATGTAAAAGATAATAATGTAGCAACAATAAAACGGTGGTTTGCTTGTCGAAATCTCAAAATGTTCGGTAAAAAAAATGAATTAATTACAGTGAATATGATTCAAAAGGTCGTTTTCGCGCACAGAAATCACTCGCAATGACTCCTTCTTTTAACCAGCTTAAACTACAAACACCAAATCACTCATTTTCGGTACAACTTTGCATAGAATTTGACCGGTTTCATCGAAAAAATACTTCTTCTTCAGAATTTACACCTAAACTTTTTTTGTCACATTTGCTAAATTTCATCTGTCAAAGGTGGAAAGTTAGTATTCCTACGATAAAACCAGCTATATTTTGTGCAAAGTTGGACCAAAAATGAGTGATTTGGTGTTTGTGATATAAGCTAGTAAAAAGAAGGAGGCATTGTGAGTAATATTTGTGCGCAAAAACGGTGCCTGAAAATGACCTCTTGAAGAAGGATGTAATATTATTTTCCCCCTTCGACCTGATCTTGGCGTTTCTGTCAAATTCGGAATTGCCTTGGGCGCCACCTTCTTTTATAGTATGAAGGCCACTTTGCTCCGGCAGTCTCTGTGAATAAAATAACACTCCAGGGGTCAGTATAGTATTGTCTCACACAATGGGGCCAGGAGTGAAGGCCTCAATTGCCCTTGACTGACAAGTCGGCTGACGGTAGCCTCACAACTACATAAGCAAGTCAAAATATACTTTAGACGTGAAAAGGGGCTTTATAAAGCGGGGTATATCAAACTCAGTTCAATTCTCATGCGGGGAAAGATCTAAGTAGTAGTACAAAAGCTCAAGAAGACCTGGTGCAAAACGGCATTATCAATATTGAATAGCAATGCGAGTCTCTAATGGTAAGTTTACGAACGGCCTTACATGTGAGAGGGGTGAGCAACTTGGTATCCTGCATGTGTAAGTGCCTTTATTGCTTCACGACGTCACCTGAACACTATTGATCCCATATCGTCAGTCTCCCTTACGCCTATGCTAGCCACTGTTAGTGTGGCGAGGCCCTAATAGTGCGCGACCCAACTGACAGTTTTCTTCTCCCTCGTCTAACCACTGACGTCCATCTCGATTCTCTGATCCCTAACCTGCGCGACTGTTAGTGTGGCGAGGCCCCTAGTAGTGCTTTGCGACCCAACGCGTTCTTCCTTCGGAACTAACTCTATCGCATTCTCGCCCTCTCCCTTCGGCTAACTGACTTTATCCCTCTTTCGCGGGTGTATTCCCTTCCGGATGCACTAATTTGTCCTTTGCTGCGATTCACTGTTGTTTTGTCGTGGCTCAGGCCTAATAGTGGTACCTTGTCTCACTCTCAACTGACGTGGTACTGCTTGTTGCTAGCTACACCTTCTCGCGTGGTGAGTATTATCCTTCCGGAATGGCACTCAATTTATTGCTGCTTTATGACCTTGCATTCCCTCACTCTGTATGTATCTTCGGCGTCGTGGCTCAGAGCTTCTACCAGCTCAATGTAACAACTCCTTCAGGTATCCAATGCCAATCACCCCTCCACAGCCAATGCGCTGCCTTTCCCGGTTTTTCCAACCAACCCCCACAGCCAATGCGCTGCCTTTCAATGACGTCAATAACTCCTCGGGAACGGCGTGGTACTCTCGTTGCTAGCGGACGACCGACTGTCCGATCCCAGCAATGATTCTAGATTCTACATTCTCGTAATTTCAAGTTCGATATTCGAACGAGGTTTCGCGGATGGGATGAGCGCCGTACTGATTTAAGCGCTTGACGGCGCGCTCTCAACAATGTTATACAACGAATCAAAATAAATACCTACCACTGTCTGGTTAGTTTCATTTCGCGTATTTATGTCGTACAAGAAAGGTATTTTTATGACTATTATTAACGGAGATAGGACGTTTATTTATTTCAATTCCACACGCAGCTTGTTGGACTGTTTAAAACAAATAAGAAACTAGTAACTTCGTTACAAGGAGAGTGTCAATATATTTCGGAAACGGTATGAGACCGCCACGTTTCCTTTCGTATTCGTATTCAGGAGACAAAAACACGTGAGAAAAGTCAAACAGCTATTTTCAGGGAGCATGAGCACGACCCTTTTACATTTACCTAACCTACCTTACCAATCGATGCAGAAACTGGATCAGGATTTTCTTCAGTTAGATCTTCACCACTGATAAAATGTTTAGAGCAAACATATGATTTTTTTTCTTTTGTTAAATCCATCCTCCTCGAGGCATGGATGCATTTATCAATGTGAAGTTTAACCAATGGTAAAAAACACGTTACTCAGTTATTTTAGATACTTCAATTGTATCTCTTGAATAACACTATCTTAAATGGAGAAAGTTTGATGTTTGTCCCTACCACAAGTGCTGCCTCTCGTGACAAATTTTCCATACCATTCTCAGGAAAAAAGCTCATTACTTGCTCAGTAAAACGGTTCATTGAATACTTCATGACTTGGCAGAGCCCCATCTTGTTGAGAATACATCACTTCAGAAACAGCAAGTGGAAAGTCCATTAACAATTCTTCATTCTCAAGGAATTATGAAAACCTTACCCCTGTCAACTGTGCTTGAAATAAAATTGGTCCAATTATTTTACTTCCGATTACACCAACCCATACGTTTACTCCGAATCTTTCCTAAATTTAAATTTATAATAAATAAATATTTTCATTGTTTTCAATGTTTCATTTTCACTTTTAGGCACTAGTGCCTAAAAGAACGTCATATCGAAATTCTGATGAATATCAAAATTTGTGAATTTCTAAACGCTTTCACAAATTAGCTATTTATGTAACAAGTTGCGAAAAGAGAATGTTTCAAGCGCGGGACGCAAAATTGGTCCAGTTTCATATATTTCCAAAAAAAAATTGCTTGGCTTATATTCTCGTCATATTCTTCATATTATTATTGAGAATTATCTTAATCTTCAAGTGAATTCCCATTTAATCTTCTTCTATCATTGATCACTTATTTTTGTAAATTAGAACTTTTCAAAACAAAACATTGATGATTTACCACTAGGAGTCTGTTCACCTGTTTATACATCTATCAGTCGGTTTGGTTACTGCAAGTTTCAATTTGCATTAGTTGGCAACTTTGATGACCCACGAAATTTTGGGGATATATTTCGTCTTCAATAAACTGATTAACAACTCACCAAAATACAGAATCCTTCAATCCCATAATCTTCATTCCTTCTTTAATCTTATTCTCCTTCTCGCCTACTATCAATATCAATAAGTAAGTTATGAACTGTGATAATGACATCACCATATATATTGGTATTATAATTCGAATGTAAACCATCCAATTTCCGGTATGGGCGTGCTTTGGAAACATTTCCAGTAACAATTGGGGCACTTTCAGGTCCAAATTGGTGTCGATCTGAAAAAGAATGAAATGAATGAACCAGCAAAAAATGTAACTATCCATGCATCAATCATCTATTGGCGTGCGCGTTTTTTGTTTTACATCTTACAAGTAATTTCATAGCTATTAAAAATACACATTACAATCTGTATAGGGTCAGAAATATGTATGAGATTACAAATTTGAATGGGGCTGGGAGAAATTATATTATAATTTTTAGTCCATTTAAAAACGTGGTATTTTATTTTCTTTTTTCAAATAATCGTTTCTTGCCAAATAAAATTATATTTGATATGTTTACATTTGGAATGATAGGTGATAATCAAATCTATGAAATTGAAGTTTTTTGGAGCTGTGTGCACGTAATGAAATAGCAGGTGTGAAAGAATTTTGTATTTAGTGCAAAATTATTTTTATTTTTAAAATCGTAGCAGAGCGCTTTTAACTATACAGTGCTAGTCAAAAGTCCCCTCCCCCCCTCGTATCTTTCGAACGGGTATACTTATAATAATGAAATTTGGAGGGTGGAAATAAACGGATGTAGGCTTCTCAACTGGTCATAACAGGTGACGCAATAGTCATAAATGACGTCACAAGGCCACTGTGACCAATAATTTTAAATGGGACCCTATGGTAAGTGACAGCTCGTTTGAAAGGTATTGAAAATACCTATTCAGTCATACCAATTTTGTTTGGGTTTCGGCTGATTTTGATTGATAAATTGAAGAAATACGAAAATTATAGTTTCGCATTTAATTAATAAAGATTTAAGAACCAGTTCTTATAATAAGTGTTCAAAATGTGCTCCATCTACTTCCTGGCAGTAATGCATCCTATTGCTAAACTCTTGTCGTACTCGTCCCAGTGTGTCAGCGGAAATTGCCCTACATTCTTCAACAATTCGTTGTTTCAGAATGGCAATACTGTCAGGTGCTGTAGCGTAAACCTTAGATTTCAAGTACCCCATAGAAAAAATCTAATGGTGTAAGGTCCGGTGACCGAGATGGCCATTCGATCGAACCTCGTCGTCCAATCCATCTACCACGATATTCTTCATCTAGGTAACGTCTTACTGCACCGTAATAGTGTGCAGGAGCACCATCTTGTTGAAACGTTATTTCCAAGTTGTCGAATTCATCTGGATTATCTTCTAGAACTTCAAGAATTAACGCCTCAATATCATTTTGTAACATCTCCAGATACAATTCACCGGTTAAGTTAGCATTGAGAAAAAGAGGCCCAACTATGTGGTTTCCCAAAATACCTGCCCAAACATTTACTTTTTCTGGAAATTGAGTATGTTTTTCACGAAAGATGTGAGGATTTGTGTCACTCCAATACCTCACATTTTGAGTGTTAACATTCCATTGAGAAAGAAAGTACTTTCGTCACAAAAACAAATTGTCTGTATGTAGCCTGGTTGTTGGTTCATTTTATTGGACATAGTTTCACAGAATTCTAGTCTTCGGTCGGGGTCATCATCTGAAAGTTGGTGCACCATTTTTAATTTGTATGGATGAAATTTGTTTTTAGCCAACACCCTATGTACTGTCCTTTGACTGACTTCACAGATAGACGCAACTTGGGCTGTGGAAGAAGTAGGGTTTACTACCATTTCTCCAATTATGTCAATTTTTTTGTCATCACTAATTGTTGGTCGACCAGATCGTTTGGCATCTTACACTACCTGATGCTCAAACTTCCGAAGAAGCTCCCTCAAATAAACCCTCGATATAGGGCGATCGGGGTACCTCTCATTAAACAGTCGTTCCGCTGCATGGAAATTGTTTCTACATTCACCAATTATTAAGATAGCTGCTACTTTGTCGGCTACAGTACGTACCATTTTGCCTCTGTAAACACTTAAACGTCTCGTTAAACAATAGCTTAGGTAAATTTTCAAGGTATAAACACTTTTGACAAGTAGATAATTCAAAAACGTCAACCTTTTTGTCAATTAACCAGAGGCGTACTTTAAAATCTTTATTAATTAAATGCGAAACTATAATTTTCGTATTTCTTCAATTTATCAATCAAAATCAGCCGAAACCCAAACAAAATTGGTATGACTGAATAGGTATTTTTAATACCTTTCAAACGAGCTGTCACTTGCCATAGGGTCCCATTTAAAATTATTGGTCACAGTGGCCTTGTGACGTCATTTATGACTATTGCGTCACCTGTTATGACCAATTGAGAAGCCTACATCCGTTTATTTCCACATTCCAAATTTCATTATTATAAGTATACCCGTTCAAAAGATACGAGGGGGGGAGCGGACTTTTGACTAGCACTGTATAATAGTCATCATCAGTGCTCACCTGCAAGTAAGTAATGCCTTGATGAAATTTTATATAAGATATTTTGACATTTTGAATGATAAAAATTTTCAGGTTACTTACTCGTCAGGTTTACAAGAAGTCCATCAAAACAGTTTCCAGTTTCTATAAAATAGGTAGAAACCTTAAGTACATATAACATGTCAAAATATTTCATGAAAAACATGTTATATGTACTTAAGGTTTTTACCTATTTTATAAAAACTGGTAATTGTTTTGATGGACTTCTTGTAAACCTGACGAGTAAGTAACCTGAAAATTTTTATCATTCAAAATATCAAAATATTTTATATAAAATTTCATCGAGGCATTACTTACTTACAGGTAAGCACTGATGATGATTATGATATAGTCCAAAGCGCTCTGCTACGATTAAAAAAATAGAAATAATTTTGCACGAAATACAAAATTCTTTCACACCTGCTAAATCTATAAAAGCTTCATCTTCATCTGATTATAATTTGTGTGGATCGGTGTCCCTTTTTTAATTATCGTAATTACTGAAATTAATGATTTTGTTTACTTTTCGTATAATAATCTTCAAAATATCAAACTGTTTTTGTTACTCGTATTCTAGTCAGTCAATATTATTTATCCACAATGGGTAGATTGACTTCCTGGTGACCCGAAGCTATAATTTGACTGTGTTTATAAATCCGATCTGAAAATTGAATGACATACTATTTTCCTATCGCTTGAAAACAGTCAAATAATGAATTGTTTAAAAAAAAATTACATATTTTTCCATTAGTTCGGTGATATTAATTTCATTTGAATAAGGTACGAGGACAGGTATGACAATTGGATTCCAAAAAATCGATTGAATAATACTTACCCTTATCCTAGTGTAGTCCAACAAAGCCTGAAGAGCTAAAAATCCCGAATAATAGTACTGGTTCACAGGGCAACTATCTCCACCTTCCATAGCAGGAATAACTCCTGCATACGTGTACCACTGACTTTTGGTATCCCTACAAGCTAATGGGGAGCTGTACAAGCTTGAAGTTGGTGGAGTTCCAAAAAGTGAGGGATTCGTTCTAATTTCGTATCTGAAAGAATAATGGAAATTCTGCTTTGTGGAAAAAGTGGGAAGTGGGTGTTGGGTGTGTAAAAATGAATAAAAAACTATATAGTTGTATGTCAGTATCAAGATTACAAAGTTATTTCATTAGAAAAGATCTTCACTTTGAATGGAACAATTATAACATGCAGAGAGACAAAAATGAGGGTTTCAAATTCACCTATGTCTGAAAAAAACCCAATATCGCAAGTTTCAATTCAGCTTAAATGTAATTGAGTTGAAAAAAGTTTGTGTTGTATTCATTTATTCAAAATCAGAAACATTTCAGGTGGGGCACTTAAGTATTCATATTATTGAAACAAAAAATATAATAAACTTCTATTTAATGGAATTTAAACTCACTATTTTTTAAATTCAGTATGAAGATATTTCTAAATGTCTTATGTTAAAAAGGGAAACATTCTCAATTGAATATTGAATAGAAATATTTTTCTGTTAATTGAAAAATCCACGATAAAAAATAAGTTATTGTTTGTGAATGTCTAACAGAAAACAACTACTTTCCCGGCTAAAGCCACGCTGGGCGTTGAACTTCATCCGATAGATATTCTGAAAGGACCCTTACTCAAAAGACAAAATCTGAAATTGGAAATTTGCGTTTTTATTCAGATAGTTATTTGATTTTCTATCCCAGTCTCAATTAAGAACTCATATAGATGAATGAGGCAAAGAATAATGTTCTCCTAAACAGAGTACTCACCAGACTGGAATAGAAAATCAAATAATTATCAGAATGAAAATGCAAATTTTCAATTTCAGATTTTTCCTTTTGAGTTAGGGTCCTTTCAGAATATGTATCAGATTGATTTGTTGAAAATATAAACAGGATGTTCATAAAATCAGATGTGGAATCAATTGAGAATGTTTCCTTTTTCAAAATCTATCAGATGTAGTTCAACGTCCAGCGTAGCTTTAGCCGGGCAAGTAGTTGTTTTCTGTTAGACATTCACAAAAATTAACTTCATTTTTATCGTGGATTTTTCAAGTCACAGAAAAATATTTCTATTCAATATTCAATTGAGAATGTTTCCCTATTGAACATGAATACCCCACAAGAGGTTATCTTGAACGATGAAAGATAGTGAATAAAGTTTATCTTTCAGTCGCAGATGATTCCACATCTGATTTTATGAATATCCGTTAATATTTTCAAACAAATCAATTCTTATGTTAATTATTGAACCGTTCTGAAGCATAACATATGATGAAAAGGGAAACATTTTCAATTTAATATTGAATTGAGAGATAAAAAATGGAGAATCCACAATAAAAATGAAGTTACTCTTCTGAATGTCTTACAGAAAACAACTATTTCCCCGGCTAAAGCCACGCTGGATATTGCTTCTATCAAAGGAATGAAGGAATATTTTATTTCATTTATATGACCATGAATTTGTTTATTTTTACCGGATCATAGAGAACGGAAGCTATAGGATTACTATTCAGTTTAATATTGGTTATACTATTCCTATAAATCAGATAGAGAATTGATACCAATACTGAACCTTGTGGAACTCCAATTTTAGTTATTTGTTCATTATATTTATTTTCGTCTATTATGATATATTGGATACGATTTTGAGAATAATATTGAAAAAGTTTTGTTTACATGAGCTCTTATGCCCAAGGTTTTCAGTTTATACCGAATGAATCGTGTTACTGGTTAATCTGACGAAAATATGACATCAAATTCACCTTCGCTATATTCAACGCCGACTTATTCGAAGGTAAAAAATTTGCCATATATAATTCAAGAATAACTAAATCAAGAACAGCTATCAAATACGATGTCTTCATTTCAATATGATACAATATAGTGACACTGGCAACGCAGGTAGATGCCAAATCATTCGACTTATGACGTCAAAAGAAGCGGCAATAACGCTGTATTTGAATGTCTCACTGGATGTGAGGGTTTTAGAGAAGCGTTTATCACTATATTTCAACTTCGAAAACATATGAAGCAAATTTGTGAGTTTGTGATCTCGCCTATTGTGAAAATTGACATATTACTTTCAACCAAGTAGAATGACCAGTTGAAATACCATAATATTGGAGAGAATTATTTCAGTAGCGAAGAATGTCATCAAAAGAAAGAAACTTCCAACAAAACAATCGAATATTAACTCATAGTTATCTATAGTAACTTCCCGAAAGTTCTTGTATGTTGGAAGTGTTCTTTGAATTAAATTCAAGTATGAAAATGCTCAAACCTACTGTAAGGGACCGTTTATTGGGCCAGGATCATTGAAGAGTACTGCTATCGGAATCTCTCCAGAGTTTTTCCAATATGCTGCCATTAATTCCTTCTCCGTGGCATAAACCACCCAATTGATTTCAAAGGGACTCTCCTGATGCATCGAGTCCCAAAGAATATCCACTTTATCAAGGAAATCCTGGAAAACAAACGTATTATATTACTTGAATCCTTATTATCTTATGGTTTGAATGTGGTGTCTCGGTCAATAGAGAGTTCGTACTGATGTTTGCCGCAAAATATATGAATAACATCGATATAACTAAATGAAAGATAACTAATAACGAATATTTACCAAGACATCCGTTGAATTTGGAACAACGGCTATATTATGGCTTTGCAATTCTCCAAAATGCTCCAGTAGTTCTGCTTCTCCTCGTGGAACATCTATTTCTGGCAGATTGGGATTTGGAAATGTAACTTTCAAAATGATCAGGATTGCCAGAGAATAAAGGGGTAACAGAACTTCCTGAAAATGAAGAGTTCATTTAAAAATAACCTTTGAACAGAAATATTTCTTTTCTTTTTTGTTTTTGAGATAATTTGTTTTCAACTATATTCACAACTATATTCACCGGGTAACCATTATAATAATTTTTATTATTATTATTCGCAATAATTAAGTAACCTGTAAAAATGAACTAATTTTGTTTCATATTTCGTTTATCGAATATTTCTCAAGCATACGATTGGAAATATATTCCAGTAACTATTTCGTTCGATCATACAAGATACTTTTTTCTACGGCTATAATACAAAACTGCATTTTTTTAATTTTTTTTTATTAAACAATGAAGTACATTGTATGTTTTCAATTTCATGTCCTTATCTGATAACACAATGAAGTCATTGTGTTATTGTTGGTCATTGAATCACGTCTCCCATGGAAAGCAACTGGAGACATCTGTCAATTCAGTTTCATCAAAACTTGTCAAAGTTTAAAGGTACGATGAGCGGTTAAATTGACGAACTAACTCCTACAGACATAATTGCAGCCGCAAATCAGGCATGTATAAACTTGATTCCGGAAGTATCGAAAGAGAAATATGGAAAAGCCCACAAATCCTTCACATATTGGCAAAAGGGAAAGGTCACCGCGTCAACTTCAGAAAATGTATTACTTGCATACTTTGATCAATTGAAGTTCAAGTTTCTGTTGTAAATTAATTTCGCTATTTTATGTTAAAGCCGTAGAAAAACTATAGTGTATTACTCACACGGAATGTTCATTTCCCACTCGTATGATTTGCAGCACTCGCCTACGGCTCATGCTGCAAACATCATACTCGTGGGAAATGAGTATCATTCCGTGCTTGTTAAACAATATACTATTGCGCACCGAGGCCATTGCAAGTGGAGTAGTCGCCAAAAAAGTGTTCAGGCTAGAGTTGGTAAGGTTTTAATGAATATGTTGGTATTCTCGGACCACCGTGGGCAGAAAAGTATCGTTTTTCTTGTTCGACTGAAGACGAACTAAAAAAAACTTGGAGAGTGTACATTTTTTTGCTTGGAATTTCTCGAGATTGACGTTTGGGGAATATAAGCAAAACAAAAACACGTAGAATTGTATTAAAGGCGGGGCTGTAAGAAAAAATGGGGATTAAGAAGTGGCACTAATTATAAGTTCTTGGGAAAAGGAGGGAAACGGAGATGACGGAAAGGGGGACGGTCAGGAGGGTTAAAGATAGATGTTTATGATTTTACAAGCTTTTATTTAGTTCCAATTGTTAGTTCGTTCGTTCGTTAGGGTCAAAGCTTGCAAGTAAATTTTGACCGACTTCTAGTCGTCCGCTGAATTTGAAATTTGGCAGGTTTTCATAACTCCGGTAATAATGCATTATGGAATTTTTGTTAGAGAAAAAAACAAATGAGGGGGGCCCAAAGTTGGCGGACGAAATTTGTTATTATGATTCGAAATTGGTATGTGGGGGTTTTCAGGGTCGGAAATTATGAATTTTTTGTCAAAATTCATAAATTCTAGATGGTGGCTCCAAGATGGCGGATTTGTGATTATGGTCCGATTCGATTCAAAATTGGTATATGGGGATTTTCGGGGTCGGAGATGATAAAATTTTCGAAAATTCATCAATTCGAAATGGCGGCCCTAAGATAGAGGACGAGTTTTGTGATTATGGTCCAATTCAATTCAAAATTGGTATGCGGGGGTTTTCGGGGTCGGAGATTATGTATTTGTTGTCAAAATTTATAAATTCGGAATGGCGGCCCCAAGATGCAGGACGAGTTTTCTGATTATGGTCATCTTTCATTCAAAATTGGTATGTGGGGGTTTTCGGATTCTGAGATTATAAGTTTTTTGTCAAAATCTATCAATTTAAGATGGCGACTTCAGGATGACGAACGCGTTTTGTGATCATGCTCAGATTCTATTCAAAATTGGTGTGTGGGAGTTTTTGGGGTCGGAGATCAGGATTTCTTTCAGCTCAAAACTTACAGGGACGAGACCCTGTAATAACGATGCACTATTGGAAATTAACAGATTAAGGCGAACTGACTAAAGAGTAAAACGCTTTTATTTAAGCCGTGTACTAAAACGTATAAAATAAATTTGAGTCTACGCTGACCATGATTTATTTATTTTTTGTTGACTCATTTGGTTTCAAAAAGCTTGTTGCGCGAATTGTAATAAAATTAATACTTCTACAAGTTGTTACTTACCAACCATTCATTGTCCAATATAATTAATTAGTATCTACTTTCATGAATACTTTGTAAAAATCAAATACTCCGACAAGTTCCTACTTACCAACTGATCACTGCCCAATAAAATTTATTGGTACCTACTTTTATAAACAAGCTTTTTGAAACCAAATAATTCAACACAAAATAATTAAATCATTGTCAGCGATGTCTTGAATTTATTTAATACGTTTAAGAACACGGCTTAAATAAAAGCTTGTCTTTAAAAAGTTTTTTTATTAGTTATTTATTTAATTGTAGTTTATAATGTTATTCGAAGAATATAATCTTGACACAATACCAGGTCTAATAATTCTGTCTCTCAACATCGAATCAGTAGAATACAAAGAACTCCACCTCAATGGTAATAAAACTGTATTTTCTTAATAATCATTGTGGATATCCACTGAATGACCACTTTATGCAACTATGTCATACAGAAAAATACAAACTTTTCTAGGACACTGTGTAGTATTTCATTTTAATATAAAAGAGATATATAACAACGAACATTTGCTACAATAACGAATTCATTCGTCTGTAAAGTATGGCACAGTATCGGAAATGTTACAAACGGGAATGATATCTATAGGAAATGCTCGACGTATCTATTGTGGAACAGTTGGGATTAATCCAATAAAAACGGTTACAGCACTGATTTATGAAAGGAAAATGGAGGATGCTTCTAGCAAATGAAAAATACACCAATCGATATAAGCAGAGGAGAATAGTAAAAAGGGTTGGGTGGATTTTTATTTGAATAGCTTTTACCACACCTCAAAAAAAGCAACTTTGAGGTATGGCATTCATAATTTATCTCATTCTCAAGAAAAACAGTTGCATACTGTAAGAGATGATAATAAATGATGCCAGTGTCATCAAATATGAAATTTCAATTATCTGTTGCTGGAGACAGAAAACTGACTCCTAGGGGCAGAAGCCCGTGAGAGGATGCGCAAAAAAATCTCACAGAAATACCTGGATGAATACTACCTTTCAATGTATCTCCGACTCAGTTCCAGTTAATATATGATAGAAATATGTTTCAATGATTGCTCGTTAGCATTCTCCTTTGGAGGACATCGAAAGAAATAAGTGCGTTCATCAAAGTACCTGAACCATTCACTTATAGAGTTCTTTATGCTTCATGAAAATGAACTCAACTTTCCGGATTACCATTATAAGTCTTTTGAAAGGAGGCAAGTTAACAGTGAGTAATCTGTAATTATTCCATCATCGAAAATTGAACGAATCGCAAGGAAATTTAATCTTCATTATATCGAGATATACTTTATAACTGTCTACCAGGTAGTTATAGTCCAGGAGGTAGCATTGCATTTTTGCAAACCGAATATATTTAATTTTTGATAGTTGATTAATATCCCATAAACAACAAAATGAGCGTCAGTTGCCGCTCCCAAGGTAGAGCTGAAGGTGACATCATGTGGAATTTGTTAAAAAGATTATGCTACGAGTATTTTCATACCATGCCAAAATTCAAGGGGTTGTTTTTGAGATCATTTGCAACCAAAAAAAATTAATCAGCTGTATTGCAGAGAGCAGATTATACGTCAGTCAGTTATATGAACCATACTAAAAATGTTCAAGTATAACATCATGTTATACTTCAAGAAATATATGCAGCTGAATTTTTATACTTTTAAAATAATGAAGAATATAGTCAGCTGTATTTATAACGGGGATAAGACTGTCAGTCAGCGTCACAAACATGCTGCGCGCTCAGTGCATCAGAGCATTGCATGTAGATTATGGCTCTTCAGCCTCTCCGTACCTCGACCTATAATATATTTTGTACATTACCCTTAATCTATTCAAGATTCCAAGACTCCTTGCGAAACGCATCAGTTTCCTGGGATGTCTGGGGGCTTTGATGAAACTACTTTGAGAAACTTGAGCCTTTTGCAAAACAGCACTTGGCAGTCACAAGAAAAGTCTTCCGCAGTTTCAGCAAAGTTCTCGAAGTAACGGTACAGTTCACTACCTGTTTTATCCAATTATTTGAGGTGATACCTCGGAGGTCAATGTCCAGAAGCCTTTTCGTTTGTCTTTGCCCTGAAACCTCATTCCAGTAGGTTTATCGGTCAGCTTCCCAGCGCCGAAACTCTTCCTAGAAAGAGAGGGTTTGGCAAGGATGTGTGCTTCCTCATTGCCTTCGATTCCCTTGTGACCTGGCACCCCACATCAGAGTAACCTGAATGTTCGTAGCCTGTTGTCTCGGGGATATTTTGCAGTTCCAAGTCAGTTTAGGCTCACTAATGTGCGACTTCAGTGCTGCTTGGCTGCGTGATGGTATATAAATATTTGCCTGCCTGGAGCCTTCCGCAAGGTATTGTTAGGCGCAAATTTCTATAGAATTGGTTTCTGCTTGAACATTTTCTAAAGCCTAGGGGTTTTGGGAGCCTGAAACTAGGACCCGTTACTTCCACTCCAGCCATTCCATCCATCTTGGAAGCATCAGTATACATACTGATTCATTTCTTTCTGAATGTATGGTTGTTCATAACCACACTTTGGAGTTCCAATCAGAGTACTAAACCTCCTTTGTGAATGGAACCAGCAATGTTTTGAATTTACATTTAGTCACTCCTTTGCGCACCAACTTCTGATTATGTTTAGGGCTGTCTGTATGCTATTGGATAATTTCGTCATGTTTGTCCCTCCTAGTAACGACCAGGTTATTGGCGTAATCTTGAGTCGCAATTCCAGAGTCAGATTATGTTCGGTCAATGACCACAGCAAAGACGATGGGACCCCGCCTCGAGGACAGTATTTTTCCGCTGTGATTCTATTCGTTTTCTCTTGAAGAGCAGCTGCAATGATTCTACTTTTTAACATTGCATGTAACCATCTCATCAGTGGGGTATTCATATTCTTTTCCTATAGTGATCTGATAATGGAGTCATGTGGGTTGTAATGGTGTGGATTGGATGAATCAATCGAAGAGTTTTTTCCCATAGTCTTTCTTAGTCTTCTATATAACTATAATAAAATTATTATTATTATTATTATTTCAAACTATAATAAAATTATAGTTTGAAAAAACTAAAAAACACATATATGGCAATGAGAACTGGAAAGTTGGAAATATAAGAATGAAGTCATTGCCCAAAACATGTTAATTATGTAAAAAAAAACGTAGGGTGCTCTTCACTCACTTTTCGTAATGATATCAAGCACCTCACGCTTTTTAACATAAAAGAAAATTGCTTGGTCAATGACTTTTTTCGTATTATTTTAAACTTTTTAATCCCTATTGCCATATATGCGTGTTTCTTTAATTTTTTCAAACTATAATTTTTTTATCGACTTTGAAAAAATAATTCCACCCACTGAATTTTTACCTGTCTACTACGCATAACTTTGTTCTGGGTTGTGGGGTTCAGATTCTTCTTCCATTGGATAGGGTATACCTCGAAGATGGTCCCATTTGAATTTGAAAAAAACTCCACGCATAGGAGTAGGAAAATAGAAGATGACTGATTGATTTTTCACCTGTGAACCGATTGTATTGAAATTTGGCACACATATGTAGTTCTCATGACACTTCAATATAATGGAGACCTGGTCCTCTGGGGGAGTAAAGTGAACAAAGTAAACAAAGAGTTCCTCATATTTCTTCAAATTTCCAAACCATCTTAAACAAATTTGTGATTCATTTATGGTAAACTCTCAAGTGCTAGATCCCAGAATAGGAACATAACAATATTTTTGCATTCAAGCGTAAAAAATAAATTCCCAGAACTCTAACCTACAAAGTAACCGAAGAATTCTACTCATCAATATGAACGGCTGCAGTAAATGTGAAAAGACCGAAAATTTGATCTCCTGTGATGGATGCCAAAAAATTCTATGTGACAAGTGTTCTGAACTTTCCCCTTCTGAAATCAAGTGCATGCCGTTGAAGAAGAGGAAACTACTATTCCTATGCAACGAATGTGAACATGGTTTCAAGCTCATACCGGTACTGTTTAAGAAAGTTGAAAGCCTTGAGGAGACTGTCCAGAAACTGAAAGATGATGCTAATAACTGTACCATCCGCAGCCAACCAGTACCTGAACTAACGACAAACACTCCACTGTCAAATTCCGAATTAATGCACGAATTCGAAGATTGCACCAAGAGGACTAAGAATGTTATGATATATAATGTGAATGAAATCACCTCCAGAACGATCAATGAGAGAATCAACCATGACACAAATGAAGTCAATAACATCTTAACCACCCTTGGTATAACTGAAAACCCTATAAAAATTATACGCCTGGCTAAAGCGACTGACAAACCACGTCCACTAAAGGTTATAATGCACACCCAGCAGGCTGTCAAGGATTGTCTGAAAAATCGTAAAATCTCACTGGTACAATTGTTCGCATTAGTGCAGACTTAACCATTCTTCAACGACAAGAAATAAAAAAATTATATGAGGAATTGAATCAGCGCAGAGAAAATGGCGAAAATGATATTCAGATAAGGTATATAGGAGGAGTTCCAAAAATCTTGAAAACACCCGTCAACGCATCAAATAGCTCAAAAAACTAATCAGCTGTTATTACCAAAACTGCGGGGGTATTCGTACTAAACTTCATACTCTGAAACAATCGGTTGAATTGTCCCCATACGATGTAGTTATAATTACCGAATCATGGCTAACGAGTGATTATACTGAAAGTGAAGTGAACTTTAATGGTTTTAATGTGTTTAGATGTGACCGGAATTCTGCTTTTACCAAGAAATCACGAGGCGGTGGCATATTAATTGCAACTAGAAAGTATTTATCAGTCAAACTGCTGCATATGGATCACCAGAATTTAGAACAACTGTTTGTATCACTCGTCTATGGTAAATCCAAATACATTATAGGAGGTCTCTACCTCCCACCTAATTCAGATGATGAGTGCTACACAAATCATGTTACTAGTATTGAAAATTTGATCAATATGAACCCCGAGTATAAAATGATTATTTTCGGGGACTACAACTTGACGGAAGCCACATGGACACGCAACAATGAAGGCACAAATGTTGAGTATCCCCCAAACTCCAAAATGTCTATTCATGAGGAAACTTTTGAATTTTTTTAAATTTAGAGCAAGTTAATCTACTACCAAACATCAATAACAGATTTTTGGATATGTGCTTTAGTCATATTCATGATCTCGATGTGTCTTATGCAGAGGATACTTTGCTATATGAGAATTTTCATCATAAATCATATTCCTTTGGCCTTTCTACTGTCAATACTAATGATACTTTGAAATATGAAGTGTACTATCATGACTTTCGCAATGGCAACTATATGGGTCTCAATAATTACTTATGTAGTGTAAATTGGGAGGTCGAATTTGAATCAATCTGTGATGTGGATTTGGCTGTGAATAAATTTTATTGTATCTTATATAGCGCCATGAATATTTTCATTCCGATAAAAAAATTTAAAACTGATAATTTTCCGGTCTGGTTTTCTAATGAGTTAAAAAGACTGACTATATCCAAGAAAATTGCCCATACAAATTTTAAAATCAGTCGATCTGACCATGACTACGATATCTTCGCAAGCTTAAGATCGAGGTGTAAGGAATTGAGTGAAATATGCTATAATAGATATCTACACAGAATGGAAAATAACCTAAACGATGATCCTAAACAATTCTGGAAACACCTTTCTAATTTGAGAAAAGGTTTTGATCTTCCTAGCGAAATGATATATGATAACCAAACTAGCACCAATGGAAATGAGTGTGTATCATTGTTTGCGAATTTTTTCTCATCTGTTTATGTTAATAATGACCTGGCTATTCTGGACTATAACTATATACCCCAAATCAAGGATACGAATATTAACCTGAATAACTTTACAATAAATCTTACTGATATTTTCGAACTCTTTACAACACTAAAACCAACGCTATCGTGTGGCCCAGATGGAGTACCAGGTTTTCTGTTGAAAAAATGTATTTACTCTCTGTGTAAACCACTACACCATCTGTTTAACTTATCAATAAAATACTGCTCCTTTCCTGAATACTGGAAAAACTCCTATATTATTCCCATTCATAAATCCGGCCCAAAGAATATTGTTTCAAACTATAGAGGAATCTGCAAACAATCTGATATACCTAAATCACTAGATAAATTAATTTCGGTACAAATTTCATGGGCTTTCAAACACATCATAAGATCCGAACAAAGTGGTTTCTGTCAAGGTCGCTCAACATCGACAAATCTCCTAACCTACCAACACAAAATTCTAGAAGCCTTTGAAAAACGACAACAAGTTGATAGTATTTATACAGATTTCTCGAAAGCCTTCGACCACGTAAACCATGCTATTCTTCTGGCTAAGTTAGGTTCACTTGGGATGGGAAAAAACTGCCCCAAGTGGACTGAAAGCTTTCTGTCTGGCCGTAGCCAGTGTGTACGCATAAACAAATATTTATCAAATGCCATATCCGTTACAGCAGGGGTCCCGCAAGGGTCCCATTGCGGCCCTATTCTCTTCAACTTATTTGTGAATGATATTTATGATGTAATAGTTAATTCGGACATCCTTAGTTTTGCTGATGATGTGAAATTGTTTATGAATGTAAGTTGTTTTCATGATTGTCTACTCCTCCAGGCCGACCTGGATAGATTCAGTGAATGGGCATCAATGAATAAGTTAATGTTAAATGTTACAAAATGTTTTTCGATGACTTTTGCTCGAATAAAATCCCCAGTTGTTTTTGATTACAACCTCGGAGCAAAACCATTAAACAAAGTGAATGAAATAAGGGATTTAGGCATACTCCTTGACACTAAATTGTCTTTTAGAAGTCACTACAACAAGCTAAGAAATAACGGAATGAAAAACCTGGGATTCA
Source organism: Gonioctena quinquepunctata (assembly GCA_018342105.1). Lineage (NCBI taxonomy): Eukaryota > Metazoa > Arthropoda > Insecta > Coleoptera > Chrysomelidae > Gonioctena > Gonioctena quinquepunctata. Next base: position 265,217 of record JAFIRS010001566.1, read on the forward strand.
TTTTCAAGTCTTGAATACTCATCAGTGGTGTGGTCACCCAGCTATTCATGTGATACTAAACTGATTGAGTCAGTACATAAAAAGTTTCTGAGACAGTGCGCATTTAAAATGGGTATTGTCCGTGAGGACTTCCACATTGACTACACATTCATTGAACAATCATTAGTCATCCAGTCTCTGGAAATTCGTAGAACTTTTTTTGATTTCTGTTTCTTATTCAAAATTGTCAATGGTCTGATCGACTGTAATTACATTCTGACACAGTTGAGGTTCAACACACACTTTAGAACTCGAGATCGGAAATTGTTTTTAATTCAATTTTATCCTAACAACTACACCTATCACAGCCCCTTAGCAAGACTACCTCGGAATTTCAATGATATTCATGGTTCTATTGACCTATTTGATATTACGCTTACCCAATTCAAGAATGGATTGAGATCCGTATTAGAAATGCAAAATATATAATAATTTAAGGAAATTTATTTAAAATTTTTAGGAAATTCTATATAATATATTTAATGAAACTTAGACCTAGTTATATTTATCATTGTACTTATGTAAAAATGGTTTATCCGTATAAATAAATAAATAAATGAATAATCTGATGATGGGGACATAGGACAGTCGAGGGAACTCCTCAACGACGTACAGCAGATTCCTTGTATCTGGGGTAATCTGTATATATAAAAATGGATATTGGTATATATGTATGAGATTTATAAACTCCGACACCGTTTGACCGATCACCATATGAGTGTTTTCTCATAGAGAAGGTTTTTCATGCTATCCATTTCACTTCAACTCGCCACTAGATGGCGCTGCAGTACATCAACTTCTCTACCGTTCAACCGATCGCCCTATCCATTTTGCTACAACTATCATAACGGGATAACGGGAAACGGCACGCAGGCATAACCTAGATGGAACAACACAAAGAAAAAACATATGAAAAAAATAAATTCTACGCGGACGAAGACGCTGCTACCAGCTACTAATAGTATATAACAGTTTAAAGTTAAAGTAAGTTAGGTAAGTAAGTATTTCGAAAGTTATCAAAAATTAAGTAGGTAGTAATTGATAGATTTCAGCCAAAAAAATTAAAAATAAATGCTTTTTAATAAAAAATTGAACCGACGAAAAAAAACTGGAGAGAGAAAAATAAACCTACTATATAACTGAGCTCCCAAACTAATGTAAGTAACTAATGTTGAGTCGTCGCCAAAGAAACAAGCAACGAAGATCATTATATTACTTCAAAGAAATAATCAAAACAAAATAACATGAAAATGCTACGTGAAATCTCCAGCGATTAACAATAACATTCCAAAACTGCACCCTCCACACGATTACTCGCAATGACGTGTGCCCTCACGTGTGTGCCTATTCGAGAAGCTATACCGCTAATATTAACTTCGAGAACCCTCGGCAATCATTTTACGCTTTACGTAATTAATTTAGAAGCTTAGTTATTAATACTAAGGAGGATCATTTTATTTTTTGCTTTTCAGTACCTTTTATCGTCGGTTTGATTTTTTGTTAAAAAGTTTTTATTCATATTAATTGCATATAATAGTTTTTATATTGATACCTTAGTTTTTATTTCCATTGTTTAATGTGTAATCAAGGTTTAAATTATAAAATGTTGTAATAGTAGGCCAGTAGATATGGACTATCATCAACATTAATTTCAAAAGTTTTCAAACTTCAATGGTATGTTAGTGCATTAATAAAAACAAACTATACAATTTTGCAGAAGTCTGCGATGAACGGAACATTGTTTAAATAGCAAAAAAACGTTTTCATGCTTTATTTTTGCACTAAAAATGGCAAAAGTTCTTCAAACCAGGCATACCGATAGCAATGATGTTTTACAACATGCATTAAGTTTGCAACCTTGTAAAAGTTACGAAACCTTGTTTTTTGTAATTTGTTAGTGTTTTTCATTGTAATTTGTTTAAAAATTACAAACGTTCTGCAAATTGGATAAGTTGACGGAAAAAAGTTTGACATATTCACGTACATTTGCAACCATTTCTGAAAAAGGCATCATTTATTTATCAAACAATACACGAGCATTGAAATAATTACAAAAGTTTTTTTATTGTGGTTGCAAATGAAGAAAATATCGGTCTCGGTGGATATGTAACTTTTCAACCTCATACGAAAAACGGAACCTATTTATCCACTAATATATTTTTTTTGCAATTCTACATTTATACAATAATTGCAAAAGTTCTGCAAATTTGAGTTAAAATTACGACTAATATTTTACGTAACGCAAGAGATTTGCAACTGTCATTGTTTTACGGAACATTTTTGGAACGAAGTTCCTTATCGCGCGTTGCGAAAGGGGGCTAGACGGAATAAATTAAGACCAAAAGTTGTAACGACACTTTTTGCTGTAGTTGTAAGCCGTGCGGCGTGCGCGTGTTTCTCTGTCTGTCTCTCTCTCTCTCTCTCTCTCTCATAGAAAGCAAGCCATTTATTTTCGTTTCGTCTTTCTATTTCGCATTGAACAGTGTGGTGTCGCGACGATTATTTTTGTTGAGTGTATTCAGGTTTTTTGTACATAATAAATAATAAAAAATAATAACAATAATGAATCCTGGCAGTGTTTCTGCACAAGTTTCGGATATTGCTGATGGAGTTAGGTAAGTAGAGATTTTATACAGACAATAATAATTGCTTATGTATTTTTAGCAAGTACGCATTATAACCTCTCTTTACTATTGTGCAAACCAAGTCATACGCGTAATAATCTCTCCATTATTGTGTGTTTAGCAAGTGTACGCGTCATAACTTTAATAAATTTAAAAGCAAATTATATTTTAATATTACAATATCAATGCGTATGTACTAAAATTGAGCCTACATTAAGTTTATATTACATTATATTTGTTAATAATAAAAAAAATATTATTATAACTTAAAAAAAATAAAATTATTACAATTCCTTCACTAATTAATCGAAAGGAACTTCGTTCCATCCGGGTGTCCCTTGACACCTCTCAACTTTTTTTTTGTTAATTTGTTTTTTCTATAATTTGGCTATAAATTGTAAACATTATGCAAATAGGCTTAAGATATATATCAGACCGACATATGTCTACAGTGGTCCAGTTAAATACTTGATTATCCATCGCGTATATCTGTTATATTTTGTACTGTTTGATTGAAATTGCATCCGAAGAATGATACGGTAACGTAGTTAACCACTACACAATTTGAAACTAATTATTAATCTTAGAAGCAATCACTGTTTTCGACTAATCAGCGAAATACATTTGATCTAATATTTTCGAATGCAACAATCGAAAGAGAATTTTGCTAAATTCTGCTAAAAGACTATTGGAGGACATTAATTTTTATCGCATTAGAAACGACAAGCAATTTTCACTTGTACACAACATGATTTTTTAGCAATCGAAGAGATTTTAAAATGAATAATCGATGCTCTATTGAAGTGAGGATATCAAAACGTTATCGATTATGAATCTGGCAAGTACATAATTTTCATCATCAAACAGAATCGTTGCTGAAAAGAAAAATTCGATATTACATCTCAAATTTAATTTTTACCGGTATGTATCTCTTGAATTAAGTAAAATTATAATTTTCCTTTCCACTCGACTTTCTTACTCCAATTGTGGTTTCGCATGAAAAATTCCATTGAATCCGAATTTTGAAAATAAAGAGGGGAAAACACTGTGACGTAACACAGTTGTAGGTTAATCGTACTAATGTACAACTGTCTTTTTTAAATCTCAATATTTCCTCAATTTTTTAATGAATCAACAAAATTATGAAAATGTGTCGAGAGATTCTCGATCCTCCATCAAACGTACTCAGAGTATTTTTCTATGCAAATTCCTAATTGTAATATGAAAACGTTAGCTTTCAACATTGAATGAGTTCACCACCGTTGTCGATAGTTAACTTGGTAACACAATCAATGTCATTTATTAGGTGAATAAAAATCTTTATTATTCAGATAACACAGGTGTTACAAAAATATATTTTTTTTTTCAATTCCTAATGTTCCGCATTGTAACATAGTTTGCAAATTATTATACTGCCACCACTTGGTAAAATTAATTGTCTGTCCGATTGAGTACAAATACGAAAATATTTTTCTTTTGATTTTAGCCTCATTTCTGTGTTGCAGACGAGGTTGCAAATTAATGAAAACATTGTACGTCAGGACATCTCCACTTGCAACCATTATTCGAAACTTCTGTAATGATTCCGATACTTATTTCAATAAAAAAAACAATCTCATGAAAAAAAATATTTTTCATTTGACGCAAGAGGTTGCAAATCAAAACTCTTCTCAAGAACACAATTTTAGTAATGTTTTCGAGTTTGCAGAACTTTTGGAATTTTCATCAAAATATTAGGATTAACAACAATTTTTTTTCGATGAAACAAACATTACCGTTCAGTTATCAGAGGATGTAAATCGCTATTTTTCAAATCTTCGAAAGTTTGCAGAACTTTTGCAAATTTTTCCGCGCTAATAATGTGAAAATTCATTGAATCCTGATTATCAACATCTTCCGTTCAGACAAAAAGGTTGCAAAATCAGACTAAATATCATTTGAAAGTCCTCTCCACTCTACTGAAATTTTGAAACTTTTGTTATTATTATTAAATTATGAGAAAATCATATCTATCTCTACTGGCCTATATATCACTTTATAAAATCATGGAACTAAATTCATTTGAATTTATCAATAAACAGATTGAATGAGAAAATTTGAGTTTATTTAGTACATCTCAGCATGATGAATATATATATATATATATATATATATATTGTTATAAAATGTGAATTGTAAATTTATTTTATTATTATTATTACAAATATATTTTTTTACCGCGTTGGTCGCCAAAAGTTGTGATATAATGAGAATTGAATAATAATATTTGTTGATAATTTTTGTCCTTCTTGGGTTACAATTGATATGATAGATAAATTATTTTCACCATGTATAATATATTGCAATGTAATAATAATTGCTAGCTAACGTCACTGTTTTCTCGTCACGTTGCTGCCAATTGTTATCACTTTTCTTACCAGGACTGAACTCAGTTGGTACGCCTTTCGTCTCAGATAGCCGGTTCAGGCAATAGAGCCACTGCTTGATGTCAAATTCAATCTATTCAATGTTCATAAGTACGATTCCAGATCATTGTGGAAAATAAACGTGAAAGTATCGAAAAACAATTATTTCCTTTATTCAGGAATACTTACCTGGCTTACGATAGATACCTTACACTATGGTCATTCTACAAATTTTCAAAGACAATCATGAGAAACGGTGATGACTAAAGTATACACAACCTCACTTTTACTTTGAAGGTTGAAAATTCTTTAATAGTTCAATATCAAAATGAAATAAAGTTCTTCTGATATGATATGAGTTATTTGTGAGGTTCTTCAGTTTGTGATGTGCACTAGAAAAGTTTATACCTGACGCTGGAACTGTCGCTGTTACAATACACACCAGGAAATTGAATCCTCCTTCAATCTACTGCTCTCAGGTTCTCCAATACCAAAAAGGAACCATACAAATCCAGAAATCAGCTTTGAAATAGTTTTATGTGGAGAACATAAAAAAGTAATGTTGTTTGCTGCTATTTATTTTTATTGAAATTCTCCTGAAGTTGAGTTGATTGGGTTCTAATAGAGAAACTTCCTTATATTCATGAAGTTCTTGAATTTTTCTTTTTCTGAAGTACAAACGTGGCGTTCTTCTCAAAATGTTTTCCAATCTCCCTAGTGGCTTTGTTTTCTATCACCTGGATACCATTCCTCCTTTTTCCATATCATTTGAATTTTCAAATTCGCGCACTTTGTTGTCACATTATCACTCTTTGGGGTTATTTGTCAAAACTCATTGACTAAAATATTTTTCTTTTCTTACAAACTATGTACAATATTTTATGATCATTGTCTCTGACACTTTTCCGTTCTTATTTTCTCACAATTTCAAATCTTACATCTGACCATACTGTTCCCTGATTGGCTATTATCATCAAGAAGTTTGTTGTTCTCCCATTGGCTATTTTTAGTTAGATACAATTCCATATACTGTATGTTTCAAGCTTATAATTTTGTTGTTCACATTTTATTCAGGATGATTTTGTAAATCTAGACTTTTTTGTTATCTTTTGAACAATTATAGGTTGTAATGATCCTGACAATGTATGAAACTGATTGCATTATTGTATTTGTATATTTTTATCTATCAATATTATACAGAGAATTCATAAAAGAAATAGAATCTCAAAATATATGTAAAAACAATCTCTCTTGAACTACTAACTATTAAGTAATTATTATTTTTGTGGGTTTTTATTGAAATTATTTTTTTCCTTTTGAAATAAATTTCTGGTCTCTCATAACATAACATATATATATATATATATATATATATATATATATATATATATATATATATATATCAAAAATATTTAGTAGTAGTAGTTAGAACAATTCCCATTCATCATTGCTGCTGACATTATATTGGTCTTCCCGATCCTCATCATTATCTGCATCCGTGCTTTTTACCCCACTAGTGACACCATCGTATTCTTTTGAAAATCGAGCTGTCATTAGCCAACATATCTGCATCTTCCATAATATCTATTTCTGCATATAATCATAAAAAATTAAAAACTATTTTCATGATACATAGATGTAGCTCAGATTGAATTGTAAATATCTGTACCTGAATCTTGCACTTGTTGTTACATCAATCATCGATTGCTTGAGATAATTGGTTGCCACTAAACCATTTGAAATCGTATGTTTCATTTTTGTCTAGTTCCCAGCCACGATGGAGAGGAGAAAAATTTGTAGGCTCTTTCAAGTGAGCATTGCTCCAAATTTGAAAAATGTATGCTGTTCGGCGTATGCGTTCTTGAAGCTCTGATTGGCAAGGTGGCAACGCAGATGCATCGAAGCTCTTATATTTTTGACGAAATAATGCATCACTCTTACTAGTTTCATAAGTTTTTAAAAACTTAAGTAATCTGATTTCATTAATATTAGTTACTTTTTTGTAACCGTTCATTTGGCATATAAATGCTTCCACCGTATCAAATACTGCATCATTGCAATCGGGATATTTCTTTACATTTGTTGAAGCATCCATGTATTCATCGGAGCTTCTTGACATAGTAAACGGTCGTTTTTTCCCTTATCGAAAGAAAGCTGGATTGAAGTCACAGCCAGTTAGCGCATGGAAGACAGGCAAAGAATCACATACATGTGCTCTTGACGATTCGAACAATTTGTTCAAATTAATATTTCTTTCCAACACCTACTTCCATCCAAACTGTCACTCGTACAAATTTAATATTGCTCAACATTATGACTAGTATGTCAGTATCTGAGCATATTTTCAAATCATTGAACGGTGGTTGAAGCTTCTCAAGGTTACAAATATGATTAATAACTTGATATCTGAAACATTCTTTATAATTGATATAAACTATCTTATTGCCAACAAATGGTGCCATTTTTCTGCGTTCCCAACTCGATAAAAGATATTCAGCTAAGTCTTCTTTGAAAGTTACGTTTCTCAATTGATCTGTTAAATCCGAAGGACGCCTTGATGATTCTCGAATTAATTTTTATTTTCAGTTGTAATATCACAAGAGAGGGAGAATAAAGTGAAAATGATTCTACAGATTTTCGAAAACTTGTTGCCAGGCGATAGACACGAGAGCCCAACGGGCTCGAGTGGCTATTGCCAAATAGTTTGAGAAATAAATCTGGAGAATTATTTTCTATTTTATCAAACTCTCGTGTGATATTCTATAGATTTTTTTCGTGTAATTTTCAACCAATCAGAACGTTCAATTTAGTTGAGTTACCTTGTATAATTTCGATAATGCCTGATAATACATAGAGTAGCTCCACCAATCGAAAATTTTACAATAATTTCATTTCCGTAGTAACCACATCGACATCAATTTACAAACTAACTGGACCGTCAAATTTTGACGTGTATGAATAATTAGAGAGTTATTGCAACTTACAAATAAGCGCTGACTTTATTAAAAGATCCGCTATCAAGGTATCCTCTAACGCGATTTCGAAAGGGTGTTATTGCAACAAACTTCTTTCAAAATGCTTATGTTCAAGCTTTATTTTGACAAGTACGTCAAATTATGTGAAACAACTTCACGTAATAAAATTATATCGTCTTCGAACGTGAATCTCAATCTTTTTTTCCCTTTTTCTTCAGTCATTGTTTCACCAGAAAAATAAACTTATGAAAATAATCACGCTATTGTTCGTTAGTTGGACGCATAAGTGACACTTGGACGAATTAATTCTTCACAATATTGTTGGGGTAGAAAATATACCACCACCAAATAAACCTGATGCTTTATTTGATTTTCAAAATATAAAAACGAGCAGTTAACAAACTTCAGATGTTCAACTGGCGACAGATATACGACAAAAAACACAAATCTGTCAAAATAAAGGAACTTTTAATAAAAGGTTCTTGGCCCTTATTTAAATAAAGTAAGGAATGCCTGTATTTTTGATTGAGGATATTCACAAAGTCGGACACAATGCGCATGCGTATATGTCAAAATAAAAGAAACTTTATTAAAAGAACTATAGAACGGACGTTGCAATAACTCTCTATTGTTCAAAAATGAGTCGATTCGGAGAGTTATCATCAAATGCAAAGACGAAAGTATACAAAATACTGAGCCTCATAATACAATGAAAACAAAAAAGTACGTATGGAAACAATTCCTTACGTTTTGTAGTGAAAGAAACTATGTACTAAATGAATCAATTTCCACTGAAATGATAGCATCCATTTTGAAAGATTGGGGTTTCAATATGCGAAAAGGTAATGGAGAAAATCATGAAGAAAATGTGGCTAGAACTATGTGGAACGTAACGGCAAAACAAATACAAGAAAAATATATGAAGGAGTTTAATAGAGTAATTGATCCATTCTCTAGTCCCATATTTTTAGCCGCACGAAACGCAGGAAATTCAAAAAGAAGGGAACTTCAGATGTAACCGGACAAGAGAAAGGTTAGTGCATCAGCATTCAAAGATACCGAGTACATAGCAATGATAGAAGCGTGGGATGAAAATACACCGGAAGGATTACAGATGAAAAAAAAACTTAATTGCTCCTGTAGAACTTGCGTGGAGAGGAAATGAAGGAGCGTCATGCTTGACTCCAGAAGGAAACTGGAAATTATGATACTCCAACTGGTAGAATATAATACAATCCTATTTTTACCAAAACCACACAGGGAGGAACAAAACCGTGTGCTGATAATAAATGGCTTGTACCCAACTATAATGAAGTATATATATATATATATATATATATATATATATATATATATATATATATATATATATATATATATATATATATATAAATATATATAAACTAATGATAAAAGGAAGCGAAAACATCAATATTCAAATAGATAGGTTATTTCTGACAGTAAATCCTGACTGGAGAAAACAAAAAACCCTTGGCTGGTACAAAAATATGCCAATTGGAGTGCATGCAATCAGTAAATGGACCAAAAAGTCTGCAGTATTGGCAAATTTAAATATGACAAACAAAACATTCTCAAATCGTTCTCACCGTACCACTGCTGTTTCACAATTGGCAAAAGCAGGTGTATCGGAACTTATTAAAATAACAGGACATGGTAATAGCAATTCTATCAAACCCTACCTACAGTTAGATAAGCAACATCACCAAAACATAATAAATAAGATGAGATCCAATTTTAAAAACTCTACAGGTTCAAGTAATAACACCTTCGGTATTTCCAGCACTTCAATGAGCAGTAGCCACGTTTCCAGCGCAGAAAATAACTCAGTTAAAACAAAACGTAGTAAATAATAATTGTAATTTTCATTGTACCAATTTGTATTTAAATTAATGAATTGTTTATATTTACTTAATTTACTCAAAAGTTCATCGTTTCAAATACAATACGTACTTCAAAATAAATACGGTTATACATCTCAAACTTCCTGCATAATTATAAATCGTATCAGTTTGACAGAATAATCCTCCCGCTTCGCGGTCAGATTATTCAAACTGTCAAACTGACACTCTTTGTAATTATGCAACAAATTATGGATGTATAACCTGATTATTTTGAAGTACTTATAGTATTACTGCTTATTATTTTCTTATGTTACGATCATAAACACATTTCCTCGCACAATGATCAAATGTACCAAACCGGTTTTGATTCATTTCTCAATTTTCATCAAATCAAAAATATACGTTGTCAGACAATGAAGATAAAATAGAAATTTCCCACTAGTAATGTTTCGATTGGCCAAAACATACATGAATGATTTGAATTGAAAGTTTCCATAAAAATTATCTTTGAAATTATTTGAAATTAAGAATAACGCTATGAGATATTTTAACCAATATTATGAATATCTAAGCTATAATTATATTGATTATTTTTGACATTTCTAAAAACCAATGGAAACGTTTTGGCCAATCAAAACATTATAATAGTGGGAATATACTACCTAGAAAATTTCCGAGGGAATTATTTGAGGTATTTTGTTTCTATTGTCTGACAACATATATTTCTAATTCGACATGAAAATTGAGAAATGAAACAAAACCGGTTTAGTACATTGTATTATTGTGCGAGGAAATGCGTTTATGATCTTAACATAAAAAATAATCTATAGAATACCACACGAGAGTTCGATGAATAGAAAATAACTATCCAGATGTCTTTCTCAAACTTGTTACCATTTGGCACTAGCCACTCGAGCCTGTCGGGCTCTCCTGTCTATTGCCTGGCAACAAGTTTTAGAAACTCTGTCGAATTATTTTCACTTTATTCTCACTCTCTTGTGATATTTCAACTGATTCAATATATATATATATATATATATATATATATATATATATAATGGAGTTTGAGTTTCTTATATATATATTGTAATGTTTTGTTATATTGAAAAATATATAAATTGTTTTTATATTTTTGCCCCACGTTTTGGGTGCCAATTGTTATGTAATGCTGAATTTGGAAATATATATTTTTTATTATTATTATAATTCTTTTATGTAATGATGAATTTTAAATATAATATTGTAATATTTTTGCCCCACGTTTTGGGCGACAAATTGTTATGTTTTGATGAATTGGAAAATATAAATTGTTTTTATAGAATGAATGAAGCTAATAGTTTTTGCTATTCTTTGAACCAAATTGATATGATATAGATAGATATTTTAGCCCTGTATAATAATTTGTATGTGGTAATAATAATTGCCAACGAACGTCACTGTTCTCTCGTCACGTAGCTGACAATTGTTATTCCTTTTCTCACCACAGCTAGCACAGTTGGTACGCCCTCATCTCAAGATAGCCGGTTCAAAGCAATTTAGCCCTTATTTGATATGTCAAACTCAAGTTATTCAATGGTCGTAGGCATGTTTGTTGATCATTGTGAAAGAACAAACAACAAAATATCAAAAACAATTATCTCCTTTATTCAGGAAGACTTAAAATACCTGCCCTACGAGAAATAACTTATACTAGTGGGAATATACAAATATTCACGGATAATCATAAAATTGCAATCATGGATAGATAAACAGAACCTCACTTTTTCCGTGAGAGTAAAGTTTTCTGTTATTGTTCAAAATTAGGTGAAATAAAGTTCTTCAGATGTGAAATACGTTATTGGTGAAATAGTTTAGGACCGAAAAAGCACTATTAAAGTTTTTGTACCTGCTGAAGATTTCGGTGTTTCAAGATATGCCCTGAAACTGGATACCTCGTCACTACAAGCGCTATCAGGAACTCCAATACCATAAATCTGGAACCATACAGATGTGGAAGACGTGGAAATGATATATAATTAAGGTAATACTGGTTTAGCTCTTCAAATGTTGGAATTCTTTCAATTTTTGTTCTCTCAAAAGTCTTGCGTTCATTCCCTTCTAATTTTATTTTCAATCTCCTCGTTGGCTTTGTTTGTTGTTGCCTCGATACCAGTTTCCCTTCCTGTTTTCCCATTTGAATTTTTGAATTCGCGCACTAAATTGTCACATTTCACTGTTTAGGTTTATCTTACTCAATTTATATATCCAACTATTTTTCCATACTTATTACTATTTACAAATTCTAATAATAATTGCTTATGATATCAACCAATTGCTATTCCTTCACAATTTCCAATTTTTACCTATGACCATCTATTCTCTGATTGGCTATTATCATGAAGACGTTTGCTGTTCTACCATTGGTTACTTTTAGTTATCTCCAATTTCATATACTGTATGTTTCAAATTTACAAATGTGTTGATCACCTTTTTTTTTATGCAAATTTTGTAAATTTAGACTTTTTGTTGGCTTTTTTCCAATTATGGTTTATGATCATTATGACAGTGTATGAAATTGATTGTGTTATATTATTTTGACATTTTTATCTATCCATATTATACAAAGGCTTATAAATAAATAGAACTTCAAAAGTTATTCAAAAAAAAATCTCTTGGAACTAATAACTATTTAGTAATTATTCTTTTTTTTTTTTGGTTTTTTCCTTTTAAACCTTTAACTGGCATAACATAACATAACAATATATATATATATATATATATATATATATTCATATATATAAATATCTAATAAATAAAAATAATAACTGAGATATTAATATAAAAAACTATTTATGCAATTAATATAAAAAATATGCTGCTCGATTGTATACTTAATAACTAAGTAGCAATGCTTCAATCATGTGCCCGCGCTATAACGTTGGGTACGTCTACCAAAGCCACCTTGTACTGGAAGTAGACGACGCTTTTTCAATGATAAGTTAAATGAACAGCTTGTAGAAAAAAAATTAGTTTTGTAGATTTTCAATTGATGCCGGTAAATGCAATAATTCAGAGCGGCCTGTAACGGATCGGCGCAGCGGCTGCAGTCGGGAGACCGAGCATTCCGATGAGTCTACCAAGGCTTTAACATCAGATTTTCAGTAAATTTTTTGGTCGTTTTATTAGATAAACTAACGGGGAAAAAATCACCCTAGTAGAAATGAGTCAAACAAGTTTACATTTTCAACACCTTATGTGGGTAGTAAACCTTTGTTAACAACGCTTTCGACGCGTAGACTATCATTTTCCTGTTCTCTCAGGTATCCTTTATCAATGTAAAAAGTTTCAGTCTTATAGGTCTAAGACATTTAAATAGTGATATTTTACATTTTACATAAATTGTAAATAATGTCAGCAACGACGATCTCGTGATATTAACACAATAAAATAAGAAAGAATCAGCTTTGTAGAAATGATGACAGACAATGTTTTCGACATTCGATAAAGATTAATAATATTTCGATGCAATCACTTAGAGAAAACACGATGGGCATGCTGGAGTTTTTGCACAAAGAACAGAGATATAACTTATTTGCAAAGATTCACTGAATCGAATACCATAAACTGACAGTACAATTCCACAACATTTGATACCATGGCATCAACAATCATAAGCTACTTGATGAAAATATTGAGAACTAAATTCAAGATCATATTCAACTAATATCGAATGAGAAATTTCTCAATATGTAGAGGTGGGAAAAAGTGGTTTTCATTCACTAGAATTTTTTCTTCAATTTTATGAAAGGTTTAGACAGAATTCGTGTTTGAGTTATCAAAAAATGTTTCTAGCACCTACACGAAACATTGTATATCTGAACTTAAATGTAGCTTTCATTCTTGATCAAGTACCATGGGAAAAATACGACTTTGAAGTTTATGACTTCAAAGTAGTTTTAAGAATTATATATAAGACGCAAATATGAATTTTTCCAGTCAACTTGATTTTTTCAAATTGAAAGGGGGTGGCTCGTCGGCTTTTTGTGGAAGATGATTATTTTACAAAAGATTTGATACCACACACTTTCACTTTATCTTCACTATTTTTCTGAATAATTGCAAGAAGCGATCATACCTAATAATACATAATACGTTTTCGGTATACTTATGCACTAAGTCATGTTATGCTAGTTATCCGTGACAAATAATTGAATCTGTTGCTAGGACCACAAACAAATAGGCTAATGAATATGTATTTTTCCCATGTTACTTGATCAAAAATGAAGCGATTTACACGATCCATGGCATTCTAGATCGAAAAATAAAAGTTGGAATAAAAATGACTTTATTCGTCAAATATTGACGAGTGAGGTATTGTTGTATTCAAAATGTCATTCTCGAACGAAATAAGTAAAAATATATAGGATGTCCCATTTAAAAATCGAAAGTTGGTCAAACCGGAAGTATGGCAAAGCAAGTGAATATGTCGAAAAATTCAAATTAAACTATATTACACAACATTCAAATTTCGTTTTTCTATCTTCAATAATAAAAAAATTGAATAAATGTATTCCAAATTATGGAAGTGTATTTTGTTATTTTGACCTGATGAAGACATAATACAATATTTTCGATATGGCTAAATCAGGAAAAAACTTGATTTGCGCCATACATACAGTTTGCAGCAGACAAAGTAGCTTCAATATGTGGAACGAAGTAACACCTAGGTCGGTTAATATGATAGGTAGTTAAAGTGAAGTATTGAATAATAAATATTCATATAGAATGAGATGATTTTGATATATCATCACATCACCTTTGAGTTCAAAGGCAAATTAATCACGCGAACACCATGATCAAGCACATCGAATGATTTAGAGAAATCCGTATATAGTGCGCCCCCGCCACTCTGTTAACTTTTAAACGGTTCGACGTAGAACAATGAAAAAAAAGTATACAATAATACCACCGATACTACTTTTTGAAATGAAAGACATTGTGATTGCCGGATAGATGGCGCGGGGGGGCACATCAACTTAAAAATTTCAAATAGCATGGGGGGTCAAGTGGCACATTGTTGAAAAGATAACTGAATTCTCTTTTCAACAATCTATTTATTTTTTTCGTCTATACATTTTTTATGCATTTGAAATGTCAAGTATAACAAAATTTAAAATGCATATTGAACCCCTATGCAATTTGAAATTTTTGAGTTGATGTGCCTTCCCCCCTCCCACCGCGCCATCTATCGAGCAATCACAATGTTCTATTTCAAAGAGTAGTATCGATGATATCATTCAAAATAGTTTTGGTCACGTTGGTCTATGTAGAAGCGTTGAAAAGTTAACAGTGAGGGATGAAGGGGCGGGAGGCTATATAAATCCGTACTAGCAATTGTGATTCCGTAAAACAACCATACTTGAAAAAAAAAATTATTAACTTTTCAACTATGCCTTTCGAAATTTTGAAGTTGATGTGCCCCAGCGCCCTCTGTCGAGAAATTGTAATGTATCTTCTCTCAAAACATAGGACCGGTAATACCATTCACTAAATTCCATGTCTCATTGTTTCACATCAAACCTTTCAAAAGTTATTGAGGTAACGGTACATTTCAGATCCGAACTCATATTTGACATTTGCAAATGCATTTTGCGAAATAACGTTTGAACGAAATTCAAAAAAAATTGGATGGTTGAAAAGGAAATTGAATTATCTTTTCAACGACCCCCCATGCTATTTGAAATTTTCAAGTCGATGTGGCCCCCTGCGCCATTTATCGGGCAATCACAATGTCTTTAATTTCAAAAAGTAGTATCGGTGATATTATTCAATACGTTTTTTTTTTCCTTTTTGTACGTCGAACCGTTCAAAACAGCACTGAATATTACATTGGTTTGGGATCTTCCGTCGATGCTTTCAGCAACATATTGAGTAATATTGAGAATGTTTATTCTTGTCGAGCGATCTAGATACCTTTCATAAAACCATAATGGAGCAGTAAATCGTCAAATGAGAATATAGGGTTAGTTCGGGTAATGGTAAACGATAAAAAAACTTCGAAGTCTATTGAAATCTGAAGTTGAATATTTAGGTGGAGTTATTTTGAAGGCTTGTGTATATGCTTATCAGTATTATATGGTCTTCGTTACACAGATTCCTGCAGACCAATTTTCAAAGAAAATAATTTTTCAACATTACCCTGCATCTACATTTATAGTTGTCTACTCTATGTGAAAAAAAATTAACACAGGTTAGAAACAAATTCCAAGTGTCACATATACCCAACTAGAAACGGAAACCTACTAAAATTACAACAACATCGTACTTCGTTGTTTCGAAAATCACCTTCTGCAGCATGCATAAGGCTCTTCAATTGTTTAATACCAGCCATAAAAATTATTTCAGAATTGCCTTTGTTCAAACTGAGAATAAAAAAATATTTGTTCTATTCTATAAACGAGTATCTGGAATACTCTAGTAGAAAATAGTTATGACAAAGCTTTATATGTTTATTTTATTTGTTTATTTCAATATTTTACACTGATGATTTCTGTATATTCATTTATTTATTTATATAATGTCTCAAACTGACTATGTCCCATGGATTATTTGATGTATTCGAGGAATAATTTTGGTACTATTATATCACATCTTCAAGACCTCTTTACAGTCCTTTGTATTGTGTATGAGCTTATTTAAATGTGTTTATATGTTTGCTTGTATATGAGTGTATATATGTGTGTGTTTATACAATTTATATTATCCTTCTTCTTTTTTTGACATGTCCATTACCATGTAATATGGTCTTACTGGAATAAAGTATATTTGTATTTGTATCGTAGTCGTCGTTCGACGAATTTGGTGAAGGTCGTCCAAAATTGGTTGTTGTTCCAGAAAAGATTGATGCTGTGCGAGAATTACAATATCGTCATATGACATTAGTTTTCATAATGTGAACATGTTCCTACCATATGCAATGTTTTATTGTGTTTATATTTTTCTCTGTAACTCTCATTACTACTTTCATTATCCAACCGATTAATTCATGTTCCTGACTATTCCTATGGAAACATGTGTTGTCTAAAAAGAAAATAAATGAATTGAATTGACTAGAATCATGTGAAATGAATCTGTCACATAAAATATTATGAAATTAGTTAACGATATATTTGAAAATTAATTAATATTATTCCGTATTCAATATTGCATGAACATTTGGCCGTCGAAAAAAATGGATCGGGTTGGATCCCATATAGTTTGACAATTGCTCAAAAAAATGTCGATTGGTCGAAAGAAATGCTCAGAAAATACGATTGTCTATTACATTGTAACAGGTGACGAATGATGGACCTATGCGTATGAGACCGAAAGTAAACAGCAGTCGACTGTATGGATCTTTAAACATGGGCCAATTCCAACAAAAGTTATTCGCGCATGAAGCACTTCGAAGCAAATGGTCACCTGTTTCTTCGGAAAAACCTTTCATATGGCAACTATACCATCAGTGCAAAGTTGGACAGTCAATTCTGAATGGTACACAACCATTTGTTTGCCAGAAGTCTTGAGAAAATTAAGAAAAACCAATTGCCGAAAACGAATCACTCTCCATCAGGGCAATGCAAGCTCTCAAAAACAAGAGACTTCGAGAACTAAAAAAATCTAATTGATTTGGCACAGAATGGCTCCTTTTCATTCTCTCACATCCAAAATAAATTACGGGGTCAACGTTTTTCAACGGGTAAAGAGGTACCCCGATCGGAGTAAAAAAAGAGCTTCGAAAATTGGTTCAAACGCATGCAAAAGTGTATTGATCTTCATGGAAAATATTTTGAAAAACAATGTTGATACGATGATTAATTTTGTTTTTTTTCTCTATTCCCCAAATATAAGAGGCAACCCTCGTATATTATCAATTTGTAGGTATAGAGTTTTGTGAAACGTACTGGAAAAGTTTTTCTTTTATTCCTGATGACCCTATATTTAACCGTATCTGACGTAAGATAAACAAAGGAATTAATTGGTCAGGATGATATGACCATCAAACGTCCTTGAATACTGAAATAAAACATTATTCACGATTTGCTCTCGACCTTGGGATAAATTACTTTCCTATATATAAAAGTCGATTAAAAGTATCACCCTCAATCATCGTTGACCTAGATGAGTTAGTTTCACCAGCTCATGAGAATGTTGCCATTGTGGTATATTTGTCTACCATGCAGAAATGTGTGAATTCGTGTAACAAATGATATTTTAGGCAAATATTGAAATTGAGTTCATATCGGAGTGAATTCAAGAAGAACATATTTTGTGCAAACCAAGTATACGTCAGGCAAGAAGTATTTTGGAGTGGAAAAAAGTCTGCCTTTAGATTATTTCTATGGAATCATAGTTTCTTGAAGTCCTGAAATTTCTTCCTTCTATGAAATGAGATCCCCAAAAAGAGTTTTATGTATTCAACGTCGGCCTATATCTGCTACCAAGGTTTATGACCGACGCCAGTGAGCACAGTTTCCCAACCAGAAATTCTGCCGAATCCTCTGGTGTTCATAGTTTCTTGAAGTCCTGAAATTCCTTCCTTCTATGAAGTGAGATCCCCAAAAAGAGTTTTATGTATTCAACGTCGGCCTATATCTGCTACCAAGGTTTATGACCAACGCCAGTGAGCACAGTTTCCCAACCAAAAATTCTGCCGAATCCTCTGGTGTTGCCAACCAGATAAGAATCTTTCAACATGTTCAACATCCATGACCTCGAGACCGCTGGTGTAACGTCCCTTCCGACGTATGGCATACCTGTCGCTATATCCCTTGTTCATTGATATAGCACCTACGAGTTTTCTTTGGCAGGTGCGGTCACTCATCCAATCATTTACCGCGATCGGCATTGCTTGACACCAAATGCCGATACTTTCGTCCCATCTTTATCATATTAACTGAACTGAACTAAATTTGATGAATATTGTTCCCAATTATACAGAGTGACCCATGTGAAAGCGGGCCACCTCTCCAAAACTGTTATTTTATTATCCGATTCAGGAGTTTTTTTTTTCAGTAGATAGAGCATCAATAGTTCTAGTTGAATGCCATAAATTCGAAATAAAAATAAACATTTATCAGCCTACTTCGAACTTTTTTCAAGGTCAAAAAGCCAAAAAATATACCAGCGATTTTTTTTAATGAAATTTAACGACGCCACTGGATTTGTGATGCTTTCAAATGGGCGTGACCAGAATTTCACGATAATTTTTTTTTTTTAACAGAAATATAGCATAAGTAAAATATCCATATCAATATCGAAATAATTCAAATAGTTGTCATATAAATCACAATTTTGTAAATAATATGGTTTAAAATACTCCTTCAGAACATAACAACTCTATGTGGGATATGTTATGTCTCTTAGAACACTGCTCTTTGTTGTCAAAGAATAGAAATGCACATCTTTACATCCAATAATATAATTACCAATATTAATAACATAAATGAACTACTACAAAAGAATGTAGTGACATGACAGTGCCTACACATCAAATTTCGGACTGTTCAACCAATTCTTCATTCAATTCGATACATTTATCGTATCGTTTTCTAATGTTAACCATAACATTCGATAATTGGTTTGGGGTGATATCTCTGCATGCCTGTCCTATTCTTTCACGCAATTCCTCTGCTCGTTGGGAAACTTTTGTTAACTTTTTCGTTAACGAAGCCCCATAAAAAAATATCCAATGGAGTCGAGTCCGGGGATCTGGGGGGAAACTCGATCAATGCACTATTTCGCCCTACCCACCGATTAGGAAAATTTTCTTCCAACCAATCTCTCACAATCCTGCTATTGTGGATGGAACAGCCATCTGATTGAAATAGAAGATGAGCCTCTTCTGCCAGTGGAAGTTCATCCATAGCGTTGGAAAATTTGTTTTTTAAAATAATTCAAAAAAATTTGACCTTTCAAATTGCTTTCAAAAAAAAAGGGGCCAATTATTTTGGTATGTGATATTCCACAGCAAACATTTATTTTTTGTGAGTACTGTCTTCTGCAATTTATTATCCAATGTGGATCTTCTTCCGTCCAGTACCTTGTATTTTGAGAATGAATTGGTTGTGAATGTTGTCTCGTCAATAAACAAATCTTTTTTCAGGAAATTCCTATTATTTAGATAATTTCCTTGAGCCCATAAACTATACTCCATCCTCTTTTCATTATCGCCTTCTTCTAAGGTGTGAAGAAACTTTGGTTCAAAAGGCTTCATCTTATTATATTTCCTAAGATTTCTTCTTATTGTTTCACGCGATAAGTCCAAACTTGCAATTCTCACACTTAATTTCGGATTATTATTAAAATAATCTCGAATTCGTTCAGAATTATTTCGTCTCTGTCTTTGTACAATATTACTATTCTCCAGAATATGTTTACAAAACAAAAAATAATTTCATCGTGAAATTTTGGTCAGACCCATTTGAAAGCATCACAAATCCAGTGGCGTCGTCCAATTCCATTAAAAAAAATCGCTAGTATGTTCTTTGGATTTTTGACCTTGAAAAAAATTCGAAGTAGGCCGTGAAATTTTCATTTTTATTTCAAATTTATGGCATCCAACTAGAACTATCGAAGCTCCATCCACTGAAAAAAAAAATCTGAATCGGATAATAAATAACAGTTTTAGAGAGGTGGCCCGCTTTCAAATGGGTCACTCTGTATATCCACCGGTGAATCATGAATAGATAATTCTTCACCAGAAAAAATTAGATTTTTATTTGTTGTTGCCTCCTTTACTCCTTCACAGTGCTCTACAAAAAAAGACATGCTAAAAACTTTTTTATTTTCAGATGTGGCCTATAAATATAAAACAGCTTCAAGAATATTATTTTTCCACATATAAAATTAAGTTTGATCCATTTAAAGATATAGAGTAATTTCAGGAACATTAAAAATATTAATTCGTTTTCAACCATAACATCTGATATTACATGTGTACATAGTTTCAAATGAAACTTAAAAAACATATTTCCGATGAGTTTAGTTAAATATGACGCACTATATTTTCACAATAGAAGTTGATTTTACGTGTTAGTAACTAAGGTTTATTACTAAAAATTCAGGAACATTGAAAACATTCATTCGTTTTCAACCAAAACATCTGAAATTATGTCTACATAGTTTCAACTAAAGCTTGAAAAAAATTATTTCCGATGATTTTAGAAGAATATAACATATTGTATTTTCACAAGAGAATTTTACTATGACGTTTAGTATCACTTTTTTGTTACTAAAATGTGACGGACATTAAAAAATATTATTAATTGTACAAATGAGGAGAAATTGATAATACATTTTTATTTAGATATTATTCATATAATATAAACGAGTAAATAGTTGGCTCTGAGTAACATTTGACATTTGGCAGTTATTGTTTCGGTGATTTGGCATTCAATATTATTAATTATTGTCAAATCAATGTAAAATTTTAATAAATAATAAACAACTTCAAAACAAATATCTACAATGAACTGTAAAAGTTATAAATTATGTACTATGTGTCAGAAGATAAGTGACGTAAGCCAAAACCACAGAGACTTGAAATTATTACCATTTTCATTGGACCAGTTTATGGACGAAAATATTCTTGAAGATAAGAAATGATTTTACAAAGTTGATATGGAATTAAAACAATTTCAGAAAGACACAAGATGTCCAAAGCCCAACGGAATAAACGAGACAATTTTTAATGATAGAATCACCAAGTTTTTCGCCCATTAAAAAGGATGCAATGCAAGAATTTTACAATATTTTGAATCTTTTCAAATATTTTTATGTGTCTCTTTTAGCCCCGGTGTTCGATATGTAAAGCAAATTGGTTAGTTTCAATAAAAATTATAAGTTTGCAACAAAGTGTATTTTGATTTTATTCTGAGTGACTTTTGTCAATAGATATAATGCGCTTCATTTTTGACAGAAAAATTATCACTTATTAATTCCATTGAGTTAATAGGAACTAACAAAATTATGGCGATAATATCCCGTTGCTATAAGCAACGTAAACAGAAAGAAGCCTTCTAATTGGTTGAAAATAAATTTATGAAATTTTCCTGAAAACATACTTCTTCCAAATGACGCATAGTGAGTGTTGATTACTTGTTAAATATTAACAAATTATAATTTTTATATTTTGTTATCTAAATAAAAAAATTGTTAAAAAAACTATAACCAGACTACGGAAAAAATGAGCAAGTTCCAAACCTTTCACCCGACTAGGGATAAATGAAATAAACTAAAAAATAAGAAACAAATTAGGTGCGTATATTTTATCCTTAATTGAAGGCATCTCCATTGTCTTTATTTGTCTATCAAATTACAACGTTTGCTTTTTGAAGTTGACAACGCACGACCACGGCATTTGAATTGAATTATAACGTTATTGATATGAAACTGCCAGAAGACTTCAATAGAACTGATTAAACAGGAATATCTAACATATCAAAAGACTTGTCTTACTCAATAAGACGATGATAGCAATAAGCAATCAGCAACTAACTTTTTCCTAACTTTTCAATTCATTTTATTTATCCCTGATCGGATGAAAGGTTTGGAACTTTTTCCCTTTAATTATAGTATACAGTAAGTAGTCGGGTTACACTTTTTTTAACTTTTTTTCATTTTATTTTTTTGATAGTGGCATTATAAATCGTTACTTCTTGAGTGTGCCTCACTGATAGAATTTCAAATTATTGATTACAATATATACAAACATGCATACATACATAGGCTGCT
Organism: Gonioctena quinquepunctata; assembly: GCA_018342105.1. Taxonomy (NCBI): domain Eukaryota; kingdom Metazoa; phylum Arthropoda; class Insecta; order Coleoptera; family Chrysomelidae; genus Gonioctena; species Gonioctena quinquepunctata. The sequence continues at coordinate 287,875 of JAFIRS010001566.1, forward strand.
AAAATCTTAACATGTCCTTTTGGCTTTGCTGTAATCGGGTAATTATGAATACAAATACCTACCGAGAAACAATGAAAATGTAGAAATGACCAATAATGGTTGTTCAGTTGATATTAATTATATTCACGAAAGTTTGAAATTGTGTATTTACATTACATACGTATTGATAGATCACTAACTGAATAAAAAATAACCTTATGAGAAATTCGTACCCGAAACAAGTGATGGTCAAATCATATAAGTTTCTAGAAAGAATACCGAGAATAGTTATATTTAATATTATACTATATTTATATTTATGAACTCAGAATTTTCTTCTCTTTCATTTGACATCCGACTCGATACGATAGCAAACAAAAATCAGAGATCCAACTTTTTTTCATGTAACATCCATCATGTTGATTTTAGAAACAAGGGACTCAAGAGTCTCTTCACAAAAATTCAATATAAATTGTAGACCACAAGCAGAAAACAACTACTTTCCTGGCAAATACCACGCAGAACATTGAATGATATCCATCTGAGAATCCATGCAAATTTCCATTGACAATGAAAATTGATTGCAAATGTTTCTTTCTGATAAACTTGATTATGTTTATTTTATGCCAGGTCTGCGTAACAATCCGCATACGGGTTTCAGGCTTTCCGCTTTCACCAATCAATTTATTCATCATAAAATATACATATAAATTCAATCACAAGGACCAAAGACAGATGCATGTTTATGACAAGTCACAAATAAATATAAAAATAAAATAAAATACCTACCATTAGATTCAAATACATGATAAAAATGGAGAAATTCATCTTCACAGGAACATACTTTTTGGACAATATAGCATAAAAAGGTAAAAGACGTGAATACACAAGAAACAACAAAGAGAGACAGTCATATATATAAGTACGCTATATTGAATACAAATCAAATCAATTGCATATATCGCGAACATAACACAAATTATACTAAGTACTCATCTATAGTGTAGCAGGCCTTTTGAACTAGCTGTTATTTCAGTCTTGTTTCGAAAATATTTATATTGAGGGAGCTCTTAATATGCTCATCAAGAGAGTTGTATAATTTAAAGCCAGTAAAAAAAGAAATTTTTGTACAGCGTAGTCCGCTGATTCTCAGGTTGTAGTTGGCCTTTGAAACGTGTATTATGGTTATGCTTCTCAACAGTATTCAAAAACTTCTTTTAATTTTTATAGACGTATGTACAAACTTCCAGTATATATATAAGCTCACAACAGTTAGGATTTTGATTTTTTTTTAATAATCTCTGCAGCTCGTTCTAGTATCGATACTAGCAAAAATTCTAATCGCATATTTCTGAAGTACCAATACTCTATTCACATGTGCACAATTTTCCCAAATCAAAACTCCATACTTTATATGGGAATGGAAATTTGCATAGTACAATGACAGTAGTGTGTACTCATTACAGTGGTTCTTCATAAATTGCAGACTTTAACAGCTACTCTGTAATTTTTTACACAAACAATCAATATGACAATTCCAGTAAAGTTGCCTATCATAGGTAACCCCCAATAGTTTCACTGATTTACTACCTAATATTTCATCATTGGACCTTCAAAAAGTTTGATTTCATCAGTCCTGCATCAGTACGGAGTAGTCACCAGTCTGATGTCCGAAGGCTCTGGTACCGCCAGTTAAAAGTTTTTCTTGCTTACCTACAGCTGATTAAGCTTGATGGTGTTCTCATTAGTGATGGGTCTCGCTTCGGTCAGAGGTCTTTGGATCTCTGACTGGTGACTTCTCCGTACTGATGAGGGCCAAAAGCATGAAACCGGTATGCGGATTGTTAGGCGGACCTAGCATAAATTAAACATAATCAAGTTTATCAGAAAGAAACATTTGCAATCAATTTTCATTGTCAATGGCAGTTTGCATAGATTTTCAGGGGGATATCATTCAATGTTCTGAGTGGTATTTGCCAGGAAAGTAGTTGTTTTTCGCTTGTGGTCTACATTTTTTATGAATATGTCTTGTTGAGCATACAGCCAGTCCTATCGTGATAGAATCCAATGAGATAGGTGAATAATAATGGAGTGTTTCTTTCTGTCACTAGGTACCGCCAGTTAAAAGTTACTTTTTCCTGCGTACCTACAGATGATTCACCTTGACGGTGTTGGGTCTCGCTTTGGCCAGAGGTCTTCGAGGCTCTGACTGGTGACTTCTCCGTACTGATGAGTAGTTTAGGCGCTACGGTGGTACGTAAATATAAAAATACATAGACTGCTAAAATCATAATTTATATTTATATTGTGTACCATATTTATATTTGTGGACTTAAAATTTCATCTCCTTTCATTTGACATCACACTCGATACGATAGAAAAGAAAGTATTTCAGAAACCCCCACTTTTTTATGTAACATCCGCCATTTTGAATTTATACGAATGAAATGTAGCCTACGTTACCCCGACCATAATAACGAATCGATTGACACCTCATTCATCAAAATCGGATGAGTAGTTTAGGCGCTACATTTGTAAATACAAAAATACATAGACTGCTAAAATCATCATTTATATTTAACTAGCAGACACGGCCACGCGTTGCTGTGGCTAAGGTTTTCGTTATAAACTAAAACTAAAACCCGACAGACGTTGTCCTGTCCAAATTTCTATGTTCCCTAAAATGTTTTTCCCGAAAACTCTCGTCCGCGTAGAATTTCTTTTTTTCTATGTTTTCCTTTATGTTGTCCCATCTAGATTATGCTTTTGACTCCTTCCTGTTGTCCCGTTATCTCGTTTTTTCGTTATCCCGTTATCTCATTTTCCTGTTACCCCTTTTTTTTTCTACCCCGTTATCCTGTTATTCCCATTATCCCGTTTTCCTGTTATCCCATTTTTCCTTCATCCCGTTTTCCCCTTATCCCCTTATCCTGTCATCCCGTTATCCCGTTTTTCCGTTTTTTCGTTATCCCGTTATTTCCGTTTCGCGTTATCCCATGATCCCATTTGCCTGTTACCCCTTATTTTATTCATCCCGTTCTCTCGTTTTCCCCTTATCCTGTCATCCCGTTATTTCATTATCCCGTTATTCCCGTTATCCCGTTCTTACTCAATCCAGTCAACAGATACCGCCATCTGTTGGAATCGTTTGGAGCTAACAGAAGATTAATAAACAAATAATTTGCAATAAAATAATATTGCGGCTATAAATTGAGATGTGAGCTATCCTATCTTTCAAGTTAACTGGAGCAAGATATAGATATACTGACTATCCCACCACACAGGAGCATACATATGGACAATGCTTAGTAGACGATAGTGGGGACGCTACGAAGCATCGCACAAAGAGGAGACCGAGAACGTGTATCGAGTTTGAAATCACAACGATTCTAAAGAAGTTTCACTTCAATAAACAAATAATTTGCAATAAAATAATATTGTGGCTATAAATTGAGCTGTGAGCTATACTATCTTTCAAGTTAGATCAAACTGCACACGGTGTGCAAATTTGATTGAAATCGGTTGAGTAGTTTAGGAGTCCATCGCGGACAAACAACGTGACGCGTAATTTATATATATATTAAGATTTTGTACTATATTTATATTCATGAACTCAGAATTTTCCCTTCTTTCATTTGACATCCCACTCGATGAGATAGCAAAAAACAATACTTCAGAGACCCTACTTTTTTTATGTAAAATCCGCCATTTTGATTTATACGAAAAAATGTAGCCTACGTTACCCGGACCATAATGACGAATCGATTGACATCTCACTCATCAAAATCGAAAATTCAAACATACATAGACTACTTAAATCATTACCCTTCCTTCTCGGCTGTGCCGTAGTCGGGTAAAAAACTGAAGAATGGTACATCTACATAATTCCTCAGAACTAATTTTGAGTAAAATCGATACAATGGTTCAGACGTGAGGTCAATAAACAGAAACAGATGCACGCACAGAAAGTTCTTATTGACGTAGAATTCAATGAAAACTCAGTTACCATAATCAGGCAGTTATATTACAAATTACAAGTGATTTATGAAACGGGTCACAGATCATTCGAAGGTGCAAAGAAATAACGTGACATCCTTCCATTAAAATCAACTTACCGCTGTAGTTTTCCGCTTTTCCCTTTTCTTCAGCAGAATATTCCTTTTCAGCATTGCCTTCAGCTGGGAGAGATATATGGAATGTTGTGTTCCACTCATTTCACGAGTTTTTTTTTATTCGGTTACACTGAAGAAAAACGATCTGAAACAATAAACAAACATTGTGAACTAATATGCTACATTCCGGAAATATATTTATGGCAAGTCACGTGTGAAATAAGTGGAATGGAACCACTATGCGCATTATATCCGACTGTAAATATGTGAATGATAATCACAAATTGCACACAAAATGTTGAATGCAATTTGTCAACCATTTCCTTCAAATTCCGAGTTCATATCATGAGGCGAAACTCGACTTTGATAAAAACTATCGATTATACTTATTTTGCAAGTTCAAGTAAATGTCCATTAAATAAGTTATATTGATATATTTTGCAAACAAATATATTATGGGGAAAATGAATTAATAAAATACAGTTATTACACTATGCCTTTTTATTACCAGCTTTCATTTAAATCCACATGTATATGTATGTCTGTATGTTTATTTCAAATTTACAAGTGAATTTTGACCCGCTTCTAGTTGTCATATTTACTACGTGAAATTTGCCACGTGTTCATAATTCCGGTGACAATGCATTATGGAATTTTTGCTAGAGAAAAAACAAAATGGCGGCTACAATATGACGGACGAGTTTTGTGATATGGTTCGATTTTATTCATAATTGGTATGTTAGGGTTTTCTGGAAAAAAGAACACGATTTTTTTTGTCAAAATTTATAAATTCAACATCACGGCTATAATATCGCGACGAATTTTGTGGTTATAAGACGATTGCGATAAAAATTGGTGTGTAGGAATTTTTGGGGTCGTAGATCATGATTTTCTTGGCCAAATCCACGAATTCAAGACGGCGGCTCCAAGCTAGCGACAACTTTTGTGATTATAGCCCGATTCCATTCAAAATGGGCCGGACATCATGAGATTTTTGTCAAAAGTCACGAATTCAAGATGGCGATATGTTTTGTTATTCTGGTCCGATTCCATTCAAAACTGGTATGTAGGTCGGAGATTATCAATTTTTGTCAGCATTTAATAAGATGACGGATTTCATGGATGACTAATGAAATTAGTGAAAATTACTTAAAAAAAATAAGACAAGCTTTCATACATATGCACTAAAAATAGGTATTCTTGCGCAATATTTCGAATCGCATACTCATAGAATAACCTAGGTCAAACAATTAAAGAAATTATGTCTTCCTTTTCAGTGCATTTGTATAAAAGCTTGCCTCAATTTTTTTTTTATTAGTTTTTAATCATGCCTATTTGTCTGCCTGACTGCCGGTGGCTGAAATTTAAAACAAATACGCATAAGCGCGACACTATTTTGTTGACTGTTTCAGTCAAATAAATATGACTGGTTTTATTTTTTTCCTCTAATCTAGGGGATATCAAGGACGTTTGTGGAAATGTCAGGTTCGCCAACACAGTAATTATCTGTTGGACTTGACATAACCAACAAATAAATGAAATAAATCACATAGTTTTCTTTTGGTTTAGTATGACAGAAAAGTAGAAAAAATCTAGTACCAGATAAGGAAAAGGTTGAAATAAATAATCTAGGTATAATAAATTACTTAATCACTTAAGGTAAATGTCAATTCTCCTTATGTTTGCAGCTCTTAAATTACTGCCTGAAACAATCGTTAAAAAAAGCATGGTGTTGTAGTGCCAGTCACTTGGGAAGATTTAGCCAAGAAATAGCCATGAAGATAAGCACAAAAATATGCACGAAAAAAGGGATAGTGTAATATGGGCTCAGCTCTTGAAACATGCAGAAGTTATAACAGATTTATCATGAGGATAAGTATGTTTTCATTACTGTTCAAGTCATAATTATTGGAACTTCCAATGGAGATATAACACTGTGTTCAATCAATAGTTATCCAATTTATAAGCAGAGTCATTGTTAAAAATCGTTACAGTTCATTTTGTAAAAAAATCATTTTATGTCTAGACCGTGTTTCAGCTTTGGGTCGTTGTTCAACACGCTTTTATTAGCTCAGTTTGTATGTAACGGGATTGATTTTCACCCACTTCCAGATGTCCGAATTATTTGACATTGTGCACACGTATTCTCACCAAGATCGTCAGAAAAAAATGCCTGATTCACATTCCCAAGATTTGGTGAGTGCGCCGGTTTTATCTCAGCACTTTCACCAAAAGTTTGAAAACACGCTTTTGTAGCAATATGAACTGAAAAGTTCCAAATGTAATTATAGTTGAACGAAATTTAAAAAAAACACGCTTCTGTAACAATATGACTGAGAAAATAAAAATAACAAGAATAAAGTGGTTTATTTGAAGGTTGTAGACGATGTGGTAACTTGATTACTCTCGTTTCGGACGTCCAACGTCTCAATGGATTTGAAAGGTTATCACAACGTTTCGAATGCTTGAATCTGCAATCGTCTTCAGGTGAATACTGACAAGTTTAGGTGCTAATTACCAATTTATATGTCTGTCGGTGCAATGGTGCATGTAATTTCGCCATGTGCAGTGGTGCGTGAAATTTCGAGCGGTGTGTGGCAATTAGTGGTTTTCATACGATCTCGATTTCAACGCTTGTTTGACTGAAGGCGTTATTGGCTTCGATGTAGGCAGCCTCTTTTCGTTAGAACCGATACGTCTCTGCATCGTCCCATAGAATTCGATGGTGCTCAATCCAGGCGTGGTCAGCAATTCCCGATTCTGACGTTTCTCCACGTTGAGTCTATTTCTTGTGCTCCTCCAATCTTACCGATAAAGGCCTCTTTGTCTCTCCAATGTAGGAATCTCCGCATTCACATAGAACTTCATAGATGCAATACTTACTGATTTCATTTCCAAACAACGAACGATCACATCTGACGCCATACTACAGCACACTACCGCATCTCTACGGGCTTCCGAAAATCCACAAACCAGACATACTATTGAGAACGATCACCAGCTCCCGGAACTCATCAACCTACAAGTTATCGAAATACCTCCTACCGATACTACAACCCCCACAAGAAAATAGCAGTTCATACGTCAAGAATTCCAAGCACTTCGTAGACATCATCAAAGATGTTGAACTTGGACCAGAAGATCGTTTCATCAGCTTCGACGTCGAGAGCCTTTAGCATGATCAAAAGTTAATTTGAAGAAGATAACCAGCTCCACGAGAGGACTGACATTCCCATCCAAGCAATATTGGAATTACTGCCGTGCTGCCTACACAACTCATATTTCCAGGAAAAGGGCCGATTATTCTCTCAAGTCGACGGACTCACGATGGGATCTTCCCTTTCTGCAATCATCACCAACATATACATGGAGTGGTTCAGGGAATTGGCTATACAGGAGGCAGAATACAAACCAAAGCTGTGGTTGAGGTACGTGGATGACACACTTCCATTATGAGGAATCACGGAGATAAACATATCAAGGATTTCTCTCAAGAATTAACAGAATCAGGGATTCGATCAAATTCACGATAGAAATGGAAACCAACAGTGCCTTACCCTTCCTCGATGTGAATGATGAGATAATAGGCAATAAAATCCGCACCTCAGTCTACAGGGGCAGTACCTCAACTACAGCTCCAACCATCCGAATTCGACAGAGAGAGGGATTGTGAGAACATTGGTAGAGGGAGCGTTGCACATATGCAACGACGAGAAGTCAGAGAGGACCTTCACCGGAATGGATATCCCAAGAAACTCCTAGGAGAAGTATTGAAATAACTCAGAGAACGAAGACATCTGAAGAGCAACAACAAAGCACAGTGATCTGCCTTCAGTACATCAGAGGTGTCTCCGAGAAGATCAGAAGGATCGGAAACAAGTTCAACATCAAGAGCTGCTTCCAATCCGCCAGTATTTTACAGAGTTTCCTCACCAAGATCAAACTTGGCAAAAAAAATCAGTATTACATTCATGAAGTTCCAGGTATTACATTCATGAAGTTCCATGTGAATGCGGAGATTCCTACATCGGAGACAAAGAGGCCGTTATCGGTAAGATTAGAAGAGCACAAGAAATGGACTCAATGTGGAGAAACGACAAAATCGGGAATTGCTGACAACGCCTGAACTGAGCACAATTGAATTCAATGGGACGACGCAAGTGTTCTACATAGAGACAAGCATTGGTTCAAACGAAAGTTCCTACATCGAAGCCAATAACGCCTCCAGTCAACCAAGCGTTGAGATCAAGAACGTATGCTCTTTCTGGCGGACTGCAGAGGCGCGAAACTTCACGCACCACCACACCGCTCGAAATTACACACACCACTGCACACGGCGGAATTACAAGCACCATTGCACCGACAGTCATATCAATTGGTAAGTAGCACCTAAACTTGTCAGTATTCACCTGAAGACGATTGCAGATACAAGCATTCGAAACGTCGTGAAAACCTTTCAAATCCATTGAGACGATGGACTTCCGAAACGAGAGTAATCAGGAATAAAGACAAAAAATGTCCTGTTATGTAAAAAAAGCTCTTCACTCACTTTTCATATCCACGAATAGCGATAAAAATCAAGATAACTGATAGCAAACACCCCACTCTTATTATATTCAACTTTTCAGTCCATATTGCATATATAAGCGTGTTTTTTAAGTTTTATCAAACTATTTTCTTTATACCTCTTCTAAACATATTCTGGTTAGAACAAATATCACACATTCATTCGATATGCCTCCATTCAATCATTCATTTAATAAATCTGGAAATTTCCAGACGATAATTCATTGAAATTTTAATGAAAAATTATAATTTCAGTTGGTCTGGTTTATCCATTTTCCAAATGAATACGTTATGAAGAATATACCGAATTAGGCGTGGAGACATGATTTTTCTCCTAATCGATTTTTCATAGATTCACTCCAGTTATCCAACAAGAGATACAATAAACGACGATTTGAAGCAACAATGGATTTACTACTGAAAAGTGTACACACCTGTACTACCTGTTGCGTAACTACACCCCCGCCAGCACCTGCCATTACGGAGGGATCAAGACTTGACTATAGGGTAAAATATAGGTACATAATATTTATGGAATGGAAAATGTCTTTCAAAAAACCACCAACGTATTTCTTACTCGAATTGATTTTTAGAAAAATAACCTTTCCATTTATACCCATATACACATATTCAAATTTCAAATATTCTACGTATTCTTTCGACACGCGTGTGAGATACATCGTTAGCCACGTTGTAATGGAGCATTTTTTAGAGATCCGTTACTAAGAAAGGCTAAAGAAAGTTTAGGATAACTTTGATACGTCCCTGACTATTTGGGCTTAGTATTAATTCCGGTTTGGCAATAAGTTCTATTCCTAGTTTAGAAAATAAATGTAAATACCCAAAGCTACTGGAAAAAATATAAAAATCTGACATAAAACAGAGCAGTGTTTTTCCATATAATACAAAGAGGTAGAAAAGCTTCTGGTCTGGTTTATATCAAATGGGTAAAAGAAGTTCAACTCGCGATGGGAAAAACCCTAGTACTACGGTCCAGTTCTCAGATCAACGGGAAAAAGTGCGTCGTTCTTTTCCCATAAGGAACAAAAATAGCGCCTTTCTTAGTGGGTTTTTTATCCCAAATTGTCGTAGATTTTGAACATACAAAAGGCAAGATGAAATTACCATCGCTCTCTTGTTCCTGCTTTGTGCCCGTAAGGCTTGTGCCTGCCGTGGGGCACTTGTACCTGCTGTGCTTCCGGCGTGAAAAGTTTGAAAGTAAAAAGTTCTCTCCAGATGCTTTGAGGTATCTGTAAGTAGAAATTTCTGCAGCATTGTATGGAAGGAGCTTGGTTTTTTTCTTGCTAGAATACGTACACGACCTATTTTCCGTTTTATTCGGATTTTCTGTATTCAATTCATGGTTGACAAATTCGGTAAAGTGGAAATATTTTGCTTTTCATAATTTTTATATTCTCTGTCTTCGGCCCACGTACACTGTATTATTGAAGCTTCTTATTTTCTTGTGTTCAAAATAAATCCTTCCGATATAGTTTGATCGGCAAAGGACCCCGCACATTTCTTATGGGAAAGGGCTTTGCGTGAAATTGGCTGAATTTTTGGTATGTTGTAGTTCTGATGGGCTGATCAAAAGTGTCCATAGCTATAAAGCTCGAAAATTGGCAGTTTTCGAGATATGGAGCTTTGAAAAGGGATTTTTTCCATTTTTGCTGTATTTGCTCATCAATCGAAGAGCTCTCAATTCTGGTTGGGATGGAATTTGGATGTTTGGCGCCCAGAACCCAACTGGGAACTAGTCTTCCTCGGTTATATCAGGCACCGCCTGCTCCACACTGGCTATGAAATGAGATACAAATCCAAGATCTTCCATACATCTTTTCATGCTACAAGATAACGTCAGAATAATTCACATTTTCGAGAAACGACATATTAGGCATTTTTTTAACAGAGACCATAATAATTGAATCTGAATATATCTGATGTCCAATAATATCAAATATGTTTTCTTTCACGCGACGTTTGTTTGATTGTTTGTTTAGAATCGACTCGGAATCGTCCTGGCTTCGAACCAAAACAAACCTCTTTTAACATCGGTTCTTGGCCTTCTGGCTGAGTTGACAGCTTTCCAATAACAATAACACTGTAAGGGCGAAAATGTTTCGATCAACATAGATATTTAATAAGATGTTAAAGAATTATCAACAAAAATCCATTTATTCAATCCTTAGAAAATTCAAAACCTACATTTACTTGATCAATTTGGCAAATATAAGGGAAAGGCTTTCAAAGGGTCAATATAGTAATTTCAAATTCAATCATGAATTTAACTCCCATAGGAGGTGCATTTTAACCATTTATAATCTTTCAATAAACTGCTGCTTTGCGAAATCGCTTTATGGCTGTCTGTGGAACCTTCAAAACATACACTTCGCGACGTCCTGGATAATTACTGGTAATGTGCGTATTTGCGGATATCAAGCACTCGCCAATAATTACTGGTGTCTCTTTTTTGTATCCACATTGCAGATCCCAGCAATAACGCCTTGCAACTTATATGCGATCGACTCTGGTTCACTGGGCACGGCAGTACACCGAGTTTTTTTTTTAATAACCATTATTAAAACTTTAGTATTGGCAATCAAAATAAGCATCCGTATTGGGGACTGGATTTCACTTTGATTGCCACTAGGAAAAAAAAGACCCTGACAGTGTTAAATTGCCATTATCAAACTGAAATTCAAATATAAAGTAGTGCTTTCTATTATCAAATCAGGTACTTACAGTAATGACACAAAGTTTTTGCACCAAATATATATTTTGATTATTGTTATTGTCAATTTCCATTGGTATAAGGAAAATGGTATTTGTCATTATCAAAGTGTACATTTGGTACTATCAATTGATTTTACTTATTGTTATTCTGTGACGTGATTCGCTAGGGTTTGTTTTAATAACCCTTAAACTCCTAGAAAATCACGTTACTTATGACGCCAGAATTTTAGGCAGGAAATACTTTCCTTTCTCTATTTCAAATCTCGGGCGCCAGATTTTATAGTGGTTTTCTCCACGCACTAGGGTAGCTACAGATGGAGATACGGAACGTCCAGGGGTCTGGTATATTGACACTTTCTGAATCTCAAAATACTGTAGGCTTTAAGTACAAATTTTGGATACTGAACGCCGATTGCTTTTATGTCTCCCCAAAGAGACAGACAGACAGAAATGTCTTTGTTTGTTTTTTCTTTACCAATTTCTTTTTCTGCAACTTGACTAAATACGTCTGTTGCGTAACTTCAATACTTTATAGGAAATAGAAAGGGTTTTTTTTTCAATGTAAACACAGTGTGTAATAGGTATTAAATTAACTGGTATATTCAACAAGATCTGGCACAACAATTTTCGTAATACAAGTACTTTTGTTTAAAAGAAAACGGTCTGGCACATTCAAAGGGGGTAATACATATACCGATATATATAAATATATATATATATACATATATACACATATATAATCCTATTTATCAAATAGTATCAAAATGATATTTACCTTCACGGTAAATATAACTGGCCAAATGAACAGTAGTTTTCTGGCAATTTAGGGAATAAAATGAACTACTCTTGAGAGCTAAGAAAAACTGTTTCTTCCTGAACACGGTTATCTGACCGACTCAGAAAGTGATTTTTCAAGTTTATAAGCAAGCGGCTTATAACATCTCGATTTCCCCTTGTTAACCCTAATACAAAAATTGAATACCACGTGTCACTTGTATATTACCTAAGCTTCACGTTGGTAATATTCCCGGCTGTGATATTTTTTCCTCTGTTCCTTAAAATAGCCCTTTTCTTCTACCACTTTTCTCGTTAACAAGAATTATATTTTTGCCTTTGTTTTCCTATTGTTTATGCTCGGTGATTTCCTGAGCTTAGACAATATTAACAAACGGGCGTGGATACAGACGACAAAGCCTCACAGTATTTTCGTGTTATAAAATCCCTTATTTCCCCACAATGTAATCAAAATCGTTTATTTACCCAAATCACCTTCTCAAGTCGCTATTATGAATTATTCCTCCTGAATATAACTATAAATTTTGAAATTCGTGAATTTTGTTTTGCTCGGCATGTATTTTCAGGGACATATAAACTTTTCAACGCCTTTATCGCGGCCGATGTTCCAATTTGGTTAGTGCCTGAATCGGGACAACGGGGACCAATAATTATTGTTATGTAATTGGTTTATACGTCAATTGCTTAAATTCGGTGTTTTCCCCGAACTTAAGACAATATAAAATTTAAATTCACTGATTTAAGTGATGTAAAGATTCGCGTCAGTTGTTTGCATTCGGTGTTTTCCCTGAACTCAAATAACTGAAAACATAACTCAATAATTTTAATAACGGGCAAATAAAAGAACTATTTATGTAAGATTTCCCTTGACAAGAAAAAGAAATAAATCATATATGTTTACCCCTCAAAATAACCAACAATTGACTAAAATGCCAATACTACCCTAAATTAAACACTCAATCGGTTTCACAAAAAATTCGATTGAACCACCCACAAATAAAATAAATCAAATTTCACTCTGTAGTCTTCTGACCAACTTAAACGTTTCGGCAAATGCTCGAATAAAAGAAATTATAATAATGCAGAAAATATATTTAACTTCTCAGGCAACGAATTAACTCAAATAAAGAATACTTTGGCAGAAATAAACTGTAAATGCCACGACAGATAATTAATTAAATGAAATAATAATAATATATATAATGATATGTAAACGCCCGGAAAAGTAATTGAATCAAATCGAATAATATTCAATGTAGAAATAATAACCTTCAAGTGCTTCAGCACACGGAGAGACCCAGCTCAAATACAACTTATTTACTATTTCCACTTACGGATACCTCAACTCCACTGGAACTCGAATCTACTTTTCACACTATTCACTTTTACTGATAAACGGACTTCGTATCACCACTGGATTCAAGTAACAAGGAACAAGTCTTACGGGAGAACAGGAACAAGCCCCGATGAGAGCTTCATGTGCCTTTTTATAGATCTCGAATGTATGACCAAACTAGACGAAAAAGCCCAGTAAGAAAGGCGCGGTTTTTTGTCTGATGAACTGAAACTGGACCGAAAATCTGAGGGATTATTTCGTTCCTGATACAAAAAATGATTTGGTTTTTCCCATCTTGATCTTCATTTCTTTTCGTCTTTTACAAAAACTATCACCGGAGCTTTTCACCCTATTTATCAAATCTAGAGAAAATCGCAGTTATGTATTATGCATGATGTGCGTGATTCCAGTAGCTTTGGGTATATACCTTACTTCTAACAGGAATGAAATATTTTGCCAGACCAGAATTAATAGAAACCCCGAATAGGCAGGGACGTACCAAAGTTAGGTTGAATATACTTTAGCCGTGCTTAGTAACGGAGCTCTAAAAAAATGCTTCGTTACAATTCAACACCGCCATTGTGGTAATTAAAATAGCTATTTGCTATTATTCAAACATACATTTATGACAAACACATGATGTCATTGTTACAATAAAAATTGTTAACTTACAGTTAATAACTTCACTACTTACAGCAATGGAATTGATTACCTACCTCAATTAATTATTTTGCTTGGAAAATTCCAATACGTGATTTTCCAAAACTATGGTGTCAAATTGAAACTGGAAATTTCCTTTGAAAAAATGAGTAGGACTCATTATTTTTTCCCAAAGGTGCTGAGATGCATGCAGAGCATGAATATTGAATTAGTGAAGTGTTTAAAAATATTTTTCCGCCTACCTCTATCCAAAGTATACATTTCCTGGCCTCATTATGGAGAGAAAGTCGTACTTTTCCTCCCTAGAGAGAAAAGTATTTTCTTCCTAGGAGGAAAAGTAAAGTGACGTCATGGTACGTCATCAATAAAATAACTCATACGGCATTGACGACCTAAACTATATTCTATTATATAAGTATAAATTTCACCGTTTATTTATAGAACACCCTGTATTTTTCAAAATGGTAGAAATCAGTGAATTGTTATTTCAATTAAGGATTTTTACATCAATAATTTGACTTCAATTCATAGATTCTTCCGGTTTTCGAATTTAGGACAGAAATATTATAGCATGCTATGGTCGATTGACAGATTAACAGTTTCAACGTGTGTTACGCTATAATATATCTACAAAATATAGAATAATATTAAAAAAATTAGTGATTCAAGCGAATTCGAAGATATAAATAATACACCACTGGATATTTTGGAGCAAGTTAATGTAACAGTACAATCTCTAGTACCCAAAAATCTGAAGAAAAATACGCAAAACATTATATACATTACAAGCAATGGGCCGAAGAAAAGCATATTCGTACTTGCACAGAAAATGTTATTTTGGGGTATTTTTCGCTATTAGCAAATACATCAAAAGCCTCTACATTGTGGTCCAAGTATTCGATGCTACGTACCATGCTTCAAATAAAAGAAAATGTGGATATTAAATACCCAAAACTAATTGCTTTCTTGAGAAGACAAAACCAGGGATATAAACCTAATAAGGCAAAAACCTTCTCAAGAGAGGAAGTGAATACATTTCTACTAGAAGCCCCCGATGATAATTATTTATTAATGAAAGTAAGATATTTTCAATAAGTAAATATATTAGGAAAATAAAAGTTAAACGGCAAATATTATAATAGAGCTACATCAATACGCTATGTTCGTGACTCCACAGAAGTTGCCTGTGAGTCCCGGTAGCGCAACGAGTTGGTGCACCGCTCACTGTTCATGATAAGCTTGTAGGTGTTAGTTCGAATTCCGGCGTCGCCAGCTTTTTTTTAAATTCTTATTTCTTTGTTTTGTAGGTTCTCCTCATTTTCGGAATTTCAGGATTGCAGGTGTGACGAGCTCCTTAAAATGGCCACTACAGATATTGAAGATGAAGGTTCAATTTTAATAGTGAATATACCAAATTCTAAAACAAATATACAGAGAACGTTTGTAATCAATGCTTCACCGGGGAATGGCCCTAATTATACACTTCTCAAAAGTCCGCTCCCCCTCTCTTATCTTTGGAACGATTATACATAAACAAGTGAAATTTGGAAACTGAATATCAAAGGTTGTAAACTTCCCCACTAGTGATGATAGATGACGAAATCGTCTAAGATGACGTCACAAGGCCATTGTGACCAATACTTTAGAATAGAACCCTACGGCAAGCGACACCTCTTTCAAAAGGTATCGAAAAAACCTATTCAATGACACTTATTTTGTTTGTGTTTATGGCAGTTTTAATGGCTCATTAGTAAACATTAAAATTCAAATTCCATTCAGTATGATATTAATTACAGATTTAAGAATCAGTATCTACCCAAAGAAATTGCTCGAAGTGACCTCCATTTACTTCCTGACAGTGAAATATGTGTCTGCGGAAACAGCCTCACATTCTGCAACAATACGTTGTTTTGAAACGTCAATATTGTCAGGTTCAGTGGCGTAAACCTTCGATTTGAGGTACTCCCACAGAAAAAAAACCAAAGGTGTGAGGTCCGGTGATCGAGCTGGCCATTCCGTTGAACCTCGTCGTCCAATCCATCTACCACGATACTCCTCATCCAAATACCGTCTTACTGCACCGTAATAAAGTACCATCCTGTTGGAATGTTATTTCCAAATTGCCGAATTCATCTGGATTTTCTTCCAAAATTTCAAAGATTAACGGTTCTATTGCGTTCTGCAACAGCTCCAGATAAACCTCACCAGTTGAATTAGTATTTAAAAAAAGAGGCCCAACGATGTGGTTTCCCAGGATACCTTCCCAAACATTCACCTTCTGGGGAAATTGGGTATGTGTTTCACGAAACAGGTGAGGATTTGCGTCACTCCAATACCTCACATTCTGTGTATATACATTTCCATTTAGATAGAAAGTACTTTCGTCACTAAAACAAATTGTTTTGACATAGTCTGGCTGTTGGTTAATTTTAGTTTCCATATTTTCACAAAATTCCAGTCTTCGGTCTGGGTCGTCGTCTGAGAGTTGATGAACCATTTTTAATTTGTATGGATGAAATTTGTTTTTTTTCAACACCCTGTGTACTGTACTTCGACTGACTTCACAGGTAGATGCAACGTGAGTTGTTGAAGAAGTAGGATTAACTATTACTTCTGCCAGTATATCAATTTTTTTCTCATCAGAAATTTGTGGTCTGCCAGATCGTTTCGCATCATTAATACTACCCGTTGCTTCAAACTCACGAAGAAGCTCCCTTAAGTAAGTACCTCGAAACGGGGCGATCGGGAAACCTCTCAAAAAATGCGTTCTGCTGCATGATAATTTTGTCCAGTTTCACCAAGAATTAGAATCGCTGCTACTTTCACCTAAAGCACGTACCATTTCGCTTCTTGAAGCACTTAAACGTTCGGCTCACAACAGTTTAACAAATTATTGAAATGTACAAAAATATCAAACAGTTAAACGTTCGATCACCAATACACAAATTATTAAATGTACAAAAACTTGGACAATTACAAAAACGTCGAATTAGGGAGACTAACAAAAACGTCAGCTCATTTGACAACTATCCAGAGGAGGAGCTTGAATTTGGAATTTTAGTATTAATTGATTTAATTCTTCACAGCTTTGCGTTTTTCAAAAGCGAGTTGCCAAAACTGCCATAAACACAAACAAAATTAGTATCATTGAATAGGTTTTTTCGATACCTTTCAAAAGAGGTGTCGCTTGCCGTAGGGTTCCATTTAAAATTATTGGTCACAATGGCCTTGTGACGTCATCTTTGACGATTTCGTCATCTATCATCTTTAGTAGGGAAGTTTACAACCTTCAATATTCAGTTTCCAAATTTCACTTGTTTATGTATAATCGTTCCAAAAATAAGAGGGGGGGGGAGGGGACTTTTGAAAAGCACTGTATTGACATTTATAGAAAATATATATCGCTACGCCCTAAAACAGATCAGACACGTTTATTTGTCTGCTATAGAGCTATAGAATACTATTGCTAAAATTCCTAAAAAAATGAAGAATTTTTAAAACTGCCTAATGCCATAAATTATACCGGGCATAGTTTCAGAAGAATCTCGGCAAGTTTACTTGCAAATTCTGGAGGAGACATTCTTGCTTTAAAGCTACACGGAGGTTGGAAGTCTACGAATATCGCTGAAGGGTATGTGGAGCAATCTCTTGCAAAAAAGCGAAAAATTTCGAACCAAATTATGGGAGTCACTGATGTTGATGAAATTGATTGTAATCAGCCAAGTACGAGTACTTCCGGGGGATACCAGCTGTATAATAATGTTGTTAATGAAAATATCACGAAAACTGCGTTGGCTCCAGTTCTCACTTATAGTGGTATTCAAATAACCACTGCTCAAAACTGCACGTTTACCATTAGTATAAATGATTACTCTACCACAAATTAAAAATATGTAGTATGAAAGAATGGAAATAACGTACCTATAAGTTATACTATACCTACTTCTTAGTTTCAGTTCTTCAATAAATTTTGTTTGTTAGTTTCATAAATAAATTATTTAAAAATGACTTATTATCTGAGGAAGGCGGAAAAATCATATGTATAAAATGGGGGTAAAGTGCCTTTTCCTCCCTTGAATGATTACTGCCCTCCGCTACGTGTCGGGCAGTAAACTTCATCCTCGGGAGGAAAAGTAGCACTTTCCTCCCTTGTTATACAAATAGCTATTTCTACGACCGTACGTTTTTACACACTTCCCCGCACGCATTTGAGTTCTGAAAGTGTTACTTTCCCGCACTAGTGCGGGAAAAACTCACTTTCTCGCACTAGTGCGAGAAAATAAAGATCTGTCAACGTTATTATATACATTTCATTGATTTCACCTGTAGTTATTACTATTCTTACTAATTTAGGTTTAAATATTCAATATTACCTAGACTTTTTTCTTGCTTCTCTATTTTTTATTTATTGGAATCAAATGAAAATTGGGATATTTTTATATAACTATGTTTTATAATCAATCCACATAACAATTAAATTAAGCTGTATCAGGTGGTTCAGTATGGTATCCAAAGAGTTGCTATGATAACCAAGGTATATCATCAAGACGTCAAAGTTTTAAGTCCAAGCGTCGTCAAAGTGACAGATAGTAAGATGCCGGCAGAGATCGCTACCTATTTACAGGTCACAGTTTCAGACATTCCTCGGCAACGTTTCTAGCAGATTCAAGTGAAGGGATACCCAACATAAAACGTCTTGGAGGCTGGAAGTCAACTGCTGAAGGTTACTTGGAGGACTCCGAAGAACAGAAGAAAACCATGTCAAATTAAATTATTTCATGTACTAACAACTTGCAATCGATGCCGTCTCCGTCGTCGTCATCTTCATGCACTTTGCAATCAATCTACTGGTGTTACTCTGAACAGCCAGTTACCACCAACTAACTCCGCTGGACCGGCTATTCTTACTCATTTGCAGAATGCAACAAGTTGTGTTTTCAATATTAGTATTCATAATAATTAGTAGATTTTCATTTAAAGTTTTGTATGTTGAAATAAAATATATATATATATATATATATATATATATTTTTAATATGCTTTTTAAATTTGTATGCGGTCGTAGAGAAAATAATGTTCCTAACTCATGAGTAGAGTGTCTTTCCCGCACTTGACTGTTTGCCCGAACTCCGCTCCGCGTCGTTCGGGTCAACGGCAGTCACGTGCGGGAAAGTATCACTTTCCGCACTTGTTAGGAAAATAACTACATATTATCAAACATTACAAAATTAAATATTTTAAATAGAGTTTTTCTTTAACTCCAACATGCTGAAAATATTTGCAAAACCATTGAAAAAAAATAGCAGTCCCATTCATTCATCAAGAGAAATCTGAATGAGTTTTAAAATGACACCATGGTTGTTAAACATCCTGTTAACGTTTCCAAATGGAAATGTTGAATCAAATGTTTCAAATATCAAAATTATTTTCATAATGCATCTAGTCAGCAAGGACTTATATACTGCCCGCAAAAAAGCTGGCATCAATGATGGAATAAGTAAAATATGGTTACAAATAAGTATTTGATGATAAAACAACCATTTCCGATGGCACTTTTACTATCCTCGTGGATAAATTTGATAGGATTTATTGCTCAAATGCATTCACTTTGCTTCAACTATTTCCAATGAAATAATATTCCTGAAACTTTCCAGATGCAGAGTCTAGAGTTCGAACAATTTAATTGAAGTGACAATCAAACTTTGACTACAATTACATCGCAAGAAGCAATTTTTGAAGAAAATCTAATTCCAGAAAAATTATAGAAAGACTTGCTCGGGGTTTTCAACTATAATAGGTAGATATTGTATGGGGATCGATATGGCTGTTCAGCCTCTCTGTACCACGACCTATGAGATCTTTTGTATATTACCCTTCATCTATTCGAGGCCCAGGATTCCGAGACTCCTTACGAAGTTAATCAGTTTCCTGGGAGCTAGGTTTCTGATGTCTGAGGGCGTTATCGAAACCCCTTCGAGGAACCAAAGCCTTTTGCAAAACATTGCTTGTCAGTCGCAAAACAGGTGTTCTGCAGTTTCAGCGAAGTTTTCGCAGTAACGACACAGTTCACTGTCTGATCTGTCCAATCTTTCGAGGTGATATCTCAGAGGACAATGTCCAGTGAGCAGTCCCGTTACCAGTTTCGAGTCTTTCTTGTCCAACTCTAAAAACTGTTTAGCTTTCCTTTGCGATGGGCTCAGAAGCCTTTTTACTTGTCTTTGTCCTGAAACCTCATTCCAGTGGTTTTCAATTTGGTCAGTTTCCCAGCGCCGAAATTCTTCTTTAATGTAGGTTTCGGAAACACCACAGAAAGGTTCTGGGCTAGAAAATTGAGTGTCTGTCTGCTTCTTCATTGACTTTGATTCCCTTGTGACCTGGAACCTACCTCCGGATAACCTGATTGTTTGTAGCCAGTTGTCGTAGGGAGAGTTTGCAGTCCCAAGTCAGTCTAGACTCACAAGTATGTGACTTTAGAGCTTTTAATCTGATAGAATATAGATCTTTGCCTTCCTGGGGCCTTTCGCAAGGCATTCTCGGGCGCAAATTTCTATAGCATGGATTTCTGCTTGAAAAATTATTGGGTCTTTGCCTAGGGATTTCGAGAGACTAAAACTAGGACCCGTTACTCTACTATAATAGGTAAATATATGTTTTGTTTTATATTACGTTTATATTTAATGAATGAATTATTTTCTTTCTTACATAAATGTTACTTGTTGATTTAGGTTGTTAGATTACAGTGGTTACAAATTCGGAAAAAAAATTGGGAAAACACGCGGCCAGTCGGAAATGTAGATTTCAGAACTCATTTATTGATTCTGAAATTGCCATCAATCAAGCTCAGTCAGAAAATAAAATTATTGCAAACAAAAACCGGAATTATTTTTTTGTATAAACTTTAAACTTTTATAGCTTGGAGTTTGGTTGGGAAAAGGTCAATTAACTGAAACCACTATGGATCTGTTGCCGACGTTTCAACTTTTATAAAGTCATCCTCAGGGCACTACAATAGGGATTGTGAATATTACGAGGGTGAATAGTAGAGTAGCTTAGTACATGATAAATTACATGATAAAAACCTCAATAGAGGTACAAACAACTTAAGCTGTAAATAGGTCAAATCTTTTGAAAATATGTATATATAAAATTGACATGGATAAAAATTATTGCAAAATTGTAAAACAAAGCATGTAGTAAAACAACAGGATACTTACAAGAAAAATGAAGGCATTCAGTGCGTGATAAAATGTGTATTAAAAAGGACATTTACATATATTTGGATTCCTCTTGTTATAATATAAATAGAAATTGTCAACATATGTCGAAATCAACGGAGAGTTTGCTTCTGAATGAAGGCATTCAGTGGAGATTGGAAAAGTTTTTGTTTTTTCCTCTTGATTTCTTTCGTTATTTATTGATAAGGTACGTGTAGGAACCATAGGCGTGCAATGGTGTGTGATTATTGTGGTGTTTTCAATTTACTTATTAGGTATGAATAGGAGTTGGGTAGAAATTGAGTATCTGTTTTCTTATTAGCATTGTTTTTGTATTTTTTTATTTTTATCATTTCTTGTATACCTCTCTTTCTATAGTTTTTTTGCTTTCCAACAATTTCTGTATTTACAAAATCGAATTTGTGAAGATTTTTTTCTGAGTGTTCGGCAAGACCTGTTTTATTTGTTGTTCTTATGAGGTTTTCAGGTCTTAGGCTCCGTTCATGTTCAGATATTCTAGTTTTGAGATATCGTCCTGTCTGCCCAATATATACTTTGTCACATTCTGCACAAGGAATTTTGTAGATTATGTCACTTTCGAGTTCTTTTGGTGTTTTAGATTTCAATTTGGTGAAGTATTTTTTAACAATTTTGCAATAATTTTTATCCATGTCAATTTTATATATACATATTTTCAAAAGATTTGACCTATTTACAGCTTAAGTTGTTTGTACCTCTATTGAGGTTTTTATCATGTAATTTATCATGTACTAAGCTACTCTACTATTCACCCTCGTAATATTCACAATCCTTATTGTAGTGCCCTGAGGATGACTTTATAAAAGTTGAAACGTCGGCAACAGATCCATAGTGGTTTCAGTTAATTGACCTTTTCCCACCAAACTCCAAGCTATAATAACCAGTGAGGTCACAAAACACTATAAGAAAATTTAAACTTTTCAATAAAAAAATGTTTCTTCATAATATTTCTATGTAAACTGACTCAATTCAAAAGAAAGAAGTATAATAATTAGTACACAAGGATATAGATAGTATAAGTTTCCCCAATATCAATTGCAGAAGCATAAAAAAGTCTTGCAGCGAAATCCTGTGAGCAGCAGTGGCGGAGATAACTAATTTTATTTAGATATTTTGATATCCTAAAACGTATTTCGATCGGCACACACCAAGACCACAGACGCTACTGGTTTTTAATCTTTCAGAGCTATCAAAACACAAATATAACGCGTGATTTATGACCTCCCATCGTATAGACACAGCTGCAAGCATTGATGTCCGACTTGATTGGCCCAGACGAATCGGTTTTAGAACAGACAGCAGTCACTCAAGTCCACGTTGACCAGCGGGCTCTTTATGCCGACGGAGACTGTATACAAGTAGTACAGATTATTTTTCGTTCCGTTTCTTCGCATATACGCTCGTGTTAGCGAAGTGAGTTTTTATTTGCTCCCTATAGAAACAGTGTGTACATCTCTGATGAAAGTTAGAGCTCATAAAACTCTACCAAAAGGCCTATAGCTAATATTAGTATGAAAATGAAAGATTGAGATTTTTCTGGACTGGACCGATTTGGCCCATCTTCGAACTTATCCAATGTATTGATAGTTTTTTTTTTGCCGAATTTCGTTCCATTTGATTGTAAAAAAAGGGCAAATGTTGAAAACTTTTGTTTTATAATATATATATATATATATATATATATATATATATATATATATAAATGAACTGATGGTATTTTTGGTTCTGGGTACTATGATGGAAAATATATCAATTTTTTTTTAAAGTCTTATTGTGACGAGACTAATAGGTAGTTTTTCTATTCTAAAAATTCAAATAAAAAGGACTTTATTTTTCGATAGAATATTAACTGTGACGTTTGTGCAAAAGGCTAGATTACACTCTGTATATATATATATATATATATATATATATATATATATAAAAAATGCACGTGGTTTTTCAAATTATCTTAAAAATTGTATAGGGTGGAGTGGGGGAATGGTGGTCAGCTAAGCCAAATTACATATAAAACTGAAAATATTACTTTTCTGTAACATGTAATAGCATAGGAGTTAGCCTCATTTATACCTTAGACTGTGTGATACTTCTTGATTCAAAATAATGAGCTGCAAAAAAGTATCTAGAACCTGACCAATGTCATGCCTTTGGCCGGTATTCTCCCACTCTGCGGGTAATGACGGTCTGCCAATTTTCAATGCTTTTTGTCATTAGGATCGCACTTCTTGAGAAAATAACATTGATCAGAGAAGTATATTAAGGTAATAATGTAAGTACCTACTTATGAAAGAACAAGTCCTAACTTAAAAAACGAAATAAACCTTTGGTTATCACAAAAATAAAAAACAATTATATGAATAATAAAAAGGACACACAAGGTTTCACTTTCTGATGCAAATATCGCATTTGTAATTCTCAGCAGTATCCCAACCACTACATAACTCGTGAACCCAACGGCCGCACACAATACACCGGTACCATAAATCTCCATTCCTCGCCAATTGGACAGGTTTAATTACGTTGAGCCTCTAGCAGTGGTGGTTCGTAGAAGCCCCTGCGTGGTTTTGAGCCAGTTTTGTACTCTATTTCACCCAAACTTTCACACAAATAAAGATTAATCGAATCTCACTAGGTGTTTTTATTTAAATGAATAGCTGGTAACAACTGAACTGAATGGTAAACATTCTCAGAGCTTTTATAAACATCTCAAACAATAAGCTTTAAGAAAATAAGATATAAAAGATAATTCTCGAAATAAAATCACTATAAGCATGAATAATAGATAAAGTACGATATTAATGCATACTATAAAAGATAATATTCGAATGAAGAGATAAGTCTCGAATAAAGTTCATAATCAGCTATTCCCGGTTCTTATCTTCATAGTCCAGGGGCGGCCTGGTATAAAACGTAACTGTTTCATTGCGTTGTTCGTTCTCCATGTCATCCAATTCATCGTCATGACACAGCGTTTCTTCGTCTATAATTTCTTCATCTGAAGAATCGCTTTGCAAAAGTTTCTTCAAATTCTTCTCAAATTCCTTCTTCTTCTTTTTCTTTTTCATCTCCTTCTCTTCTTGAATATCGTCTGGGGTTTCTTTCCTTTTTCTATCTTCTTGTTTTTCTCTATTTCCTCCTCTTTCTTCTTCGCCTGTTCTTCTAATTTAAAGGACTTTGAAGGACTCTCGGTTAATAACTGCAAATGTTGTTTAGCTCGACTTATTGATCTTTCATTTGTAGAACTAGTAGAAGGGACTGGCAACAGATTATGAAATTATGAAGTTGATTCCAGACTGCAAAAATGTGTTTTTGAATACTGGGAAATAAAAATAACACCGCGTTTCTGTAGTAATCTAAAGTTTTACATGGGTCGGCCTCCTGGCCGTAATTTGAAGATATGTATGACGTCATAGACTACCATACAGAGAATCTATGGATATTTATATTCTTGGGTAGTACAAAGAGAGTAAACGTTATTGAATAGGAGGTACTAATAAGCTCTAGCCAATCAGAATCCTGTAGCATTAACCCGTCATAGTGACGATCATGGACATGAGTACAGGTGGCTACGATGGTCGTTCGAAATCTTTGAGGGTGGAAGGATCCGCCTCAATAAGGTTATTTATGGGAACAGGAAATGGTTTTGGAGTACTCCTAATTGAAGGACCAGACGGTTTCTTCAGTGGATGGACCTGCATCTCAACTTGATGTTGATTAGCCTGCATTGATGGAATCATCCATAGAAGTGTCGAGATCATCAACCATAACTATTTCTTCAACATCGTTTTGTTTGGTGAAAGTAAAAAAAATATCTGATAGATATTTTATCCGGTTAGCTAGTACAGCTTCTACCTCCAAAGATCATACTTTTTCTTCCCATATGTGGAGCGGTTGTCTAAGTTTTTGATTTTCTTTCCTGTAGTGTGCTGAATGGAATGTGGAATTTTTGGCTTGATGATCGGATTGAGTGACCTTCTTCAATAAATTGCAAGGCATTTTGAAGTTGCTCGGAGGTCCATTTAACTTTGTTTCCTTTTTTGATATAATTTCTAGGCAACTGTAACAAATGAAACACATTCATTAAAAAACAAACAAAAACTGAAATGTATTCCACATAGTCATGAGAAAACCCGGTCACGACCGGTATTACCCCATTTGTTTTGACCGGCTTTTCTCGAAAGCAATTTGGCAACATAAACCTAACCCAAAATTGTTCCTCTTCATTTGAGAGCCTATAAAAGCAGGATCTAAACAACAAGTTGCCCCTCAATATATTCCTCATGGCTACGTGCAAAACAATAATATATTTGAATACTCACGTTGGTTTAATTTCGTCAAAATATTATAATAGAACCTGGCAATAACTTGATCTCGACAACACATGTAGCACACTGCAGACTGGAAATCGAAACCCGGTGGATTTAACTCGTACCGATCGAGAAAAGATGGCGCTACATATTCAACGAGGTGACTACGTTTATTGCGGAACAAGTCGAGTGACCGGAATTGCCCATCTGACCGGTATTCCCCCACTTTCCCCTAATAATAACAAGCATATAGTTTGCCATCGGGGCAACGCGCTTGAGTTTGATGAGTTGCCTATCGACTGGTGGCGAATAAGCTACAATAATATATAAATTAAACTAGTGACAATTCAAATACATATTATTTGACTGAAAGCTGGAAGTAGACACTACGATTTCCAAATTGCCACACAGAATCCCAGAATGTAAAGAATAATACACCCAAGACAATGGAATGTGTATTAAATACTAAGATGAATAGTTGTCGAAATATTATCTGAAAATCGTCATAAACTTATAGGTTGAAAAAAAGAATGAGAGGCAGACTTTCCTATCGCATTTCCTATAGTTTCTGGCGATGTCTATCCATATGTGTAGAGCACAACTGATCTCAGCCCTTTCATCATTTTTTACCCGACGAAAAAAAAGGAGGAGGTTTTCTAGTCAACGAGTATATTTTTTTGTGACAACATTTTGGATTATGCATATTTTGTATTTTTATTATCATATAATCATTTTCAAATGAAAATACAATTTTGTGTACCAGACACGGACGGAAGATATGTTCAACGTTGTTTGTTGGTTACTTCTTTTTCAATGTGTTTTTGAATACCGGGAAATAAAAATAACACCGCGTTTCTGTAGTAATGTAAAGTTGTACATGGGTCGGCCTCCTCCTGGCCGTAATTTGAAGATCCATATGACGTCATAGACTACCATACAGAGAATCTATGGATATTTATATTCTTGGGTAGTATACATATGTGACAGATGTCTTTCTCAACTCTGATACATGACGAGATGTCAACTAGCATTCGGAGACTGCACCCATAAGTTCATCCAGTCTGTTATTATCATTTTCAGAAATGAAAATAAGATCTGCCTAAATTTCAACATATGTAAAATTCGTTGGATAAAATATTCATTATCTCTTAAGTTATTTTGGTGTGTACTTATAAGAAGTGTGTTTTTGATTGTAAATAATAAGTACATGCCTACCTGACAACATGATTCATCTGTCGATTGATTCATGAACTACGGGTATTCTAGTGTATTCATTTAACTTTTCACAATGCAGTGTACCGAACGCGAAATACTGGCCCAACATATTCAGTCTAAAAATATCAAATTGATAGAGAGCTACATGTCATATTTCAGCGGCTGTTCTCAGTATTCATTTCGTTTATCTTTTTCCAGATGGTTTGAAGCTAAAATAACGTATATTTTAAATCACCAAAAATAAAATTGATAACCTTTGAAGATGACATTTACTGATACCCGATTCATTGAGTTTACTGACCGTAAGAATAACAACTGGTAATCTTAGGGCCACTTCACATTTATCTCTAATAAAACGATAAAAAATGCATGCGGGGTATTGTCACGCCCTACTTTGGGAGACCCTGTGAAACCCTGGCCCCCCTAACTGTTTAGGGTGCCCACTAATTATCTTACTTGGCTTGCGAGAGGTTAAAACATTTTACATCTGTGATTGTGACCACCCTGGTATAGTGAAATGATTATGGTCTATTAAAAATTATAAAAGGGCAAAAATTTACACAATGGTGAATACAAAAATAGTGAAGTGAACAATGACCAAAAGAAGTAAATAAAAGTAACACTTACATTATAATGAA
Source organism: Gonioctena quinquepunctata (assembly GCA_018342105.1). Lineage (NCBI taxonomy): Eukaryota > Metazoa > Arthropoda > Insecta > Coleoptera > Chrysomelidae > Gonioctena > Gonioctena quinquepunctata. Next base: position 315,469 of record JAFIRS010001566.1, read on the forward strand.
AACCCAGGGAAGGAGATGTGTCATCATGGACTTGCAGCATAAACAGGCACAATAAAAAGAACAGAGCCAAAAACAATAATTTCAATTTATATTAAAAATATCGTTGAATCATGATTTACTGCGCTGCCTATTGCAGAATCAGTGTTCTTGCCATTCAGTACTCAGGAATTGAATTGGAATTCGACACCTGGTTAATGAACGGTGATGAACTTTGAACATTATGCAGGAGATACTGTATTTCAATAAATGTGATAAGTAGGAGATTTAAGCCGGTTCTGGGTCTCCCCCCACCACTATGACGTCACGTGTGACCTTGAATAGTTGCAGGTGTGCAGTGTGTGTGTGTTTGACCTTGAGATTTGACTTTGAGATTTGTCATTGAGTTTTGATATTGGGTTTGGTCGACTTTGAGATTCGACTTCAGTTTTGACCTTGAATATGACCTTGAGATTCATAACATTAAGTTTTGACTTTGAGATTTGACCTTGAGTTTTGATGTTGGATTTGTTTCGGCAACCAAAAGATTTGATCTCGATGTTTGTTTGACCTTGACTAATGTTGTGGTGTAGGCATACATATTCTGTGTAGTCATGACCTTCATGAATCCTTGCACTCTCCAAGCGAGGAGGGCATTCATCCTGTGAGAGAGCTAAGAGTGAACTGCGAGTATTGATGAGTGTGTTGATGCTCAAGTGCGTAATGACCTTCACAGTCCCATCTACTGGAAATGGAGTGGGGATGTCTCTTATAAAAATGTGTGGAGTCGTTGATGAGAAATCAGATGTTAGATAATATCATCAGAGTGAATACAGAGTACGAGAAGTTTCTCAATTCAGTGAGTGTATTTTTATAAGGTGAAATAATCTATATTTTTCATACAGTCTTACTATGTCTTTTCTTCCAAAAGTTGTAGATTTGAAGAGAATCATTTCTTCAATAATTGAAAAGAGGGTGGGAGCTTTTGAACAAAGACCAATATCATCATTACCCATCGGTAAAGCTTTCAACATACTTGGTATGACGATTTGTATAACCCGATATGGGAGATCTATTCTAATGGCATTACGTGATGATAATGATACTTTATTCAAATCATGGTTGTCAAAAAGTATTTCGGATGAATTCAATGCGGACGATGTCAGTTGCATAAATGCTTCAGATTTCAAATATACAATAACATATTTGGGTCAGAGTCCACAAGTAGCAGGGAGTTTGAGAACTCGTCCTCTAGTAGAATTCAACTCATTGAATGATAATATTGTTTAAATGTTAATAGTTAGGATATAGTGATTTTATGTTGAATATAGATATTTCTCCATTAAAAAATAACATTCAGTGAAGAAGTACTATATTTGGAGCATCACATTTTCTCATGTAAGTAAAATTATTTGAATATCAGTGGAATATATTAACAAATCGTTTTTTCTTTCAGTTTTCAATATGTGGATGCATTACTCGAGTCAATGTTGGACGGAAGCCGTGGACATCAATACAGCCATCGAGAGATTGAACTCCTACTTGAATGCTTTGGCGAAGTACCTCCATGCCACTGTCTATGATCTTGAATGTTTGCTTCGATGAAGATGAAATCCAAAGATGTGCACATTTATTCGAGAAGTACGTCAAGGGTGCAGTACTTTGTGAGGAATTCAGTCAAGGCATCATGAGCATACCACAGTTCTGTGAAGAAATGATCAAATTGGATCTGGAAGGATTTCTCCACACCCTTTTACCATTCCTGCTCGATGACATCATCGAGAAATATCAACTATATGATGAATATGATGATGAATATAATCATGTGGATATTTGATATGAAATGAAGCACATATTTACAAAATCTTGTTTATTTATTTTCCCATTACGCATAAACATTATTGATATACTTAAAAATATTCAGATACAATACAAAAATGAAATATTGAACATTTCAAAGTGAATTACGAACAGAGCCATCCAATGCATTGTAAGTCAAGAAGGTGTCGTGTATAATGAGTGCATAGACTTTGGTGTTGGCTGGAAATTTAGTTTTTCTTGTTTCGAACTCCAGCTTGATATCCACTGTAGATGATTTTGTAGCATTCGGTTGATGTAAACAATCAATGATGAACAGGGGATTCTGTTGAAATGCTTCAAGATCCATAAGAGGTTCACTCATATCTTTGTCATAATAACTACGTTGAAAGTCCTCATATGCATAGTAAAGTCCAGGTTCCAACGCTCATATGGGTAGACTTCAGAATTCAAATACACTCGGATGTTATTAAAGTCTGCATTTATGAATTTTGTCATATCCAGTGTTCTGTTTTCGGATGCGTTAGTACTTTGAAAACCAATAATTATGAAGCGAGGTGTTTCCAAAGTGTTGGTTGTTTTTATTGCCCATATGTCTGAAGATGTGCTGCGCAATGAGGGTAATTCATAAAGATCCCACATACGATAAGCCAACTTGATTTTTGAATTCAGGCCACTCTTATTTATTCTACTGAAGATTTGAGCTTCTGCTTGTCATCGGGTACAACATGTTTTATTTTCCATTCAATCTTTGTAATTTCCAAAGAGGCATCAACTTCTCCAATATATGAATTCTTGAATGATCGAGCTATAATCAAAATCAGCTCTTGTTTTGCATTGAGAATGCTCTTTTTATAATCCTCGGCAAAACCCATCAAATATTTGAGAGGAAGTTTTCCACTGGGTGCATCAATGATGTGTTGTTTTGTGTCGGAAAGTCCCCATCCAGTTGTCAAAAGCATGTGAGAGTGTGATTGCCCAAATGAAACCATATTCTTCATTGTGGATGTTATACCTGGTTTTCGAACAACGGCAACTTGCTCACCACCCATTTCATAGCGGATCTCATCGAAGAGGTATGCCAAAGCATTGTTGGAAAGATAGCATACTTTGTTCACTTCTTTTGGAATGAATTTTCCCTCAATGTAAATGAAACTGTCGGCAATGTCCAGTATTACATCTTGATTGTTGATTGCAATTCGGATTTCATCTGAATTCTTGAACAATGGTGATCCGTACGGCTTATAGGTATGCTCGTGCAGACTTATGAGAGAATGATCGACTACTGGTTCATTGAAAATATTCAACTTGTCACTGTTTGCTTCGAGTACCATTTTATTGTCGAATTCTGAGTCCAATAGATTTTAGAAAATTAAGATCTCTCGCTGCAATGTATGTCTTTGCCGTTCAGCAAACACTTGTGGAATGACCTTCTTCCTGGCAAAACTTTTCTTTTGATGATATTTGATGAATGACGATCTTTGTTTGGAAAATATTTCGTATTCACTGTTTTGTCGTTTGTTGTAGCAAAACCCATTACATCTGTTATTGTAATTTCTTCAATTCCAATATGACAACTTATTTCTTCTCCACACTACCGAAATCAATGAGATTATTTCGATGATCCAATATGCAAGTATGTTGTTCGATGACATTTGATTGTCTTCCGATCCATGAGAAATAAATCTGCTACTGTATTCTTATCCAGCTCAATGTGGGAAGTCTGCACTCAAGACACTGGTTCCAACAGCTTTGCTGAACTTTCGTGACATGACTGATGCATTCTATGATAACAAATCATTTTATTGTGTTCAACACATGAATAATTTTCGTTTCCTCGGTGGATTGTGTGTCCAATTCAACTTGATTGTTATTGCGCATATTACAATCATCGATGGTCAATAACAACAAATAGTTTCGAGTATGGGTCCGTCATTCACATCACTGGAATTTGATGTTCCAACACTTGCATTGTCCATATGATGTTCATAGCAATATTTTATATTTTAAATATCAATATCTCTTGAAGGTGTTTGGAAGTATTTCAAACCGATGCAATTCATTAGCTGCACAAAAATCATGACCTCTTTGGGCATATCTAAGTTGACCTTACATTTTTCAAGCTGCGTAATCTTGAATATGTCGATGAGGAATGCCCCATTCTTAATAGCTCTCGATCCATTTCTGGTGAATCCATTTTAGCTTTCGGTGATTGGGAGAGAGCTTCAAGCTAGTGTCACACACAACTGTATTGATTTGCTAGTTCATATTATATATAATTTTCGACTGCATGTTACCTTCGAGTATACCAACTCACTTGTAATTAAACTGTCGAAATATGTTGCAACTCTTCCAATTTTCCTGTATGCCACCCAATGTGTTTCTCGACCGCTGAATCCATCCAAATTGATGATGGCTGTTTCATGATTACGTGTTCCTGATGATGGCAAACTATCACGCATGAACACACCACGAAAATGTGGAATTTTCAATTGTTTGGCATAATATGTAAGATCTATATCTGTGAGAGGTTTAAGAGGTAGGGCATCAATTAGTTTTTTGATGTATATGGTTTGAGGTAGATACCGAGGCCTTTGCGATATGGTTTCAAGAATACACCACTACCCTTTTTTCCTAAAGCTATCGCCTCCATCTTTCTGTTATGATGTTTTACCTCTTTCAGATCATTTCTGCTCGCACTTGCTGAATTTATAGCTCTGCTTATACCTGCAGCAGCACATTCCTCCTTATGTAATTCATCCCGAACTTTTCGTACAATTCCTGCTCCGAATGCTACTTTTCTGATTTTATTTCGCCCATTTTTCTTCGATGATTTATTTTTTCTCCTTCGTTTGACATTGTCTACATCACAACCCATACCGAAACGCCTTTTTGCCTTCATTATGTTGGTGACGAGTAGAGCGGCTGCTCTCTCACGAATGCTTGCGTCCTTCGATTTGACCCTATCCCAAGCACTGTATTCAAGTTGTTTGTCTGCTTTATGTCTAGCTTCAATATCGTCGAGATTCTCCGAGTATTGAATGTCGTGTGTTTTACAGGCCCTATCTAATTTATTGATGCCTGGATCGTTGCGTGCCAATCGTTTTTGTAATTTAGTTCCGGGTCCACATATTGATATCCTCCAGGTAAATGCAATTCAAACGGCAATTTATTTATTAAAGAATTCACAAATCCTCGACCTTTTTTTTATTATTCGATCTGTTGCTTTTACGTCTGCTCCGTGTGGTGGTAGACATTTAAATGAAACATATCTCACACATCTTGCATTAATAAGTGTCGAACCGTCAAACAATGCGCATTGTCAAGCAAAAAGAAGAGTTTGCAGTAGATAATTTGGATGAGAAAATCGGGACTGGATTAAATGGGCGAACTCATTGAGACATGGTCCACTACTTCCATCATCTGTTCGCTCGCTAATCATCGGTCCGTCAAATTGCGGAAAGACAAATGCCATGATATCTCTACTGACACATCCACAAGGATTGCGATTTGCAAACGTTTATCTCTATTCAAAGTCGTTGAATCAACCGAAATATGAATACTTGCGCAATGTGTTAGCGCCAATAAAAGGATTGGGTTTCTTCACATTCAGTAATAATGCAGACATTGTGCAACCCTCTGATGCCAAACCAAATTCAGTTTTCATTTTTGATGATGTGATTTGTGAAAAGCAGGATATTATCCGATCATATTTTTTGTATGGGACGCCATAAAGATGTTGATTGCTTCTATCTTGCACAGACCTATTCACGAGTTCCCAAACAGCTAGTGCGTGACAATACCAACTTCATCGTCATATTCAAGCAAGACGAGATGAACTTACATCATATTTTCTCTGATCACGTCTCGCCCGATGTCACATTCAAAGAATTTCAAATGATGTGTGTGAATTGTTGGGATGATCAATATGGATTCCTTGTCATTGATAAAGATCGAAAAGTATGTGATGGACGATATCGCAAAGGATTTGATAGTTTCATATATCCTTGATATCTCAATTCGAAAGACTTAATCATTCATCGAACTCCGTCAAGGTCACTACAATAAACTCGTCATCGAAATAATGAATCTCTTGCGAGATGAATGTGTAGAAACCAAAATGGATTTGAAACGTCAACTAGTTCAAGCGACCGAAGCTGTTCGACAAAAATTCAATTCCATCAAAAGTGGAAATGTGGAAGAAAAGATTGCCCTCGAAAAACTTTATGATCCTATCACAAAACCACTCAATGCTCTTTCTTCTGCTGCTATTGTGAAACCGTCTACACCTTCTCGATCCATCCGAACCAGCACTCCAATTGGGAAAAAACAATCTTTCAGCAGCGATACATCATTTTCAGGTATTGATAATGAAACTATCAAAGATGTGGATGGCGAGAAAATAGCTGCAACTGTCCTATTCGAAACACCCACTTCATCAATGTCTAGTTCACGAGATTTGGAATCTTCCAGCAATGGTTTGAGACTGAAACAACATTTGCAAAATATTAGAAATGGCAATAGTGCATATGATGTGAATTATGGTGTGAGGGTAGATCCTTCAACACAAACACTAAAAATGGGAAATCTAGAAGTCCGTTTTGATGATGGAAATATTTCCTTTTGGGATGGTACTATGCAATTACGTCAATACCCTGGGACTTCGGTTTATATAACTTGATATTCCTCAAGAAACCGCCTGAGTTGGTGATGAAAAAATTCGAAACACATATATCGAAATTTTGGAATTTACGAAATCATTGTACAAAAAGTATGAAGTGAAAAATGGAATAAGATATAAAAAATCAAAGAAATATCAAGAAGTCATAAGACCACTATTGAAATCGAGAAATAATTCCAATACATTTGTGAATCAAAGCGGTGAAGGAATCAAAAAAATAAAGTCGCAGAAAGTGTTTACATCGAAACCGAAGAATTATGTATACTGGAATAAACCTAAAGAGTTAGTGGATCGTTTGCGATTGTTAATTGCTTCGAAAGCATCCGGTCACACAGGACATGAAAATGAGATCATATCAATAATAGAGGAGCTACGTGAAGAAGGTATTATATATTGATACAATTTTATTGAACAATCACTTCATCATTGAGATATCACCAGAGAACAAGAAGAAGAATGGCTAATAATATCAAACTTCATATTGTGGACGAGCTACATAAGCCAGCTCGTCGTGACCTCCAGAGAAGATCAACTGTCGTCAAAGGCAGAGGAGATTTGTGGCAAATAGATCTGGCAGAATTTCAACCTTATGCCAAAATTAATAAAGGTTATCGATACATTTTGGTGGTCATCGACTGTTACTCTAAATATTTGTGGACAAACCAGTCAGAACAAAAACCGGTGAAGATATAACTGATGCCATGGCGATGGTATTGGAAGATGCCAAATATTCTCCGAAACATGTGCAAAGCGATCAAGGAAAGGAATTTTACAATAGCAATTTTTCATCATTGATGGAGCGAAAAAATATTAAACATTATTCCACTTTTAGTACTACAAAAGCATCTATGGCTGAAAGAGTAATTCGAACAATCAAAACTTGGATCTATAAGGAGTTTTCAATGAATGGAAATCATAAATGGTTGGAAATCCTTCCAATCATAACGCATAGATATAACCATAAAAACATCGTACAATAGGTATGAAACCCATCGAAGTTAAAACCACTACAAAGTTGAAAATCATCAAAAAGAAAAAAAGGAAGAAGATGAAAAAATCAAGCCAAAATATCGAGTGAATGACATAGTTCGTATAAGCAAGTATAAAAATTTATTCGAAAAGGGCTATGAAGCCAACTTCACCACGGAATTATTCAAAGTCGTCAAAGCCAACAGTACATATCCACCAACATACATTCTCGAAGACATGGATAAGAATCCCATTCAAGGCTGCTTCTATGAAGCTGAATTGCAGAAAACTCAAAATCCGGACGTGTACCTTGTCGAGAAGATATTGAAGAGAAAAGGCCAAAAAGTGTTTGTCAAATGGTTAGGTTTTTCCAATGAACACAATTCATGGATCTCAAAGAATGCCATTTTGTAATATTTCTATATGATATAATGTTTTAAAATAATAAACTAGTTTATGCTTCAAAGTATTTTTTATTTTAATTGTCCACAACCCACACAATTACATTTGCACATTCAAATTCAATATGCTCAATTCAATACATTTATTAAATCAAAACTATTCACTATCACTGTGAAATACATTGTTCAAGTCTTTTATGCACTTCTGATATGTCATCATGACAGCTTCCTTGGTGTTGTGGAATTCATTCAGCTCCTTCTCTGCATTCTTGCGCAAATCATCGTTATTTCTCTGCTCCACATCAACTTTGGCTAGCAGAGAATCATATTGATTTTCAACTTTTGCCAAATCCTCTTCATGATTGCAATGCGCTCCTGAAGTATAGCTATGGTTTTCACGTCCTCTTGCAAACTTTGATCCTTTTCGTCGCACTGAGCAAGGACTGCTTTCTTATCAAGGATGCCTCTTTTCACCAACTTTTGAATTCCAACACATTTCTGCAGGGGGGCATACGATGAAAGATCAATGAAATTCAATAGTGACGTTGATATGGAATCTGGGGTAAGAGATGATGATGATGCTGTTCTCCTTGAATTGCCTTTTTTTGACCTTCCTTTAGCCTTGGAAGAAGCGGGCTTTATAACCACCAGGTCGGTAACATCGACTGTATTTCTCCTCCTATTTTTCACCCGTCTTACTTTCTCTTCCTCCTTATTGGGCAGCGAAGAACAGGTTGGCAATAATTCAGATATTTCAATATCACGCTCCAAATAATCAATTGTTGTTGCTGTTGCTATTGTTGGTTCATCAGTCATCATGATAAACTCGGCCATATCAAAATCCCGCAAATCATCTGGTGTTGTAGTGTTGGAATGTTCAGGTTGACCCAATTCTGCAATCACATCATTTGACAAATACTTCTCAGCTCCATCACCAACAAAGTTGATGAAATGCTGCAACTTTCGGCGGTATTCATTTCAATAACTTTAATGATATTTTCAAACTCAATGTAAGAATCAAAGATTGAAATTTTTAATGTGATGTAGTGGGCATGTGTGTCACCTTTATACACATATTTTCGACACTTTTCCCTTCCATCTACCCCTTCATTTTAGGAGGGGTACTCCCGCTACTTCTAACTGTATTCTCATATTCATTCGATATCTATAAATTGAATGGTTTCTGATTCATTCCTTCACACTATCATCCAAAATGTCTAAAGTTATATGTGAAGCTGACTCTACCACTGGTCCGTAAAACCCCCCTGGTAGTCATCCCAAAACCTTCGAATAGTGCATCTACCCAGGACAATCGTCAGTTCAACTTCAATGACTATAGAAGAGTTGATGCGAGAAAGGAGACGGAACAACCTACCGTCCGCCGTCATATGGGATCATAATTTGGAGGAGGGGTGCCCAATGAAGAAGAAGATCTTCAAGTCAATATACCCAGAAGATTCAAACTATGACTCGGACGAAACAATATATCTGCAATCGGATGAAGAGGTCGCCCTGGATGATTCCATAGATTTTATATCCTTAACATGAAATGAATAAAATATAATAAAATATTTTTTTTCTTCATCGTGTCAGATAATCCACAACGAAATATATATATATATGTAATATTCAATATAATCATTTCATTTGAATTATGTAGTTTGAATAAGTCACATCACGCTTTAAAAAAAACACACACACGTACACCACTATGAAAAGAGGATGATAAATGAAAATAATAATGAAACCTACTATTTGGTAATCCTTGGATTTTGCATATAAAATGCAAGAAAGACCAATGGGCAAAATGTGGCAGCAAATCGAATGAGATTCCGAAGAAGAATAAATGAAGCTGCTAACATTATTGATCCAACATTGAATGCTGTTCATAGACTGAAAATATTCCATCAAAGATTTTGTGATTGTTAAATAAATGTATAGTATGAGCTATATAACATCACATGTTTCATTTTCCCAAGTGAGATCGTATATTTGTCCCTTTATATATATATATATAAATGTTTTGTTTTCCCAAATATATTTGAAAATTAATACTTGAAAAGTAGAGAGTGGCGCCCCCGCGCCACCAACCCGTGGATGGTGCCCCAACCCTCGCACCATCCTTGTGTGTCCCCCCTACCCATGAGAATGTACAACTCCAATATCTATTTTACCCTCACAAATAATCATATAAATCGCCATAAATAGGGACGTTAGGAGCACAACCAAAATTTTTCGCTGATGGGACGTTTTCAGCAAAATCCCAATCGATGGAAACTTCGGGGATTCGTCAGAAGACGAAGGGATGAGTCTGAGTCTGAATCTGACTCATATGATTGAGCGGAAGAAGAGCTCACTTCATTCACTTGAATGGAGCCACCACCGCTGGCAACCTAATAAACTTGGTTGTGGTGAATCACCACGTTCCAATATATTAGTGGAATCGGCAGCGGAGCTTTGGTTACTTCTGACATGATGTTCAGAAGTGAGAAATGATCGACGTGTGATTGTATTTATATCATTCAGAGAAGTGAGGAGGATATGTCAGGGGTGGGGATAAAGCGTGGAGTAAGAATGTAAAAAGATCATTCAAGTTTCGAATAGACTTATTTCCATAAGTAATTTAAGAATATTTTTTTTGTAAATACTGAATGTGATTTCACTAGATATAAGTTTTTTTTGCTTATTCTTTAACTTTATAACATTATGTTTTCTGTTCCCGGATATTGAATACCTGGAAATATAAAATTTGACATATATCATTTGTGCGCACCGATGTTCTTCAACTTTTATCAAATTTGCCAAAAATAAAATGAGGGGCTGATGTCCGATGAGTACAAATTTACGTCCATATAAATATTTAGGGAAATTTTTTTAACGCAAAAAATAATAGCTGATGCTTCGTTTGAATATATATTTTGTTCGGTGGTAGACAAGGACTAGACGCAAATATACTGGTTTTAGTATCATTACTTGCATCACACGTGACATAGATGGGAAGTTTTGGGTTATATAATGAAAACACTTTTCGATATTAGCCAATCCTTACTTGATTGTTTTTTTTTTTCCTTCCCAGACCAATTTTTAGAAAATTAATAGATTGACATGAATCGTATAGGTCTCTTTGTAGACAGCATCGATAAATTCACCATAATAGTTCAAAAAACCCCAAATATGACCGCAATTGTTAATGTTTTGGGTATAGGAGATTTGATGGCTTAAATTTTTTGTCTTTGTCGGATGTATACTTTTAAATATCGATAAATGTCCTAAAATTCGACATTATTTCAAAACGATATTTGTTCGTTTACTTTGACTTTAAAAAGTCTTCTTTATCTTTAAAAAAAACATTTTCACATTTCCATAACACCCTTTTCTGAAGATGACCCATAAACTAAAAATCATCGAGGTAACATTTTGTATGCTTAAGACCTGCCAAAATAATCCATTACAGTTTGAAGATTCTTGCGCAGAACTGACACCATACGTTAACCTAGTATAAGCAAAAGACCTAAATGAGTATTTATAACTAACAATGTCTGTGTTTGATCACTTGGTTTGATTGTTGGTATGCACCTTTCAAATCAATTACCGTAAAATATTTATTACCACTGAGACATGCAAAAATATAGTAGTGGTGAAGTGGAATGATCACTATCTAAAACTCGATTTATTTTTTTTTTAAATCAACGAAATCCTTATATCGTTTGTATTTTCCTTGGGGCCCACAACTATAGGACTTGCCCAATTACTGCAATAAATTTTTTTTCAAAATACCAGACTCAACCATATTAGATAACTCTATCTCAACTTTTTCTTTTCAGTGCATAAGGCATATCATATGCTCTATAAAAAACTGGTTGTGCGCCTTCTTGTAACTTCAATTCAATTTTAATTTTTTCTTATACACGACTCTGGTTGCTCTGTGAAGACATTCTTTTTTACATCATCTTTGATTTTTGATACTAAATTTGACACTACTTTACCTCGGTTTGGTTATTTGACGAATTTTTCTTTTGGACTGACCAGCATTCACTTTTGACAGTAGACGTTCAGACACTGACTGACAAGAATTACTCGACTTTGACAAAATTTGACATTTACATTGACCCCTTTTGAAATTGATTTTTTCTATCCAATCAGGATTTAATACATCCAGCCAATTTCTACCTAACTATGGTTACTTTTCAAAATGAGCGAAGGCCAATTTACTATTTCATCCGTATGTTTTACAAAAACATCAATTTCCCCAAGAATTGTAACCCCTTGACCTGTGAGAACTCTCAAGTCATACTTGACAGAATACAATTTCAAATTTTGACAGATATTTTTCAGAATCATCAATATGCATTACTGACCGACATGCACCACAATCGATTTCAAAAACAATGTTTCTATCTTCGATGTCCAACTCTACCTTCTCTGGATTGCTTAACTCTGGTTCCAACGATGAGAAATATGCCAAGACCAAGGTATCGTCCTCCCCATCTGACTGGTTTTCTTTTTCTACAGCGTTGACATTAGACATGCTTTTGCAGACACGACTGGTGTGGCCCACTTTCTACACTTGAGCATTGCTAAGATGTCTGAAAACATGGTGTATTCACTTTTATACCTGTAAAATATTGGGACAAACTGGGGACACCAGCCCACTTGATACAGGGAGTTATCTAGAGTTTCAGATGGCGCTGACGTCGTTTCTGTCATAATTCAGTAAACTGTAATTACATACCACACAGGGTGTTTTGTGATTTGTGTCTCTGATCCGTTCTGTGATTGTGCTTTTGTCGCCTTTAAGGTTATAGTCAATTCGTTGTGAAATATTTTGAGGTTGATCGATCGATGTAACATATTTTAGAACAAACTATTCCATGTTCTCATGTCAGTGTTATCAGGGCCATTATATATTGTCAGTATTATATTTATAATAACCCTGAGTGTTATATAGAATTTTCGAGAGGGTTCCGAAATAATTCTAATTATGAACCGTACCAATTTATTCTGGGATGGTTGATTTTATATTGATTCAGCAAAACCGAGTTGGTACTTTAAAGTACCTGTTTGCTCGTGATAAAAAAACTTATGGTGGAGGGATAATGATTTCATGAATGCTGTAAATTACATACAATTACTTAATTGAGCTTTCAAACCAATAAAGTACGGGAGATGCAACTTTCGCTTTCGAAAAATCTATATTCTAGTCTGAAGGAAGTGTTTTTGACATATCTAAAGCTTTTGACTGTTACGTGAGCTCCATATCTACAGCTTCAGAGGACTGAGCTTCAATTGGTTCAAATCTTATCTGAGTAAAGGAACCTCTTTAGCTTTTGACAAATTAAGAGGTGTTCAAGTTTGGCAGACAAAGACTATCTTATCGCAAGAACTCAAAACCTTCATATAGCGAAGTGAAAATACCTCAAAAGAATGCATTATTTGGAATCCTGGAGGACTCCATGGATTTTCCAAAAACCTTTGGATATTATTTTAGAAATTGTTTTGCAGAAAAAGTTATAGATTTATATTCGTGCACGCTTGTTTATTAATTGTTTAAACAATGAAAACAATTTCACCCAAATTGATGCTATAGGGTTTTTTGAGGTCGCTGAACCAGAATTAAACAGAAAAAAAACGATGGCGTGGCCAGTCAAAGGTAGAATTCATGAATGATGATTTACAGCTTATTTGTTATTTATGTGTACATCTAAGAGAAAAAATTCGGTAAAAAATTTGTGTTAATCAAACGACCTATATTTTGCCGATTTTGGGGATGGAAATGAAATATTGCGAATTTTTTTCAACAGCTGCCATTTTGAGACTATTGGACCATTTTCGAAATTAGCCGAGGTATTCATGAAAGTATTTTGTTTCATTCGGTTGAAAATGTGGCCTCCACTAACAAATTTCGTTATATCCCATATAAAAAGTTCCAATATCACATTTTAAACTAGAGTTTTTGAACATGGCCTCAAAATTCAAATTTGTAATTTTTTTAAATTATTCAATTTTTTTGGGGCTCTGATTTTTTCGAAAGAAATTTTTTCAATTGTCCTTTTTTTCTTTTTGTCATGTTGAGAGTAATCTTAAAATTAAAAAAAATTGACTTTAGACAGGATTCTGCTAGACGTAATTCTTTACGTACTTTTCCCCTATACTTTTTTTTTCCACTTTTATCAACATGATTTCTCGTTAGATGCATTTTTCTTTTCTTTCAGTGAAATTTTTATATCTTAAGTTAATAAATAGATAAAAAAAGTTATAACAAATTTAGTGTAGAGGCCGTGGCGACGTGCTCCTCCTCGCGCTTAAAGTTTTTTCTGCACGTTAGCGAAAAAATTCAGTTTTATTTTAAAGAAAAAATTTCATGTACCTTTTGATGAAAATTTTTTTCCTTTTTTTGGAGTGGCACCATTATTTATTCATTTTTTTTTATATTCAATATAAAAATGTAATTTGACAACTTACTTGTTAAATAATTAATTAAGCACATACTTTAGGTTGGTAACTTTTATATGTTGTTCCTTATATCATCACTGATGTCAGCAAAAGTTTCCGCAGTCCCCTTAATTTCTTGAAGCTAAAATCTAATTATATTCCATACAGTAAAATGACTCGTATATGTATAAATTAATTTGAATCTTTTTTTGAACCTTTGCCCATTGGAATAATTTTTTCAACTTGTGATTGTAATGTATCTAGTAACTAGCAAGTCGAATAATTTTATTATTATTTTTATATTTATTTTTATATCATATATATTTTGTATCAATTTTCCCATGAGATGACAGGACAGTCTTCTGACTAAAAGTATTTGAAAATTCTAAATATAGTGATATTTTCTTCCACTAGCCAAAATCAATATATCTTCATAGGATAAAAGTCGACGTCACTTTGGAATTCATGTGTTTTTTAAAAAAGGATAATCATCCTAATCATAGTCATTAGTTATCGATCTTGGGCCTTGTTCTTCCGGAAAATTTGGGTTTTTAGATCGCCCTCCTTCTCCGATTATCTCATGGGGGGTGTTACTGAAAGGAAGAATAGCATTAAGATTATTTTTTCCCCTCTTTGTTAGTAGGGCTCACTTTTTTCGGAAAAGTCATTCTAAGATTTGTTTGGGAAACAGCCTAGAATGTCGATTTCTCGATTTCATCAACAGATTTCATGATATCTACAATAACTCTTTATTTTGTCTCATGCCGAAGGTTGTTGAGAGGTAATAGTCCGGCAGAATGGGCAGGAATGGTTTGAATAGTTTGTAATGGAAAGTTCAATGGAACAATGTCATCGGGGAGATTTTCTAATCCCCAATTTTCGTTAATTCATCATCTAGAGACATCAGTCCACTCTCCTACTTTTCTCATTCCTTCGTGGAAGTTTCCATGATCCGAAAAAAAAGGCCATTTGAGAAGAAATCACTTTGAAAAAAAACGCCAGGTAGACCCTCAAGAAAAATCTTTATTTTTTTACAGACAGATGTAAACATTGTAGTAAGTTTCGGGATTTCATCTCACTTTCGGCCAACTGTTCTGAGCGGGATCTTGTTCGTAGCACCATAATCTTTGTTAACGATCAATTCACAATTTTTTCCATGAAGTAAGTTGACAGAAAAAGAATATTTCATAGGTTTGGTTTGACATTTTTGGGCACAAAAACAACAAACATTTATTAACCGCGCCATCCACTAATGCAGTTCTAAGCAGAATTTAACGTTTTTTTCATTTGTTGTCCCCAAAAAATTCTAAACAGAATCGAATCAGTGAATACACCAGGGTTTTAGGCATCTTAATCATTGCCAACCTTCCCAGGACACTTGTCGCTCGTTATGATTTGAAAGCTAATTCAGGAGGATTCAGAGGAGATGGCCTGGTTTGGGTACGACCCACGGCGAAAGAAGAGTTTATCCTCCAAATTGGCACGGTTCTGGGAAGGGCGAAGAGGTGGAGACGTGGTTTACAGAATCCAGCGCAGCCCCAGGACTGAGATGAAGGTTTTCTCCTCGAAAGACGTAGCCCCATCATGGTGGTATTGAAAAGAATGAGATTAATGTGACTGTTCCGTTAGTCTTTTGGGCGATTATAACGCCCAGGTTTTTGACTTCCTTGGAAAATTAGCTGAGTTCCATTCAGGGTTGCTTTCAGTTTGTACATTTGCCTTTTGTAATGGAACCAGACTGTTTTGCTAGTAACATCGAGTCCCCGTTTGCGCACCAGCTTGATTATATTTAGGGCATCTGTATGGATTGGATATTATCCCGCCATGTTTGCCCCCCCATTAGTGACGACCAGGTCATGCCCACCTAACTGCAAAATAACGTGAAAACGATTGTTACACCCTCCAAATCGAGGTGAGAAAAAAACAATTTTGCAGCTGATTGCGAGGTTTTCGTATGATTTTCGATCATTTGGGTGTATAGGAAAATCTTCGTGAACTGAGGGTTAGGTCCATCGGCTGATTTATTATTTTTTGATATAGTGGGGGAAATGCAAATTATGCCGGCTTGTTAAACATTTTCAATTTGTTGTACTTAGGTCCAAGTTTGAGTTTGACAGATTAAAACAAGAAATTAATAAAATCGATATTTTGGAATTACGCAGAGTGTACACCGAAAGATGAAAGATAAAGCTTCCTGGCACAACGAAAAAAGACTTTAATTTTTTTTTGACTTTTAGTTTCCATTTGAAAGGAAAATTTATATACTTTTTGCAAAATTTTTTATTTTTTTGAGTGGCACCATTAGTTATAATTTTTTTTTTTTAAAAATTCAATGTACAATATAATTCAGCAACTCAATTGTTGAATAACTAATTGAGCACACCGTTTACGGTTAAACGTTTACATGTTATTCTCAAACATCACTAATCTACAGTTAGAAGTAACCACCATCCTCAACATCTAAAAGCTGAAATCTAATATTACTCCATAGTATATGAGCGTCGGTGAGACTGAACTTACCGATTGACTATTCTCTCGTCTTTTTTTTTCTCTCTTACATTCAATTTGATATATTGATCCAATATAAAAAAAAATCAAGAGATAAACTTTTATTTCTATTCCCAACAAGAATTTGAAGCAGCAGCTCATTTATGACATTTTGTCAATATACCAAAGAAACGTAATATTTTCGTCTTTTTTAAAATTTACACTTATACAGTAAGGCACAAAAAGCCCAAAACTCTAGTGTCACAAACCCTTTGATTTGTTAAGCTTTGTCATCAAACTGTTTTGCAGAATTTTCCATCGTCTTGTTGAAGCAGAGAAATATACATATAAATTTTGAACAAAAAAAAATTATGT